>CP129449.1:76237500-76710000 GCA_030445155.1 Quercus variabilis
CTTGGATCAAACCAGTCTCCTATAGAGATGGGGGCATAATTCTAACTGATTAAATTCAATTAAAAGTATTGTTCTAGTCAATGGCAGTTCCCATGAAATCACCAATACTTGGCAAGAAATTAATCTGAAGGCGAAGGGTATTATCTATGATATTTGGAATGCAAGTAATCTATGATTTGGCTGAGTGGGAATGTAGTATGAAAAAGCCGTATATAGCAGTAAGACATACTTTCCACTTGGAGATGTTGACCCCTTATAGTAGACTCAGTAGAGCCAGTTTGTATCATACGTTATAGAGGAAGTTAAGCAACCAAGGGTTTTAGTAATTAATAGCTTACAAGTTTTACTACGTCGCATGAGAGACCCAAGACAAGGGGGGAAGATTTTGAATTTGAATGTTATGAATTAAGGAATGGGTCAGCCAATGGACCTAAGCCAAAGAGAAAGAAAGGAAAAAAAATATAGTCAGCCAATAGGTTGGGAGTCATCCACCTCAAAAGTCACAACAGGGTTTTATGATGATAGACTATTCTTCAGACTACATGCATGCCCAAATACTGAAACCCTGCTTGAGGGATTGATCTTCAGGCAGGTCTCTTAAAAGAACCAAGTGCATGTGTGCCATGCCATATATATAGTACTTATTGGAACTGAATCCAATTCCCACATATATAGTAATTTGAGGTTGTCAGTCACTCAATCTAGTGAATCAATTCCACAAATAGCTTCATTTATCCAATACTCACCTAATTAATCTGACGCTAGTCTGCAAGAACCAATAGGGGACGGGGAAAGATAAAGGGGCAAGAAGCCGTGAACTTACATATGTCCCTCGAAATATTTTGGGAGAAATTACGCTTTACTATCTTAAACTATATATATCTGATTATACTCTGTATCCTAAACTTTTCAAATGCATGTTTTACACCATAAACTATGACTTTTGATGCACTTTTTACTCTAACATCAAAATAAAATAAAAATTACATTTTATCATCCTAAACTATATTTCTTATTATACTTTGTACCCTAAACTTTGAATTTCCATCCAAGTTAACATTAAACTTGATGTTGGAGTGCAAAGTATAACAAATATCATAGTTTATGGTGCAAAACGTGAATTCAAAAGTTTAGGATGCAAAGTGTAATTTAGAGTATAGTTTAAGGGAGTAAGGTGTAATTTTTCCAACATTTTACTTTTTGTCTCAAATTTTATCAAATAAGCTATAAAACTAGTTTTTTCTTCTTCTTTTTTTTTTTTTTTTTTTTTTATAAATAAAAATTAAACCTTTCTCTTTTTGTCTTAATTAGTATGTTTAACAAATAAGCTGTCAGAAACTATAGGAGGTCAAACTTAGTAAGCACCAAATTTAGAACAGGAAATAAACCCTAAAAGTACCCCTACAACCCCACCAACTCAAAAAGGAAATATATATATATATATATATATATATTTTGGTACCACATCATATGATAATGCAAATATATGACTGAGCAGTTTTGAAAAATGTAAACAGGATATCAAATTATGGTGGCAATATGGGGAACAACAACTTCCTGAGAACTTCCTCTTCTTTTAGGCGTTGCATAGAATATCACATTAGTCATTTCTATTAGGTAAGTACAACTACAACCCAGCTGTTGTGGCTTGAAAGATTGCAGAAATTGCATATGAAATAGCTCCATTTGGGATTCTACTACCCCACTTTTAATGATAAAATAAAAATAATTTTTGGTTCTTTTATGAGAGAGAAATATTATGGTCTTTGTTTTATGCGGTTAGGTATTGTCCTTTCTTAACCGACATTTTTTTCTTCCAATGGAAGCTCTCTAGTCTCTCCTATCCTTAAAAATTGAAACTGGAAGCTCTCATATTCTTTCCGGTTTTGGAGTTCTTCATCCCAAAAAGGATTGCTTGCCGACCATTAAAGTTAAACATATAGATAATGTTGCCTCCCCATGGTTTATATTTGCCTCACGTGAGACTGCCGCCACTCTAGAAATAAAATTTCTCTATTCTTTATCATTCGTGAGATTTAATTTATTTATTTTATTTTTTGTATATTCAATATTTGGATTTTATTAAAAAATAATTCTATACTACTTATGTAATTTTCACATTTTTTTCCTAGTTGTGAGTGAGAATTTTCACTCGTATTTCATTGTTGTGGACATAGACCTAAAGTTGAACCTTGTAAATCTTTGATTATTTTCTCATGTGTGTGGTTGTGTCCATTTTACTTTCTACTCTCTAGGTATTTTCTTTATTTCTATTATTTGTTTGTGAGATCTTCCTCAAAATCTATAATAGTTTTAATAATCAACGTTTTATGGGATGCTTCCGAAAGCCATATCTCTTACAACAAACTAGTATTAAAGCCAAATTCGATACCTATGGATTTGGAATTGTTCTATTTGAAGAATTTATTGATTCGTTCATGGATTCAAGTATTAGAGAGAAAGATATAAGATGAATCCTCATCAAAACTTTCGGTAGCTAGTAATTAATGATCACACTCTTTAATACCAAATTTGATATGTAGAGGAAATTGATAGAAAAAACACCTCAACATGTGATAATGAGATGTTAAAGATATCATGATCCAACAAGAGTATATTGCTTTGGAAAGCAACAAACCTAAAAGATTTCAAATAAAGATTGGAAACAACTTCAACATGTGGTGATGTTATGGATATTATGATCCAACAAGTGTATATTTCTTTGGAAAGCAATAAACCTAAAAGAGTTCAAATAAAGATTGGAAGAAGATATAGGCTTGCATCACCATCATTTTGTGTTTGGCCAAGAATTATAAAAAAATAAAATTTTTATGAGGGAGAAGAGGGTTAAGGAGTTGAGGAAAAAAATTGAAGGAGGAGTAAATGACTAAGAGTGTGGAGAACTTACTTTATTCGTAGGAAAAAAAATCTTTTGTTTCTAGTATCGAAGGTATTTCTACATGTGAGCATATAAATTATTATAAAAAAAAAAAATGCTAGTTGATTTGAAAATTTTTTAAGTTTAGATTAGTGAGGATGTAACTTTTTTTTTTTTTTATTAAACTCACCACCTAATACTTATCATTATTTGATTACTACACTCTTGTATAGAAATGATGAGATTTAAATTTTATGTACAATACTTAAATAATAACGAGTACCACAAGGAGACTATGCACGCTTATAGAGACACAGTGAATTTTTGAGAGTTAGGAACAAGTCCAATAATTAAAAGTCTAGTGGGAGAGGTAGATCTTGATTTAAATCAAAACACCAAATTAAATTTTCAACCTTAAAGTCTAGCGATTATTTTCATTTTGTCCCCTGAAGATTGAGATTTTTATTATTATTTTGGTCTACAAAATTTTATTTTTTGTTTTTGTTTTTGTTTTTTTTTAAATAGTTCTTTCTTCATGATTGATATATCTATTAAGTTTCAGCAAAATAACATCATTTAGTGTTATATATAAATTACAATGTTGTGACCTTGGTTATTTGTTTTCCTGTGAGAGTATTGCAAACTAGAGAAAAGTAAATTTCTCTTGAACAAAATGTTTTGGGTATATTTGGGGTTTGGGTTTTAAGAAAGTGACAATATATGCTACTTTAACCAGTTTTATTTTTATGTGAAATATTTTTCGGAAAAAATATTTTATATATGCAGCATAGAGAGTGACTCTATGCTCCTCCCCATCGTCCAAGATCTATTAGATCTAGAACACCTGTGTCTGAATCTATGTTTTTTCAATTTTTTTTTATAAATTTTTTCAAAAATTTAATATCCTAGATCTTGAACTTCTATTGTATCTTGCTTGTAATATTTTCAAATTGGTTCAGATTTTGCGAGATTATGCCATGCTAAATTTTATTGTTGATTTGTGCATTGCGAGGTTATATATATATATATATATATATATATATATATATATTATTTTTAGGATTTTTTTACCTATACAAACTAAATGCCTTCAAATGTTTTCCAAAGCATTTTTAGGAATGTAATAAAATACCCAAAAACAAATTGTTTTCTGAAAATGTTTTTAGCTGAAAATATTTTATAGTTGAAAAACATTTTTCATTGAAACAAATGCACCCTTAATCTCCATATTTGTTAGTGCAATTTTCTCTTTATCGTTATCCTTCAACATAGGCTTTAAAGCCAAGCAGCGTAAACCCATAGTGTTATTTTCTTGTTTTTGATTGTCTGTTTTTCTTTATATTTTCTTGGTTCCTATTATTATTATTATTATTATTTTTAAGATCTTTCTTTAAGTACATAATAGTTTTCACGGTTAATCTTGTGTGAGAGTATTTTCAAAAGCCTTAATCGTGCAACGCCACCCTCTACGAGTACCTTAACTCCATATATTACTTGTTTTTCTTCAAATTAGGAATAGACTCCATTTTCCTAGCCGTATTCATTTGCTTAATTTGAGCTTTTTAACTTCAATTAATTATGCCAAGATCCTCAAAATCGGATATGATATCAAAAACCAAATAAAAGACATATATATATAATAATTTGGACAATGTCTATTACGCACTACATGTAAGTTGTAAATGATTACTTTAACATAACCTCTTACTTTTTCTCTATTATTTACAGTCAAGCACTTCAAAATTATGACAAAAATTATAACACAAAGTTAGGATACTAAGATTTTTGACTTGGTGTCATCAACTGTAAATTGTAAATGATCACTTTAACATAGACGTGTTAATTTTTCTCTATTATTTACTGTTGACCGTCTCAAAGTTATGGCAAAAATTTTTACACAAAAGTTATGATATTTTAAGATTTTTGACTTAGTGTGTGTATGAAAAAGTCGTAGCACATGCTTTAACATAAATCCATCACTGTTTCTCTATTATTTACAGTCGAGTACTTCAAAGTTATGATAAAAATTATAACATAGAAGTTGCGATACTAAGATTTTTGACTTGGTGTCATTAAATATAAATTGTAAATGATCACTTTAACATAGACATTTTAATTTTTCTCTATTATTTACTGTTGACCGCCTCAAAGTTATGGCAAAAATTTTTTATACAAAAATTATGATATTTCAAGATTTTTGACTTACTATGTCTATGAAAAAGCCGTAGCACATGAATTAACATAAATCCGTCACTTTTTCTCTATTATTTACAGTCGAGCACTTCAAAGTTATGATAAAAATTATAACATAGAAGTGGCGATACTAAGATTTTTGACTTGGTGTCATCAAATATAAATTGTAAATGATCACTTGAACATAGTCCCATTAATTTTTTTCTATTATTTACTGTCCAACACCTCAGAGCTATGACAAAATTATTACCTAAAAGTTATAATATCCGAAGATTTTTGACTTGGTGTGCGTATGAAAAAGCCATAGCACATGCTTTTGGAGATGTTGACCTCTTAGAGCTATCTATTTGCAACTGCATGACATGAAATATAAACAAAGCATTCAGTTTGTAGTAATAATACAAATAGGCCAATAGCTACGTCGTGTACATGAGGGAGCCAAGACAATGACTCAAAAATTTTGAACTTAGAAATTTATGAATACAGAATGAGTCAGCCAATGGAATTAACCCCCCCCCAAAAAACATGAAATGAAATGGTCAGCTAACAGGCTGGGTCAAGCCAGTCAAAACCATTCAAATTCAACATTTTCCCATATGACCCAGTGTTATAGTTTGGTTCCAACACTATAAATAAGACCCAATGTGCCTCTCAATCTTCATTCAAAACCTTTTCTTTATACAACACAAATACACAAGATCCAAAAATATTCTTTCTGCAACACAAACACACAATAACCAACAAAGAGAAAAAACCTCTCAATCAAATGGCTTCAGCTCTCCTTTTACCTTCTGCGTCTTCTTCTTCTTCTTGTTCAAGGAAAATCCATGCTGCTATTCAAGTCCCAAGACTTCCAAAACTCTCTTTCTCAGTTCCAAAAATACCAAAGAGAAATCTAAGTGAGGAACTGAATATAAGAGATGGGTTCATAAACACAACCCCAGTAGAAAAGTTCAATGTCATCGATGATAGATCACACAGCTCTAGTACTAATGTTACCATTCAACTCTATGCCATCTTAGAGGCCGTAGCTGATAGAGTAGAGATGCACGCCAACATTGGAGAACAACGTGACAACTGGAACACCCTTCTTCTAAACTCCATCAACATGATAATTCTCACAGCTGCAACAATGGCTGGCGTTGCTGCAACTGGTGGCATTGGAATGCCTCTTTTGGCTTTGAAATTATCGTCTACTCTTTTGTATTCCGCAGCCACGGGAATGCTGCTTATAATGAACAAAATTCAACCTTCACAACTTGCCGAGGAGCAACGCAATGCTACAAGATTGTTCAAGCAGTTACAAAGCCAAATCCAAACCATGCTCGCCATCGGAACTCCAACTCAAGAAGATGTGAAGGAGGTGATGGAAAAGGTTTTGGCTCTTGACAAAGCCTACCCACTTCCCTTGCTTGGTGCAATGCTTGAAAAATTCCCAGCAAAGTTTGAGCCAGCTGTTTGGTGGCCTAAAAATCAAGTACTACAAAAGAAAAACTTTTCACATGAAGGAAAACAATGTAACAATGGATGGAGTAAGGAACTTGAAATGGAAATGCGAGAGATCATTAAGGTGGTGGAGAGAAAAGACATAGAGGACTATGTAAGACTGGGCAACTTGGCGTTGAAAATCAACAAGACTTTAGCTATCTCAGGTCCATTACTCACGGGCATAGCAGCCTTTGGCTCAGCTTTTATTGGTAATGGATCATGGGCACCAATAGTAGCAGTGGCTGCTGGGGCTTTAGCTAGCACAGTTAATGCTTTTGAGCATGGTGGACAAGTTGGGATGGTGTTTGAGATGTACAGAAACTGTGGTGGCTTTTTCCAGCTATTGCAAGAATCAATTGAAGCCACACTAGAGGAAAAAGATTTGGAGAAAAGAGAAAATGGGGAACTGTTTGAAATGAAGGTGGCTATGAAACTTGGAAGAAGCTTATCACAACTCAGAGAACTTGCTAGAAAGTCAGCTTCTTCCCGTGTAGAAGAATTTGCAAGCAAGCTTTTCTAGTTCTGGATTTTGTAATTAATCAAATTCTTTGATCTGATAATTGTTTATAACGTGGTTAATTCATTGTACAATCTTCTAACATAGAAAAAAAAATGTTAATTCCCCAATTTTATATATCAGCGCTACTTGTGCAAAAAGAGTTTGTAAAATAAAATGCATGTATTTCTTAGTTTCTCGATCACTTAATTGAATTCTTTGATTTGTCAAATGTTTATAACTTATTTAACTCTTTGTACAATGTTCTAACATTGAAAAAAATGCTAATTCTAAAATTTTATATTATCTACTTGTGCAAAAAGATTTTGTAAAAGAATTTTTTTTGGTTTCTTGCATATAATAACTTGAATTTCTATTACAAGGTGTTGAAAATCTAAATTGCACAAACAAAAAACTTTACGACAGTACCACAAGAGAGTTCAAAAATATGTCGTTGAAGAAGTAATTCTATGTAGATTAGTTGAATATTTAGTAGACTATTCAAGACAGGTGGTCAAAAAATTGCACGGGCTTAGATTATTTGAAATGTCTTAGTTTATTGTTTATTATATGTTGAATAGTTGGATTTGGTCACGAAATTGGAGATGGTTCAACTGAAACTTCCGGTCACCACTGCCACTTTCCTTTTTTGCATCTCAGGCCAAAGAGTGAATAAAACCAAAAATTCAGTGAAAACCTATATATGGGGGGTAATTATTCCTGAAGTACTATAAATGTTTACTCTTTCATTTCACATACCTGTGGGTTCCACTAATTAAATTTATTGTGGGAGCCACAATTCATGTGTGAGGAGGGAGTATGCATTTATGGTATTTTCGAAATATTTAATAATTTTCCATATATGGGTTGGATCAAAAACTTATATAATTAATGCCTTGGTCATTTTGCCTCAGGAATTCATAACAACTGAGACGGAATATATGGAGAAGTAAATAGTTTTATGACATTCAAAACTAAGGATGAACATAGGTGGGGGCCGGCCTAGGCCCCTCCGGGCCCAAAAAAAATTAGTAGCTTAATTTTCAAATTAAAAAAAGAAAAAAGAAAAATTAGACTTAGGCCCCCCTTACTTTGTAACTTGGGCCTCCTCCAAAATCATGAATCATTAACCCAATCCATATAAATCTTTAAAAAAAAATGCAAATCCAAAAAAATGTAAACCCAGTAGTCCAAACAGAAAAACGAATAAAAAAAAAAAAGAGAAAAGAAAAATTGAGAGGCGAGACAGAGAGAAAGAGGTGAGAGAGACCTATAGTGTAGAGAGTAGGCGATACTGAGAGGTGAGAGAGAACGAGATTTCAAGGTGGCAAGACCCATCTTGCCGCTGCCCACTTCGCCACCACGCGAGACTGAAGACCCATCTCGCTACTCACACCGCCACCAAATGAAACCCATCTTGCTACCCTATCGCAAACCTAAACGATCACACCAACGCTGCCATGCAAGACCCATCTTGTCGCTGGTTGATCAATCTACCCAACCCAACTTCATTGCTCTAGCCTTCACAGTTCACAACTCACACTCAATTAAGTATTTAATCTATTCTTGAAAACCTAATATAATTTTTGTGAATCTCAAAATCTGTACTTGTGGTGTTTGTGTTTTTACTGATGAGTGATGATGGTGATTGTGAATTGAATATATGCATCTGTGCTTGTGGTCACTACAAAAAAAACGACCTATTGCGGCGGGCCAAAAACTGCCGCTAAAGCCCCAAAAACCGCCGCTAAAGGTATATTTGACCTTTAGCGGCGGGTGCTATTGCGGCGGTTCTTCCTGCCACCGTTGCAGTGCCGCTATAGATCTATTGCGGCGGTCGCGAAAAGCGCCACTATATATGTACCTTTTAGCGGCGGGTGAAGGTTTATTGCGGCGGGCATAAAACCGCCGCCATACGTGTTTACAATTTGTGGTATTGACTTTTAGTGGCGGGTCATGCCCGCCGCTATTGGTGTCTACATTTAGTGGCGGGCAGCTGGCGCCGCTATAGGCAATCAATTAAAACAAACTAATTGCACTTGTAGCGGCAGGTAGAAACGCCGCTATATGTTTCAACCTTTAGCGGCGGGCAATAAGCGCCGCTATAGGGAATCGTTTAAAACATAAAATGTGCACCTTTAGCGGCGGTTTTTGCCCGCCACTATAGGTCTTTTTTTCTTTTTTTTCTTTTTTTTTCCCCCTTTTCTAGTGGGTTTTAAAACCACATTTCTATTACAAATAATCCTGTAATAATTTTAGCTCCACTAAGACAATATCATAAATTTAACCAGATAACACCACAATTGTCTCAAAACTAACATTATATTAACATAAAAATATATTATTAAATACATAACATTGTTTATAACCATCATCATAAAATTAACAAAAGAAAAGATGTGGTTATTTGTACACAAAATGAGTGCCATCACACATTGCGTGATACAAGGAGTGCCTTCAATCCACAAGGTAGGCAGATTCAATAAAATCATAATTAAAAAAAAAAAAAAAAAAAAAAAGATCCTCATTTTATTCCCTAAGCATTCTCATGGACATCCACACAACCAAGAGTAATATTTTGATAAACATCATTAAGCAACCAACACATATTTAAGTGTTTGCCAATGATACATGGCACTCAATGCTTGTTACAAAACCAGATTAACAACTATGTTGAACTTAGGATACCTCATCAACACGGCACAACAATTCTTGCAGCAAATTAATATTCACATTAAATTGAAGAAACCAGTGATTCTAAACTCACATTTTGCATATAGGCAGTCCATCATTCCCTTCTCCAAGTCCAACTACACAACAATGAAAGAAATTGCATAAGTTAGGATTATAATGCGAAGTTACCAAGTCAAAATACATAAAGTTATTATTTTTATCCATGCTTCCAGAACATATCCTTCAATGCATTAATGGGAAGAGAACAAGCTCTAGAATTGAATAAGGATTTCTATCTTATTCTTAGATTTTTTTCCTTCTCAATTGGTAATTGCACACATTCAGTAGGTCATGAACAATAAAAATTTCTCTCAAACTATGCATTTTTATGAACCAAACCCATTTAAAATAAAATGGAATAAAACTACTAATCACTCACTTTATTCTAGATAGAGAAATTGATGAAGTTGGTATCTACCAAAACCCGATATGGTGGTCCCATCGAGGTGTTGTAATTAAAGAAAAGTGCCGATGAAACGTTTGGCCTATATCGCACAAAATTAAACACGTTACAACACAATATAAACCCTTACAAATCCCAAAGCTCCTATACCCAAAATTTAACACCAAAAATCTATATATATATATATATATATATTGATAAAAAAAAAATCTATATATATATATATATAGGCTTTTATAAATACTTAAAAAATTCAAAGGAAAACTAGATAAATAACAATGGTAAGTTACATATGTTTTTGAGGGTCAAAACATAGTTGCAGAAGCACCCTAAGTATGTCTTATGTCTTACAACCATAGTACCATACCTATTTCCTTTTTGAAACAAACACCAAAAACAAACAAACAAAAAAAAGCATTTTACCATATGGTTAACAAGAACTATAAATGAGTAATCGTTGCCCTGAATCATTGGGATATAACTCAGAGTAGAATGTCACCAAGCCATCAAGTCTAGATTTTCTAATATAGCCATAGCACATGCTCCCCACCCCCACCCCCACCCCCCCAATATCCAATATATATATAATGCATAAGAATCATGCACCTTCAAATGACAATCAATAGCAACTACAAGTACATATTTTAATCTAATAAACTAAGAATTATTCCAAACACTTCTAGAACATTTTCATCTATTAAAAACCTAGGAGAACTACTTCCATGTTTTTTTTTTTTTTTTGGGGGAGAGGAAATGAGTATTCAAATTAATCATAACCAAACATAAACCTATGCTTTAACTTACCAATAAATTATCAGTTCCTTCATTATGCCCAAAAATCTCCCCAATTAATAGTTCTCGTTCAGTGGAGAACTGGATCCAAGTCCTCTCTTTTTTTTTCTAATTTCTTTTTTTCTAGTGTAATGGCTGGCATGGTTATACATTGCCCTTAGAGAAGTCAACTACCAAAAGTTTGACTCATAGAAATGAGCAGCTATTGCAGCTCTCAACGTCAAATCTTATTGGCGAATTTTTTTTTAAAATTTTTTGTCTTTTAAGTTTTAACTACTAATATAAAAATGATGTTATTCGAATAATAACTTTACCATTTTAATAAATTATTAAAAAGGATATTGCCCTTTCAACTTACATGGAGAGCAGGAATCGCATTCGACCGAGTTTCCACATGCACAAAGAACGTGAAACCTGAAACAAAACTGTACTACTGTCAGAATATTTTAATGAATTATGACATGAAATTAAAGTTTGCCTTTGAGAGAGTGATGATAAGGGCCTACATAAAAGTAATTGACATAATGATTTTTACTGGTAGGGCAAGCTGCTTATATAAAATTCTAGAGGGTCTTAAAAGTCAAGTTAGTCCAAGGTAAATATTATAGAAAATAAGAATAAAAAATTTTGTCCAGGTTAAAGATCCATGCCAGAAGGGATGTATCTGAATTATAGGAGACATAAAAATCCAACATTAATTTGACTGCCAGAGTTGTTTGTAAGTGCGATAGACTGGATATTTTTCCAAAACCCATTTCAAAAATCATCCACTAGTTCAAGAAAAAAAAAAAAAAATTCAGATTCTATAGGCATACCCAAACTAATGGATCCAATGAGTAGGCAAAAATTGAACAAACAAAAATTAAAGTAATTCTTGTAAAACCCATATCAAAGTTCATCAACTAATTCAAAAGAAACAATTTTTATTATTATATTCAACTCTCCATCCAAATTTTCACAGCTACCAAACTAAACAATAGGATCCCCATCCAAAAAAAGTTTCAAAATTATTCACCACAATTTATTTTTGAGGGGAAAAAATGCAAAAGTGGATCCATAATCTTTCAAAACAAAAATTAAATAATTAAAAAAAAAAAAAAAACAAAATCATATACTGCAATTTGTACTTTTCCCACAGATAGCCAGATAGGTCAGTGTTGAACCTTCATTAATAAGTTATATGCTGAGACTGAAGGATTACCACCTTCACGAAGCACAAAACCATATCGCCTAAGAAGACCATTAGCACAGCGTAAATCTCCTGTACTACAGCAATCCAAGTGAGGACATATCAGTGAGCATGATATGATTGTAATAAAGCAATCAAGGTTTTTTTTTTTTTTTTTCTAAACTTGAACTTTTATCCTAATGTCATAAGGGGTAAATATGAGTTTAAATGCTTTGAAGTACAGGAATAAAGGGAAAATACAAATTTTCTAAGCCTCTTCCTCGGAGAATTTGTGTTTATTAGTGCCCCCTGCCCCCGTTATTTATTTATTTTTAAAAAAAAATGGTTTAAAGTAAGTAAAAATTGAGATTCAATCCCTTTTCTCAAAATTGGCCCCCCTAGCTGTCCCTGTTATAAGCTTGTAGCTTATTTTTACTATTGAAACTCCCCTACATGTCAAACCATTGGCTCACTTTAGAAGCTTCACATTTTTAATTCCCTTTCATTTGAAAAGTCCCACATTTTCAAGCTATTGAAACTCGTCCCCCCCACCCTGGCTTTTCAAGCTTCCATTTTGTGCTCTATGCTCAGCTTCTTACTCAACAATTACCTCCTCCATCTTCCACAACAAAGAGTCTTGACACTTAACCTTACTTCGATTATTCATCTTTTTAATATGAAATTTGAAAAGAGAAGAAAATAATTCCTTCAAATTATCACGGTATTTTCTGTATATAGAAAATTCAGCAAAATAGTTTTTGTTCTCTCTCTCTCTACATATTTCAAACCAATTTGACTAATTAAAACGTTAACAAGCTTTTACTCAATTTGCCAGAATTGAATTACAATCTTGAAATAAAAATTGAATTTACAGAATCTCAATTACAACTAAATTCCCTAAACCCATACCATGGTTGGTACAACAATAGATAAAATCAAGTTGATTTTGTCATATTTGATTGAGTCCTTGGCCAAAAGAAAATAAAAAAATCAAGTCCGTTAGAAAATTAGCTACTATGCTAGAGTCAGGAGAAGCAAGCCTAAATACTTAAGCCTTCATAACCATATAAAAAGAAGTTAAAGTAACCAAAAACATTAAATCAAAAACATAAACAAAAACAAAATTCAATCATAGTAAACATTTTAATCACTGATATGGTTACCTTTCATCAATAGGAGTCCTAATTCCCTTTTTTTTTATACTTCCCTTTTTTAATATAAAATATGAGTCATACTTCCCTCTTTGTGACCTCATCACTTCAATTCAAGAACCAACCTAAGACAACATCTACCAACTTTCATTCCTGTGACACTAGCATTCATTTGGCATTCACCATTTATTTTTCTAATGTAACCATCAGATACACAGCTAACTCTCAAGGCTTTAGCACTCTTTATTTTTGTTTTGTTCATTAACAATGACCATCTTAGTCAAATACTTACACAGTGTAGCCATATATCTTGAAGGCTCACATGAGATGTAAATAAAAATGAATTAATTCATGCTCGAGAAGGCAGAATTCAATCAATCCACATGCACAGATGGAACAAAGTCATCCTCAACATACAGTGAGTGAAAAGTCATACTCATAAATGAAAATGGCAATACCAGGAGACCTAGCAAAACTTAAGCTAAATGCTATACCAAGTATAGACTATTAATGGACACAAGAAAGTAAAATTAACCTTTTTTAGTAAGTCCACATCCTCTGTCCGTGCCTTCTTTTCATATCCTGGTGGTGGGAACGGAAAGCAACGCGACATTGCACAAAATCCAGCAATACACTACACAAGCGCCTTCCAAATGCAAAAACATAAACAAACAAGCGTAAAAAGAGAAGTGTAAAAAGACACCAACAATAAATAAGAAGTGTAAAAAGAGACCAATGTTATCAATTTTCTAACACTGACCAGCTTCAATCAAAGCATCAAGCAAGCCGTAGATAAGTGGTGCTGAGAGCTTTGGATTCCCCACAGCAGTGCCTCGCTCCACAGGTTCAAGTAATTGAAATGCTTCGTCAATTCTTTGACTGAAAAAATTTGTGTGAAATTTCGCACAAAAAATTTCTCAGAGAGAGAGAGAGAAAGAGAGTCAAGAACTCAAAGGGTTTGGGACCGAGAATCCTAGAAAGAGATGAGTGAAGAGGGAGAGAGGAGATGAGGAATGAGGAGGGCGGCTGAATGAGAAAGAGATGTGTAGGGTTTTTTATGTTTAGTTTTAATTAGAGCCAAAACGACGTAGTTTTGATAACAGTAACTTTAAAAATGAAAATGTCAAAAAATAGAAAAAGGCTGTCACAGAGGATAGAACCGTGTACGGTACCTTGAAAACCAAGCGTGTTAACCACTAAGGCACTGTACATTTTAGTTGTTTGTTTTTATTATCCATATTTGATATAAAACTGAAATTTTGACTTACTTTAAAATTAGGATTAAAAAAATAATTATAATTTTTTTAAATTAGACCTCACATTAGATTTGTTTTATATATAAAAAAAAAAAAGGACTAACTTTAGGTTTCAATAAAAAGAAAAAGAAATAAGAAAGACTCACGTAAAACAAAAAAAAAAAAAAAAAAACTTTAGGATGTGGCAAAAAAAGAGAGAAACACTCCTATTAGGACTCTCACTATTTAGTTTTTAAAATACCACAAATTTGAATTTTTTTTTTTTTTTAAAGGACTCACTTTAGGATTTTTTTTTCTTTTCTTTTCTTTTTTAAAAAGAAGAAGAAAGACTCACATAAAAAAATAAAAAATAAATAAAAATTTAAGATTAAGGATAAAAGAGAGAGAAACTCTTATTAAAACTCTCACACTATTTAGTTTAAAATTATTAATTTTGAAAATCCAACCATTGGATCACATTTTCTATATGTTCTTAACATGAATGCCAATTTTCATGTCAATCGGATGTAATTTATCATTTGATCTTTAAACTCATCTTTTATGAGTTATTTTAAACTACAAAAACTTAAATTTAAACAATTGATTGATAACATGACTATTAATCTTTGATCGCCTTGAAATTTTTTAAGCATAAAAAAATATATGAAAATAACGTAATCTAACGGTAGATTTGTCAAAATTCACAATGAATTAAGAAATATAGGATTGAGTTCAAGTTACACTTAACGTAACTCTAAAAAATGTTACACCAGCCAATAACTTATTATTGAATTCATATTTTTAAAATCCAACCATTATATCACATTTTCTATATGTTCTTAACATGCATACCAATTTTCATGACAATCGAATGTAATTTACCATTTGATCTTTAAACTCATCTTTTATGCGTTTTTTAAACTACAAAAACTTAAATTTAAACAATTGATTAATGACATGGATATTAATCTTTGATCACCTTGAAATTTTGTAAGTATGAAAAATATATAAAGATAATGTAATCTAACGGTAGATTTGTCAAAATTCACATCGAATTAAGAAATATAGGGTTGGGTTCAAGTTACACTTGATGTAACTCTAAAAAATGTTACACCAACCAATAACTTATTGTTGAATTCATATTTTAAAAATCCAACCATTGGATCACATTTTATATATGTTCTTAACATGCATGTCAATTTTCATGCCAATCGGATGTAATTTACCATTTGATCTTCAACCTCATCTTTTATGCATTATTTCAAACTACAAAAACTTGAATTTAAAAAATTGATTGATGACGTGGCTATTAATCTTTGATCACCTTTAAATTTTGTAAGCATGAAAAATATATGAAGATAATGTAATCTAACGGTAGATTTGTCAAAATTCACATCGAATTAAGAAATATAGGGTTGGGTTCAAGTTACACTTATGTAACTCTAAAAAATGTTACACCAATTAATAACTTATAGTTGAATTCATATTTTGAAAATCCAACCATTGGATCACGTTTTATATATGTTCTTAACATGCATGCCAATTTTCATGCCAATCGGATGTAATTTACCATCTGATCTTTAAACTAATATGTTATGCATTATTTTAAACTACAAAAACTTGAATTTAAACAATTGATTGATAACATAGCTATTAATCTTTGATCACCTTAAAAATTTGCAAGCATGAAAAATATATGAAGATAATGTAATCTAACAATAGATTTTTCAAAATTCACATTGAAATAAGAAATATAGGGTTGGGTTCAATTTACACTTGACGTAACTCTAAAAAATGTTACACCAACCAATAACTTATTGTTAATTTCATATTTTGAAAATCCAACTGTTAGATCACATTTTCTGTATGTTCTTGACATGCATGCCAATTTTCATGCCAATCGGATCTAATTTACCATTTGATCTTTAAACTCGTCTTTTATGCGTTATTTTAAACTACAAAAACTTGAATTTAAACAATTGATTGATGACATGACTGTTAATCTTTGATCACCTTGAAATTTTGTAAGTAAGAAAAATATATGAAGATAATATAATCTAACGGTAGATTTATCAAAATTCTCATTGAATTAAGAAATATAGGTTTGGGTTCAAGTTACACTTGATATAACTCTAAAAAATGTTACACCAACCAATAACTTATTGTTAAATTCATATTTTGAAAATCCAACCATTAGATCACAATTTCTATATGTTCTTAACATGCATACCAATTTTCATGCCAATCGGATGTAATTTACCATTTGATTTTTAAACTCATCTTTTATGCGTTATTTTAAACTACAAAAACTTGAATTTAAACAATTGATTGATGACATGACTATTAATTTTTGATCACCTTGAAATTTTGTAAGTATGAAAAATATATGAAGATAATGTATTCTAACAGTAGATTTGTCAAAATTCACATCGAATTAAGAAATATAGGGTTGAGTTCAAGTTACACTTGATGTAACTTTAAAAAATGTTACAACAACCAATAACTTATTATTGAATTCATATTTTGAAAATCCAACCGTTAGATCACATTTTATATATGTTCTTAACATGCATGCCAATTTTCATGCCAATCGGATGTAATTTACCATTTGATCTTTAAACTCATCTTTATGCGTTATTTTAAACTACAAAAACTTGAATTTAAACAATTGATTGATGACATGACTATTAATCTTTGATCACCATGAAATTTTGTAAGCATGAAAAATATATGAAGATAATGTAATCTAACGGTAAATTTGTCAAAATTCACATCGAATTAAGAAATATAGGGCTGAGTTCAATTTACACGTGATGTAACTCTAAAAAATGTTACACCAACCAATAACTTATTGTTGAATTCATATTTTGAAAATCCAACCGTTAGATCACATTTTATATATGTTCTTAACATGCATGCCAATTTTCATGTCAATCGGATGTAATTTACCATTTGATCTTTAAACTCTTCTTTATGCGTTATTTTAAACTACAAAAACTTGAATTTAAACAATTGATTGATGACACGGCTATTAATTTTTGATCATCATGAAATTTTGTAAGCATGAAAAATATATGAAGATAATGTAATCTAATGGTAGATTTGTCAAAATTCACATTGAATGAAGAAATATAGGGTTGGGATCAATTTACACTTAATGTAACTCTAAAAAATGTTACACCAACCAATAACTTATTGTTGAATTCATATGTTGAAAATCCAACCGTTAGATTACATTTTCTATATGTTCTTAATACGCATGCAAATTTCCATACCAATCCGATGTAATTTACAATTTGATGTTTAAACTCAACTTTTATGCGTTATTCTAGATTACAAAAACTTGAATTTAAACAATTGATTGATGACGTCGCTATTAATCTTTGATCACCATGAAATTTTGTAAGCATGAAAAATATATGAAGATAATGTAATCTAACGGTAGATTTGTCAAAATTCACATCGAATTAAGAAATATAGGGCTGAGTTCATATTAGATATGGTGTAACTCTAAAAAATGTTACACCACCCAATAACTTACTATTGAATTCATATTTTTAAAATCCAACCGTTGGATTACCTTTTCTATATATTTTTAACATGCATGCAAATTTTCATGCCAATCCGATGTAATTTACAATTTAATCTTTAAACCCATCTTTTATGTGTTATTTTAAACTACGTAAACTTAAATTTAAACAATTGATTGATGACATGGTTATTAATCTTTGATCACCTTGAAAATTTTCAAACATGAAAAATATATGAAGATAATGTAATCTAACGGTAGATTTGTCAAAATTCACATTGAATTAAAAAATATAGGATTGGGTTCAATTTACAATTGATATAACTCTAAAAAATGTTACATCAACTAATAACTTATTATGGAATTCATATTTTGAAAATCCCACCGTTGGATCACATTTTCTATATGTTCTTAACATGCATGCCAATTTTTATGCCAATCGGATGTAATTTACCATTTGATCTTTAAGTGGGAATGCAAAAAAATTTGTGGAAAATTTAAAGGTCTATTGCGGCGGTCCATCCCGCCGCAAAAAGCAGTACATATTGCGGCGGGTCAGTGACCCGCCGCTATATCTAAGCTTAGTGTCGCTAAAACAGGTCTATTGCGGCGGGTCACTGGCCCGCCGCTATAGTACACCGCAAAATGCTATAACTATTGCGGCGGGCATATAGAACGCCGCAATAGATCTCATGTATAGCGGCGGGCCAAAAAAGCGCCGCAATAGGCGACATATAGCGGCAGTTTTAGCACCCGCCGCAATAGGCCCGCCGCAATAGCTCAGTTTTCTTGTAGTGGGTGTTTTTTTTCTTTTTTCTTTTTTCTTTTGGCTTTTTGCCTTTGTGAGTATGTGACTATTAGGTAGTTGAGCAATAATAGGGACAAGTGACAGAAAGAGGAGCAGTAATTCAACAAGATTAAAAAGGGTAAAGTTAGAAAAAGTGTTTATTGGTAATGAATAATAAATTCATAGTATCGGTACTGAGACTGGGTGAGTGACAAAAACAATAGTGTTTTGTGTATTAAGAAATAATAATGTTTTGTATCTTTTGTTTTTATTGGTAGATGATTGTATCTTAATATATTAAAAAACAATGATTTTTGTGTATTTGTCTTGGTTGAAAGTTTCTTAATACTATATGGATGTGTATTTGAATTTTTTTTTTCGCTTATCTTCGACTCCCCTTGCTTGAAATCCTGGGTCCATTCCTGTTCAAAACACATATAAATTAAACAACAAAATTTTTTTTCCATGTAATCAAAGGTTAGTATTGTGATGTTAAAAAGAAATTGGTAATAGAGCATGCTTTTCTTGTTTGGTTTTTCGTTTTTGGGAGATATAGTTATACTGAATTTTATATGTGCAATTAAGATGTGTATGTATAATTATTTAATTATATATACATATTTTGAATCAAAATAATTCGTCTCACTATAATTATTTCATTTTATGTTCTATTAATCATAATATGCTACACATTCTTTTTCTTTTTCTTATAAAGCCACAAAAATATTTTAAAAAAAAAAATTCAAATGCATGACATACTGTATGTCAATTATTAAAGCATAAAAGAAAACACAAAGAATGGTTTTTATTCCATATGTAGTGTGTGTTTTTATACTTGTGTGTGTGTTTTTGTTAATTATTAGGTGCATGAATTTGAGCATATTCCACTTTATATTTTACTAATTATAGCTTGCCATGCGTCCTTTTTGTTTTCTTATAAACTAATCAAATTTTTTCCTTATAAACTAATCAAATTTTACAATGAAAAAAAAATTAGAAACATGTATATATATATATGGTATTGTAGTTGGTTGATTTGGCCGCATGTAAAATGAAACACTAAGGATGAAAATAGAAGTTTAATTTCATATTGTGCATAAATATATATTTTTTGCGTGTGCTTTTTACTATAATTAGATATTTATGTATATATTTATTTTAATTCGCTTATTTAGAGCGCGTCAAGTTTGTTGATCTCGTGACCTTTATAATAAATTGTTTCTTTCTTTTTTAATATACTTTTTGTGATTCCCATTATCTTTTTCAATTCCACCTAAAACTCTGATGCTTAATATGCTCTGAAATCTTCAACCAGTATCTTGCTAAAGCCTAGCTCCATTGCAAAACTATGGTGGACAAGGCAACCAGCCTCTCAGCCGTTGGTCATCATATCCTGCTTGATACCTCAGTATATAATATATTCCCCAACTTTCAAAGATTTCCTTCAACTGGGTATATAGAGAAGCTCACCATGTTGTTCATACTCTAGCTAAGTGGTCCTTGATAAATCTTATCTTTTTTTTTAGGCTCTTTTGACCTGGGATTCAGCCCACCTAATTATTCGAATCTCATCTTGGTGAAAGCTGCCTAGACTGTGTTGTTGTTGTTGGTAATAAAGTTTTCTTTTCCGCGAAAAAAAAAAAAAAAAAAAAAAAAAAAAAACATTAAAAGTAACACATTTTCCTTCAATTCTCACCAGATCTCCTAAAAATGTCCCTCCTGATCTCCTAAATGTATATCACGATCATGATATTCATGATCATGAGATTTCGCCTCTGCTTAATTTAATCAAGCTATGTTTTTTATTCTCACCAAAAAAAAAACCCTTTGAAATTATTAAATATATTTTGATAGTTTAATTTAACCCTAGAACTTTCTTTCTTATGTTAACAATGTTACTGCAAAGCTCATTGACTTAATCAGTTAAAACCGTTAAAATAAAAGGAACAATTTTGATCTCTTTAATTAATTAACTCACAAGTGAACTCACAAAAATATTTACTATTTTATTGCACAATTAAAAAAAAAAATTAAGATCGATGTTTAAATTAATAAAAATGAGGGATTATTCCAATTTTATTCCTAGATTTTGAATTAGTTTTTAATTTTATAAAATCCCTAGGCTTTGATTGAGAGTTAGTTTGGTCCTTGCAGTACTTTTTAGAATAATTAACCTTTGAACATTAAGTTAATTTATGACATTCTTCTAAAAAATTAATTTATGACAAATCAAACCTTTTGTTATTATTTTCTATTAAAGTTTAACCGATTTAATTACATATATAATAAACATAGGGAAATCATAAACATAGGGAAATCATGTGTATATCACGTAACTAAATATGTTAGGTTTTAATGGAAAATATTAGCACAAAAGCTTTCCCTTTTTTTTTTTTTTAAAGATAGAATTAACACAAAAGCTTGATTAAAGATAGAAATTACACAAAACCTTGATTTATCACGAACATAAACATAATGTCCATGGCCTTAATTATTTAATGACAAAGTTTGATTTTAACCACCAATAGAAAGATGATATTTGTTATTATCATATGCAATATACTTGACTCACTTAACCCAATTAACAAAGTGGGTCATGTGAATTACACATGGCAAGACACATATTATCTTAATTTCTATTGGTGGTTGAGCCAAACATTTTTCATTATTTAAATTGAAAATCAAAGATGCTTACATCAAATTTTAAAAATAATATGAGTAAAAAACTACTAAAAATAAAGAGAATAAATTTTGGCTGCAAAATTAGTTAAAGCCTTATACTTTAATGCATTATAAGAAATAACATGTGTCGTTGTTACTCACAATGCACATAACTCACTTAAAATGATTGTATACAATTACTTAAGTGTGGTTTAGTAAATTATGTGCAATGCATATGACAGTGACACATATCATCATCCTATTACTCCAACCAAATTTGTAGACAAACTTTATTCTAAAAATGAAAAAGAAATTTCCTTCCACATCATTTTAAAAGAGATTCTTCTAATTTCTTCAATATATTACATGGGTATATATTCATATGCATTCAAATGTATTTTAATCACATAACTTATTAAATTGATTATTTAAACAAGTGACGTGGAAGGATATATTTTAATCACATAATTTATTAAATTGATTATTTGATGGATCATGAGATTAAAAGTATATATATATATATATATGGATATATTTTTATTTATACGAGTTTTATTTATTCAAGTTTTCACTGTCATGTTTTTTTTGGATAACTTAGTTAATATCACTTTTTAATGTTATTTATATTAAGTACACCTTTAGACATTATTTTAAGATATTTGTTTCATTACATTTTTCACGTAATAGTATAAGTTTTTATTTATAATAAGTGGAGAAAAACAAAGATTTGAATAGAAGTTATATTATGAGAGAAACCTAGCTCTAACATTGTCATTGAGCTCTCAAGTGAATAGAGTGATCAAACAATTGAACTACTTTTCTTTTATATAAGTCCTTTAAAGACCAAAAAAAAAAATCTTAAAAGGGACAGCATCTCTTTTATATTCTCTCCATTTTCTCACCCAATATAGAGAGAAAAATCCACTTTTGTATTTTACCAACTTTTTCAAGTCCTATTTCCAATTCTATTTATTCTTTCTTTAGTTTATTTAAATATTATTTCTTTATTTTTTTAATAATATTTTTGAAATCTAATAATATTTTTCTTAGATTTTTATTAGTACATAGAGAGAGAGAGAGAGAGATGGGCAACCGAAGAACGACATTCATCGTGACACCGAGCCTATATCCTCCACTACCATGCTCTTCCCTAAACCATCCTAATTGCAACAATGTCTCCATTATTGGATTGGAAGATGGCTAGGTTGTCGGTGTTCACCATGATTGCAACAAATGTTAGAGTTGTTTTTGTTAGTGTTGGTGTTGGTGCTATTTAATGGGGGGGAGAGAGAGAGAGAGAGAGAGAGAGAGAGAGAGAGAGAGAGAGAGAGAGAGAGAGAGAGAGGATTGAATATTAAAATGTGCTAATTCAATAATTTAATCTCAAATATTTGTTTAATATTTGAAGTGTTGTTTTGTGAATTTACTCCCCGAAAAAGTAAAATAAAACCACTAGTCATAGTCTCATACTAATTAACTTAGGAACAATACTTAAGATTTGCTCAAATTATTTGTTATGAGCATAATGGTTCCTAAGCGGAATAGATGAGAATTGTGAGAGAATATATGAGAATTATAAGAAAACTGACTTAATTAAAGAAATATTAAGAGAGGAAATGCACTAAGTAATCAATTGTAACTAACTAATAATAGGCATATATAAAACCATAAAAGCGTTCTATTGGCCCACATGTTATTATTCCCTATATAAATTAATAATTTTAACATGTGTTAAATGCGATTAACATGCTTAGAATTGTAACTAACTAACTAACTAACTAATTAACTAAATACCTAACCTTTTTTTTTATTGCAAAAAAAATAAATCCCTAACTAACTAAATACAACCTTACAACAATTATAATCAATACCTTCACCACCATTCAATAAAACTCTTGCTCTTGCATTAAAAAAAAAATAATAATAATAATAAAATAAAACTCTTGCTGCAAACTACAGTCTTCTTTTTATTCTTGTAGGATTAATAATACAAAGGGACAATAATTCAATAAAGCAAAGCAAAAAAAAGTGAACATATATAACGGGCCAAAGTAATTTTCGTCGGCTCTCTTCAAGGCTCTCTCCTCCGCAAAATAATCAACAAAAGTAGCCGCAGCCGCAGCCGCAGCCAAAGCTGCCGAAACCTCTCATTTTCACTGTACCAGAGAACCACCAGGTCCTCTCTCTCTCTCTCTCTCTCTCTAGATCCGAAAGCAAAAGTTACTGATTGTATATATGTAATTTATTTGTTTAATTAGTAACGAAAATGTGTGTTAGGCAAATCGATTTGGATCAACCATGTCTATGTGGTCAATTCTACGGCGAAAACTCGCTACCCAACCCTCCTCCTCCTCCTCTGCTTTTGTATGTTCAAAATTTTCATTTCCGATTTTTTTTTTTAACCCAAATTTCAAAGCTTTTCCTTAAATTTGTTGTGCGCTTAATTATTTATTTATTTATTTATAGGTTTTTGGACGCTCAACCTCAACGCGTGGCTACTCCACTACCAGAGTGAAAGAGGTTCGTTGAATCAATATTTTCAATGTGTGTTTCTTTATTTGCTTTTTGTGAATTATTATTTGATAGCTCTTTGTTATTATCATAAATTGTGTTATGCTGTAAACTGCACAAGAGTGATGGATTCAGTCAGAGCGATTGGGTAAGAATAATTAGCAGTAGCCAGTTTGCAGCTGTCTACTCTAAATTATAATATAGGGTCATTTGCAATGTCCACTTAAAATATAATATTTTGCATGATTTGAGATTAATATATATGTGATTCCCATGCTGCCAGTTGGAATCAAATAGTAAAATCGCCATTAAAAACTATAGGGTCATTGGCTCCTCTTGATGTTTCCAAGAGAGACATCTAGAGTTCAAATCCCTCCCTTCCCTAATTGTAACTATTGAATTTTAAAATTAAAAAGTTGATAAATTAGGGAGCTAATTGAGGTGGACATTGCAAATTAATGAGTTCGAATTTGTTAATTTCGACACATTAGTGCACTCCACCACCCAACAAGCTTCTAATCTTTTAGTTTTTGGCAGATGGTTGGGTGGGAATTGTTTTTAAATTAGGGTGTTGATGGTAAAAAATTGTTCTTTAGTTTAGGGTGGACATCTATATTTAGCTGTAAATATTAACATTTTTTTTATAGCAAGTTTGATTTTTTTTTTTTTTTTGGTCAAAAAAAAAAAGAAGAAATCAATGTAGAAGCTTGCTTGTTCTCATTATATTCGTTTCTAGAAATCATGCTTTGTCATCGTTCACAATCATAACTTCTTACTGGTTTACTTTACAAACATCTTCACAGGCATTGCTTCTTGGTAGAGGCTCAAAAATTGTGGGCAATGTTGGTCAGAATAGTTTTCTCGGTAATCAAACTATAAACAACTGCTTAGGCATGTCAAGTTGGGATGAAAGATTATTTGGATAACTGAGTGCCTCTTTCGTTAATTCTTTTGCACTACATGTGATTACAGGTTGTCCAGTTAGCTCAAAGCCATTAAGGTCAGCTACATTCCTTGCTTAGAATTTTGCCTAATTCCCCACCCCCCCTAGGAATATGTTAAAATGTTAAGAATGTGGGAAAGAAGGAAATGATATGTGCTATGGTTGAAGCTAGTCTGATTTCGTCCTTTGAAATAACTTTACCCTTTCTAACTTCCTTAAAATCTTGGTCTACAGGGAAGCTGTGTCATTTTTTCAAAGAGATTCTCCTATCCATGTACAGAATAGGTCATTTTCTTCTGATAATGGTACAATAACCTTCATAATCTTCTAGAGCCTTTTCTTGATTTTGACGCATGTTATATATCTTACTGAACATTTGTTAACTCAAGTAATTCTACGTATGTCTCAAGGTGATCTGGTTGATGCTGTTGTACCCTTCATGGGTGAATCCATAACCGATGGCACTCTAGCAACATTTTTAAAGAGTATGTCATTCTAGTTTGACTGTTTTGGAATGCCCTTGTTTTAAACCTTATCTTGTGTTCATGTACGTGAATAGATTTTGTGTACATAGATACTTTGAATCTCTCATGTGACCCATTGTTGATAAATTGGGAGCAGAACCTGGTGATCGTGTAGAAATTGATGAACCTATTGCTCAAATAGAAACTGATAAGGTATACCTTCTATGAAGCTATTCTAATATAATTTTTCCATACTCTGCACAACCATTTTCAAGGCTTGTGATCCATTCTAATTATTTTATATATCTATAAAAATAGGTGACAATTGATGTGGCTAGTCCTGAGGCTGGTGTTATCCAACAGGTAATCAGATGGAATTCAGTATGCAATGGTTGAAACCTATAATATACAATTAATTTGAATCACCTTCTTGGATTCATAGGTATTTTGTATTTGTAATGTTGGTCTTTGTAATTCTTTCTGTAGCTTGTTGCCAAAGAAGGTGAAACAGTGGAGCCAGGTACCAAGATAGCTGTTATCTCAAAATCTGGTGAAGGTGTATCAGAATCACACGTTGCTCCATCAGAGGATGTGCCTAGCCAGGCTGCTTCTAAGCCATCTGCAGGAAAGAAAAAAGAAGACAAGGAAAAGCCTAAAAAAGAAACATCTCTTCCCAAGCCTAAAGCTGAGACTTCTCCTCCTAAGCCTAAAGCTCCTTCTCCACCACCTCCTAAGGCCTCAGCAACAGAACCTCAGCTTCCTCCAAAGGAAAGGGAAAGAAGAGTAAGTCTTGGGATCTTTTATTATCCTTCTGTTTAGTTTTGAGTTTAGCGGTTCCTTTGAAAGCTTAGAATAGTCTACTTTTGTTGGTCTTCCTTATTCAATTTGTTCCTTTGGTACTTTGTAACTAATATTATTTCAGGTTCCAATGACAAGACTGAGGAAACGTGTTGCAACACGTTTGAAAGACTCTCAGAACACATTTGCTATGCTGACTACATTCAATGAAGTTGATATGTAATCCTTTTGTCCCTAGCTTTTAATCAATATGGCTGATTTTGGAACTTCATGGACCCAATTACCTGCTCTTTCTACTGAATTAGTCCTTGTATCTAAATTGTCTGTTTTATGGTCAATGCAACTATAAATTTCTTATCAACATAATGCGCTGATATGAAATGCATAACTTGATTTTTATTATTCTACCTAAAATGCATCCTTTCCCATATGATATTCGAAATATTATGACATATTGCCTTATGCATTCCCCTTCAACGATGGTGCTATGTGTTTCAGGACTAATCTGATGAAGCTCCGTTCCGAATATAAAGATGCTTTTGTTGAGAAGCACGGGGTGAAGTTAGGTCTTATGTCAGGATTTATTAAAGTATGTCTTTGTCATATGTGATTATTCAGTACCTTGAACCTTCTCATGTACAGACGCAAACATGTCTCCATGCATGTTCATAACAATGATCTCCAATGTTGCTTGTCTTGTTCCAGGGTGCAGTGAGTGGGCTCCAGAATCAGCCAATTGTCAATGCTGTCATTGATGGGGATGACATCATCTATAGAGATTATATTGACATCAGTATTGCTGTTGGTACTCCAAAGGTCTGTTACTATTCCAATTATTTCAAGTAGGTAGCAATTTGAGAATGGAGTGTATGGACATGTTTTGGTAATTGAGACAATCCATTGACAGTCTAGGACCCATTTAGGAGGGCTGAGGCTTCAAACTAGAGTTTCATCATTTTTTTTTTTTTTTGGGGGTTGAGATATGGCCAATATTAACTCGTAACTTAAGGTTATGATGTTCATGTATAAAGGCTTATGTATAAAATTATTTTTTTTCCATGATAGAACTGTAGGAAAATTATTTTAAACCCTATAATTTAAGGGTGTAACAAATTAAGACCAAAAAAAAAAAGCAAGGTTTTTTCAAATTGAGATTACCCAACAACCATTTAGTCCACAAAAAGGCTGGGGAAGGCTAATTTAGTAATTAAGAAATCATATCAACTTTAGTGGGAAAGACTAATTTAGTAATTAATATCATTGCCCAATTTTGAAAAAACCTCGCTTGTTCCACTTAAATCTGGAGGTTTGACTTGTCATTTTTTGATACCTTAGGGTTTAATTTGTTACTTTTGAAATTTTACTGTTTTAATTTGTTACTTTTTAAAACCTCATGATTTGATTTGTTACTTTTGAAACTATAGGGCTTAAAATTAACATTTCCCCAAAATTATTGTGTAACAAAAGAATATTTTGATCCATGTTCATGATACAAAAGAAATATTTTATTGCATATTAGTTTTATAGAAAAGGTATTTATCTTTATTTTGAGATACATTTTTGTAAAAAATTGACTAAAAAATTTAGGGATTTACAAAATATTTTATCTCAACCCTAATTTTGGCTGGTACAGAAAGAAAGAAAAAACAAAATCAAGAATCTCCTTCTCATTATAAAATCTTTCAATGCTATTTTGAGTAACTTCCAATTTGAACTTCCATTCTTCAAAATTTTAATTGCTATAACTACCATCCTAATTTTAGCTTTTTAGAATTGAGTGGGAGGGGCATTTTTTTTTTTTTTAGGGGGAGGAGTCCATACTGGTGCTGAGCCATAGATTAAGTTTGCATCTTAGCACAATGGTTGGTGTGATGTGGAGACAAAATGGTAATAAAAAAAGATGAAATAGTAATGAGATCATGTGTGGCCTACTTTTTAAAATTAGACAGAAAAAATGAAGCTCATTACAGTGATTTAGATTGCATCTTAGCATAACTCTTTATTAGTTGGTTATATGTTTCTTTTCATTTTATTTTTTAAATCTTGGATTAATGGTATCTGTACAAAATTACAAATATTCAATCTGCCCTCACTGCTACATCAAGTTGCATTGTGCTGGTTATATCTAAATTGGTTGCTTCCACTGAGTTTTTGTAGGGCCTTGTTGTTCCGGTTCTCCGCAATGCTGATAAAATGAACTTTGCTGAGATTGAGAAGGCGATCAACACCCTTGCAAAGAAGGCAAATGATGGTTCTATATCAATTGATGAGATGGCTGGAGGCTCATTCACGATATCTAATGGTGGTGTCTATGGAAGCCTTTTAAGTACCCCAATCATCAATCCCCCTCAGGTATGATGCTGCATTAACCCCTTCTCCATGCATTTTGTTCTGTTAATAAGAGGATTTCTCCTTGTGCATCTCTATGCCAGAACAAATTAACTTTCTTATAGACAACCTCGTAAACTCAGCTGAATGCAGGCTTGGCCATCTCAAACACTCTTTTTTAAGAACTTGTCCACTCTTTCCTGTATTTTCCATTTGGAAAATTTTAGGAATGAAGAATCTATATAAAAATATAAGAAAAACTACTCTTGGAATAATGGTAGCCATTGTTATTCGCTTTGATACATTGCTGTCAATAAGATTGGTGGATCGGTTGAAAGGAATGAAAAGAGAGGGATTCAAACCCTTGGTAAACAATAGCCTACAAGGGACAACAGATATATCAGATCTAGGTCCTAGATATTGTGTACTATAGTCATTTTTGAAGTATAAAATTGATGCATGCTTTATAGCAGTTCCTTGGTGACTTTAATTACTCATGAATCTTAACTCTTATAGTCTTATTCATTCTGTGGTTTACTTATTTATTTGCTTTATTGGCAGTCGGCCATCCTGGGCATGCACTCAATTGTGAACCGTCCAATGGTTGTTGGTGGGGAAATTGTTTCAAGGCCAATGATGTACATCGCCCTAACATATGACCATCGACTAATTGATGGAAGAGAGGCCGTCTTCTTCTTACGTCGTATTAAAGATGTCGTGGAGGACCCTCGGAGGTTGCTTCTTGATATTTGAGGATGCCACAGGCAACTTTCTGATACCCATTTCCTGTGATGTTGTAGTAAGTTTTGGGGAAGCATTAGAGAATAAGGATTTAACATCCTTAAATTGACTTTAGTGGGGGATTTTTCAGTTGTAACCCGTCAGCATTCAATACCGGTACCGGCGTGGAGTATATGAGACTTGTTATATTGTATTCCTTGTTCGAGTTTAAGCTTCTTGATTAGAGCCTGGCATCTTTCTTCTCTCTTGCATTGTAGTATTTTACCCTTCGTACAACATTGGTTGTAACCTCCTTTCCCCACACCCTCCTTTTTTTCTTTTTCTTTTTTACTTTTAAAATCTAAACTACAAAAAAATAATGTAAACGAGTAAATTCAAGTAGTCAACTTGAAAGATGGCATACAATTAACTTGATTTCTTTCTATGCTTGCTATTGCCTTAATTTCTGGCTGCATAACATGTCAGACATTTCATAGGTGAGTGCCACATAGCTCGATTCAACTACAAAAGTATTGGAATCAACTGCACTAATCTGAGCGTCAACCTAACTGAAAAAGTTTGTTGAATACATCCACACTTTTCAGACTCTTTGTTCTTTGTGACTGATATTTTGTGACAAATGTTCATGTGGAAGGTTAATGAACTGCGGTAATAAGATTGGCTTTAAATTTTAAATCTCCTAGGACACTATGTGAGCCAGTGAATGCATTAACAGTTAAATCTGACCAAGAATTCACATTTCATAAGACCTAGGGGTGGGAGTCTAGTGGTCAAGCACCTCGTCTATTGTTTTAACACTTGAGTTCGAGTTGTATCCATTAACACTTGAGTTCGAGTTGTGCGGGATACAGTGGAAAGTAAAAATGACATGTTATAGTGGGGCTTAACTTGTTACGGTGCAGGATATGGGCTTAACTCGTTACAGTGGAAAGTGACTTGTTCCCAAAATCGCACATTTCATTTTTTTTTTCAGCCAAAAAAAAAAAAAACATTTCACAGGCTTAACTTGGCTTTCAACAAATTTGGTAAATCTGCTAACCAAAGAATGGGAGACTATAGAGGCTGTTGCCTTGCTGGCCATAGCATGCAAGATGTGGCACCTGTTACATGCAATAATTTTCCCCAAAAGAACTATGGAGCAACGAGAATCGATTGGAGGATGAGGTCCAAAACTACAATCCAACAGAACAAGAACTTCCCAATTTTTTTAACAAATTGTAAATGGAGCAAATAATAAGTAGGGTGCCGTTATTATCTTTCTTTGGTGTAACTGTGCTAAATCCGATAAAAATATAACGTCTTCAAGGTAGAACCATCATGGCTGTCCACCCCAAATTGTTGCACCAATCTGCAGGTGAAAATTTTATAACAGAAGCAAGAAAATCACTTGTGTCTTTCGCTGGTAACCACTTATGGGTCACTTTTTTTATTAAATGAGCAGCTATTTTCTCACAGATTATGATAGTTTTTAACAATTGTGACAGAACTATTACTGGATTAGCTCATATACTTGGAAAACAAAGGATTCATTTTGTATCTTTCAAACATCATTATCCGGCATCATCTTGCATCCATTTTCACCAGTTGTATATTCAGTAAATCGCAAATAATAATATGTGAAACTTCAGACAGCAATGACAAAAGCAAAGCATTGTATTTCATCTCAGATTTCTTGCAAATAGAAAGCGGAAATTACAAAAGACTGGGAGTGAATCGATTAGGAAATCCTGGAGTTGATGTACCAAGCATGAATCATGATGGCTTGTAGTATTTTGTTGGTACAAATGGCATTTTTGTGACAACCCCATCATAGGCCTTTCCTCGAATAACTATCTTAACTTTGGTGCCAGCTTTGTGTGATCCCGATTTCACATACCCCATAGCTATATTCTTCTTAAGGCAGGGGCTAAATCCTCCACTGGTGACTTCCCCAATGCCTTTTCCTTTGTCATCTTGAATCTCACTGTGGCTTCTGGGAGGCGGTCCTGAAGAGAAAAACCCAACACGCCTGACAGGTGGACCCGATTCAAGTTGCTTAAGTATCACCTCAGCACCTAGAAAACCACCTTCTGCCCTTCTTCTCTTCCCAATGGCCCATGTGAGTCCTGCCTCTACAGGAGTTACATGTTGTTCCATGTCATTACCATATAAGCAGAGCCCAGCTTCAAGTCGGAGACTGTCTCTAGCACCCAGACCAGTCAACCTTATCTTTCCTTCAGATTTCTCCAAGATTGCTTTGGCAAGATCCAAGGCATTCTCTGAAGGCACTGAGATTTCAAAACCATCTTCACCAGTATACCTGAAAATCTTGAAAACGAGACAAGGATAATCAACTGTCCTTCACAGCTCTCTCCTACAGATGAGAAAAAACTAAGGTGTACTCATTTATGGGGGAAGGTAAGAGCATCAGAGATTTAGACCCCATGCTCTTGATAAAAATTCTTTGTTGCGATGTCAAGATGGATGGGTACAAAACAGAGCTTAATCATGCTTCACTCATCTTCTCATTCAACAGATAAATACATACAAGCCCTGTAATCAATATAGGACTAAACTGAATCTAGACAAATTGTCACCATAGGAAAGAAACTGAAAAGAAGCATACCCTGTCCTAGTTAGAAAGCAGTGCACTCCATTGATATCCAACATTCGGAACTCCCCAAAGTAAAACTTGCTCAAGTCTTCTTTTGTCAGGTGCTGAAGAGTTGGAGCAGCCAAAGGACCCTGCAACATAGAAATCAAAGAAGCAATATCTCTCAATCAGAATACATCCATAAGCTCATTTCTTTCCCAAATCATAGCAATATGGTTTGCATGGCTCATACAAATATAAACCAAGTTTCAATTAAACATGATACCCAGTATCTCTCAGCTGTTGCAATTATAATAACTTTCCAGGACAATTTCATATTTTGATGTCAATTCAACATGAAAGATCAAACCCACTACCTTTCAGCTATAGTATTTATGATATCTTGGTAGGAGAATTTTATTTTCCGATATAAATAAGAAGACATGAAAAGAGGAAGAGAACAAGAAGGAACAAAGAAAAAACAGTGTATAGAGTACTTTTCTGGTTGATAATCTGCTACACATTTGAGCTGGGCCAATCATATCATAAAAAGTCAACCCATGTAATATGAATAAATACAATATAAACCAGAAGGAAATAAGTCCTTGCAGTTTCCTTGGACACTATAACTAGACATACATAAGAACAACTCTGAGTAGCTGAAGGGGAAAAAAAGAGCATGAAAATTGCAGCAGCTGACATTTATATTCCAAGGTGAAAAAATAAAAATAAAAATAAAAACCAAGGCAAAAACTTAAGACATAGGAGAACATGGAAAGAGGATCTAGGATTCACCTGGACAGCAAGAAGAGACCTCTCATCATGTATGTGCCATGAGACATCCCCACCTTTGGCCTTAAATGCCTTCATATGCTCCTCAATGTGAGCCAGATCCTTATCTCTACACCCTGCATTGACGACCAGGTATATGTGATTATCCTTCACCTTTGTAATCACCGAATCATCAATTGCTCCTCCCTTTTCATTTGTAAAGACGGTTAGTGTCCCAGCTCCGGGGGCTAACCCAGCAACATCAGCAATGACAAGTTTTTCAAGGAAAGGTATGCAGTCCTTCCCCTTGAGGCTCAACCCACACATATGGGAGACATCAAAAAGGCTACCATTCTGCCTACAATTCAAGGTAGAATCCATGATTGAGTCCTTGTATTGGATGGGCATGCCCCATCCAGCAAATGGCACCATCTTCCCACCATTAGCAACATGGAAGTCATAAAGAACTGTCTTTTTAAGTTCTGCTTCTGCGGAAAAGTATCGACGAGCTACTGTCTTCTTATCGGCCTGAGCAAGACGACGGGTCATTGATTGCCCAAGTTGCCACAAACCCCCTCTCATCTTTACAGAAAATTCCTGATAGGTGGAATTTGAGGAAATTTCAAATACAGCCCTAAAAAAAAAAAAAAAAAATCCAAATAGTCTCTAATAAAACGCCGATGGCTTCTCAACAGAAACAAAACAATCACAAATAATTTTCATTGTCAGCATAACCCATGGTAGCAACATCCATTTCAAAAAATTGCGTGAAATGTTATACTAACTAAATAAAGATATGATCCTCATATGTCATGAAAAACAATAAGCCACCATTGAGTACTGGATATAAAAAAATTTAAAATTAAAAAAAAAAAAAAAAGCCAAAAATTCCAAAAGGGTATTTGATGGAAACTAATCAATCCACTGCCATCTATACAGCAATTGTACAAGCTAGTTGGTAGCATTGCACTAAGACATGACAATATTCACCAAAATCGTACATAAATGAGGTTAGTTTTTAAAATCACATAAGCCAATTTGTCTTATAGTTATCGTTATCCCATTCCTATTTAAAATGCAATGTCCTCATTTCAAACATTATCAATGCGTCATTTAATCGATTTAACTCAGATATTATTCAAACACTATGTACCTGAAAAACATCAGGATCTCCTCTCAGCTCAATACAATCCCACATAATTGTCATTGGGAAGTTTACAAAACCACAAACAGTACCATTGAAATCATAAAATCCAACAAAGAGATAATACCTAATATAAACAATGAGGTTCTTTTGAACAATTCAATCTGAACCAGTCATCTAGATCTCAAAGACTGTTTCTTTACAAGCTTATAGGAGTAAGCAACCAATGAACGTAATAAAATTGGCATAACATGGATGCAGAGATGGCCAATCAAAAAACCCACCTGACAAATAAGATTTGCAAATAAAGAATGAGAAAAAGAGAGTGAGAGAGCACTCACAGTCACAGATGTGAATGTTCTTTGTCCTCCGTTGTTCTAAGAAGAAGCAAATCTGAGAGCCCAAAAGAGCATCCCTGCACAAAATAAAAAGACTGCCTTTTTTTATATATATGTCAATTGTCTATTTATCTTATACATATAATATTAGTAAAATTAAATAAAAAATGGAAAAATGTAAAAGGTGTTGGTGGCTTATGTACTATGTTATGTAGTGGGTGGGTGGAGGAAAGGGTTTTCTCTTCCGAATAGAGACAGCCAACAATACCACATCGTTAGTCAGTGGTAATGGGAATTATGGGACTACCAGACGAGTACACCTCATCTCACTCTTTCCTTGTTTCTGTTCACATATTTACTTACATTTACATTGACCATGTTTCATGTGTACTTCATATGTATCTGACGGCTGTTACAATGCAGAATCTAACACAGCCGCTTTAAACCACTTAGACAAAAGTACACCTCCAAATTTGTAGGAAAAATTTTACCCAAGTTTGGAATCCAAATTCCATACTCCCCTGATTGAGGAATAAGGTATTCCTACCGTACCATCTTTTTATTTACAAATACATACTTGGCGAACGAAATATTTCATGCAAATTAAGATAAATGACATATTATTTGATAATTTGATAGTTGAGATAAAAAAAATAAAAAATAAAAATAACTTTGAATGTTTTCATTAGAATTGCCAAAATGTTTTAATTGAGTTAGAGCATTCACATCAGCTCATGTAAAATTTTTGTCTATTTTACACGAAAAAACCTACTTTTTATATTTTATACATTTACTCTTACAATACATCCACATTAGTTCATCTATTCTATCACATCTTTTATTAAATAATCAATTTTTTCAATTATTTTATTATTTCTCAACTAACCCCTTTTTCTATGCGCTTTATCTCTCTCTCTCTTTCCATTTTTTTTTTTATTCTCTATACCAATCTCTCTCCCTCTTGGTCTATCTCTCTATACCCATCTCTCTCCCTCTCAGTCTAACCCACACTAGCTCGATCACAAGTTCCAATCCACAGCTCCGATCACAAGGTCCAATCCAAAGCTTCGATCTCCCTAACTCCGATCCAAAAGCGCCAGTCTCCCTAGCTCCGATCAGGCTCCAATCCACAGCTTTGATTACAAGCTCCGATCCACAGCTTTGATCACAAGCTCCGATCCACAGCTCTGATCACAAGCACCGATCCACAACTCCGATCTCCCTAGCTCCAATCCACAAGCACCGATCAGGCAAGACCCATACCCACGAGCTTCGATCAAGCAAGACCCATGAGCTCCAATCGTTCCAGTCAAGCACCAATCGTTTCGATAAGCACCAATCTGTCTCTTTGTTATTTGTCCGTTTGGGTTTGTTTGTGTGTGGGTGTGTTTGTGTATCTCTGTTTTTTTTTTTTTTTTTTTTTTTTTTTTTTTTTTGAGCAAGTGTATCTCTGTGTTGATTTGTCTGTACAGATGTGTTTGTGTGTGAGTGTGTTTGCGTGTATCTGAGGAAAAGAAGATGAGGAGGAGCTGAGGTTGTTGTGCATGGAGAAGAGAGAGAAAAATTGGTGCGAATGGATAATATTATTTTAATATATACATGAGCTACAATACATGTGTATATTTACAAGCCTCTTGGTACAAAATTTAATTTATAACATTTTTAAAAATATAAGATTTAAAATGTAAATTCCCACAATTAATTTTGTTGAGATGGGCATAATTTCAAGAGTTCAAATGGGGATTATGTGTACTAATGGTGGAGACGAGTTCAGGAGATCAGAGTTACTGACTGATGACCTATAAGTTCGTTGAGAGATCGCTGTGGGGGCAGGGAAGGAAATAACTGAGTTTTACTTTATTTTATTTTATTTGGGAGATCCTGCTTAAGTTGGTGAATTGCTTTTGGCATGTTAATATTGACCACAATTCCATGTTTAGAGCAACATTTGGCAAGGGAGGATGCGAGATTGTAGTTGGTGGCTCTGTAAATAGTCAAAACAAAGCTATCTAAATAGCTTCAAGTGTATTTCTTTTAAGGTCTTTACCTAGTGCATTATATAAATGATTCTTGAGTCACAAATTTTTTACAAAATATTTCACAACAACCAATGTGATAATTTATTAATGGTCATGTTAATGAGTGTCTTTAAAGTATTAGTTAACAATCAATTTTAGAAAAATTTTAACACAAATTTTTTGGAAAATGAAAAAAAATTGTCAAAACAGTAATTGTTTTTTTTTTTTCCTATAAAAAATTTCTTTAAATAGATTATTAATCAATGTTCTAAAGGCAATCGTTAGCATTTTCCATTTATTAATGGTAGATGATAAAGTAATATAAGTGGTGATGGATTCAAATAAATACAAATAAGAGTCTACCAACTCAATTATTATGAAAATTATTGTGTTTATAGCGTTGCTCCCATTATTATAGACTAACTTCACGTAAGTGATAGGCAAATAGCAGAAAATATTGTCTAATTGTTTTTTTTTTTTTTTACCCATTTAGGAAATAGATATTTAAAAGGAGTTTGAAATTTCCTAATATGTTAATTAGAATGAGATGATTTAAAGGTGACGTCCACAAATGTAGTTTACTCATGATAACATGATTAAACTCAACAAATTTGTGATCATGTCGTTAGCAAAAGACAAATGAAGTTAAAAAAAAAATCACTAATTAAGCTCTGTTTAGATACTATTTATTGCTGAAAACTAAAAATTGAATACATTGTAGTGAAATAAATTTTAAATGTGTTATAGTGCTGTAAGACTTAATTTTAAAGTTAGATTTGTTGAAATTTGTATTTATGGATCCCATGAACAATGCACGGGACTCACAGAAAAAAGGCCAAACGCAAGCACTGAAACATTTCAGTGCAATCCAAACGTAGGCTTAGAGAGAAAAAAACTAATTCAATCAACTATCTAATATCTTCCCATTAAAAAAAAAAAAAAAGCAATCTTTTAATAAATTTAAAAAACTAATTAAAACTAATTAGAGTTTATTTTGTGAGCAAAACTTAAGTACAGTACTTAAATATTATTTCTTAAATTTTTCTCTTAAAATTTAATTATATAAATTTTTTCTCATAAAATAATAATATATTTTTTAATTAAATAGACATATAGTTGAATTTTAAAACGAAGATTTAAGGAACAGCACATTACTGGGTCTTGTACTTATTTTATTTTTCACTTTTGATTGGACTCATAGCGGTCTGGGCCTGATCCATGTTTGTATTACCGCAGTCTGGGTCGGTAAAGGCCCATGACACATACGACAACAAAAACTCGTATGCCTTTAAGCAATAAATGGAAATCATTGAGAAACTTGAAAGCAACAACGTTGTAAATTACAACAGCCAGAAATAATTTCCCAAACCAGAGAAATTTTGGATTCAAAAGCAAGAATCTTTGGAGCCATTCAAAAAATTGGTGGCTTCAGCAAGTGCCATACTCTTACAAGATTCTCTTTCATTCTCTATTACTCTATTCTTGATACTGTTCTTTCTTCTCTCTCTCTCTCTCTCTGAAAACCTTGTCTTGGGTGCTTTTCTATCCATGTGAGCTTATCTAAACACTGAAAAGGCAAGTCATATTTACCTTTGTTTTCAGGTTTTGTTTATATATATAGTTCTGTGTTTTATTTTGGGAAATGGGTTATGAACAATTATTTGATTTGAGTTTGGTATTAAGAATGATGGATCAAAACTATGAGCTAAAAAATGGGCTCTTGTTAATCTTGCGTGTTATGGTATGGACATTTTGTATTTGTCAAGTCTTGTAAAAACAGGTCAATAAGATAGAACATTTTGTCTGTGTGATAGTGTTGCTCTGAATGACAAATTGACAACTAAGCTGTGTGTGTTCTGGGATCATTTGTTTTGAATTGGGAATTTAGAATCATAAGAATATGATGACTTTTTGCTGCGTACTTTTAGTTTTACTGTGTCTATTTGCCAACTAAGTTGAGGAATTAAGAAGGGAAAGGGATTGCAGTGTTATCAAAGCAAACAATAACAATAAATAAATTAACTTTTATTGGACATTAATTTAATTGCATAAGATGTAATCAAGTGGATTAGTTAAATTTTCGTGAACTGGGTCTGCAGAAGCCTTTGTTCATTTTTTCCTCCACTTGTATTTGAAGATCAAATATTTCAATTTAAGTTAGAGAGTCCAAAAGGAGTTGAATGCCACACTTGGATCACTAGTGTAGGATATTTGTAGCCATTTTTCTCATGCCAGAATTCTGTACTTTTTGGAGACTTTGATATAGTCCTTATACTCATTTTGGTGTTTGCTTTTGTCTATTCTTTTTTTAAAGGTGATATTATCATGGTTCAATCATGCTGATGGTGTATGCTCCGGGAGCTATAACGAAGTGCCAGATATATCTAGACTCCAATACATTGCCTGTAGCATCTTCATGCAAGATTACACATGTGAATTCCTTAATTAATACTTCAATCTGTCCCAGCCTGTTAAGGAACCCTTGTAGTAATATACATATGCTGCATAATTCCTCATTTTCTTGGAAAGGCCGTAATCAACTTACAAGTCATCATGTATTGCATCACGTTGCTTCAAAGAGATGGCTGGTAAGCGATGTTGCAACTGCTCGCTGAACTGATACATTTTTACTCAATTTTTGGGGTTCTGATTCAGTGCTTAATATATTTACTGTCTTATGCATGATAGTGCCGGTTGGATGATTCCATTCCTGCAGATGATGAATACCGTTCATCACGCAACATAGCAATCAGTTTGTTTAAGCGATTCAAGAATGCTGTTGAGCGGGGAGGAGGTGACAACCTAAAAGTATATTTATTGGGTTGCTTGAACTATTATTTATTAGGTCAGTTTATAATATAGTTCAAATAATACGTTTAGTTACTTGTGCAGGAGTTCATAAGTGCTGGGGTGAATGCTTATGCACTGGGCTGTACTGATGAAGGATTAAGGAAAGAACTTAATGATCTGAGGGAATCTGGTGTTGAAATTGAAGCAATGCAAAGTTATGGTGGAACCACCAGTTTGAAATCCAAGATTATTTCGGAGGAGGTAAGTCACTTCTTCCTTGTTGAACTTGAACTATTTGTCAAGGCACGAGTCTTGAGCTTAATTACTTTCACAGGATATGTTATTGCCCAAAAAATTATTGTTGTGAAGTTTTTGACAACCTTATTCACTATCGTTTAAAGCAAAGAGTTTCATCTTTGTAGACTGTGGGTTATAGAAGCATGTCATTGATAAATTTAATCATGAGATAGTATTCTAGATGCAAAATACACCCTTTGTGGGGGGAAAAGGCAACATTTGTTATGATTTTAGGTGGTCACTAAATCTGATGAATGGTTTTGGAATTGGAATCTCATTTTTATATTTCACAATGCAGGTTGATGAGTGCATTTTCTGGTTGAGCATTATATTCATCACCATCATGTGTACACCACAGCCTACTATTGTAAGATGGTCGTCTACACCTCCTGTGTCAGATGAAGTGAGGCTTCAGTGGAAAGGCTTTTGTGCTATTATAGCAAATGCATACTTTATGAGGGGAATGGCATGGTGTGTTACTTTTTGGCATATGTCATTTCCTCTTTTAGTTGCACAAATATTATCAAGCATTCTTGTATTGTTGTATTTAGGCAGGGAGCTTCCTAAAATGGATGAAGCACTGGCATCTGTCAATGAAATTTTATAGTACTATTTTTCTCGGATATGATAAAGCTACTTACCAGCCAATGATTTTACATTGTTATTACTCTTGCACTTAAACCAGCATCTTTAATATTTTGTGCGTGCATGTAAATTGTAACTTTGCTCATAACCTAACTGCCTGAGCTATTAATTAATAGACCATCATTACTTCATTCTGCGACAATACTTAATTAATTCCTCTTGGCATTTTTAATCTGCTTTCAAACAATATTGGCTGATGTATAATGTTAAAACCCTTGGTGGAGGCACACCATTTAGTTAATTCTTTCATATGTTCAATGAAGGCTTCCAGTAAAGACTCTTCAACTAGAGCAAATGGCAGTGGTGGGAAGAGCTGAGGAGCCATCTGTTGTTGCTAGCCGAATGCGATTAGTGTTTAGCACACTTGAGGTTAGCTATCTATATCTGATTTTTCTAATAACTGGAGAAGATCAATGATGACATAAGGTCTACTTTCTTTGATGATTTAGCTTAAGAAAAACATTGAGGCATTAAGCTCTGTACTGATCTATCCTCTGTCGAGTAATTTGTTTACATTAAAAGTTACTTTGTGGATGTGATAATTAGGTTCTCTACTCAAATGTGATAATAGATCAACTGCACAAGTGAAAGAACATTTCTCTTTGGTGTTTTTTAACGGATATATTGAATGTTCTTTTGATAAATTGATCGGTTTGTGCAGGTGGTGAGTCCACAATGGCCTAAAGTATAGTGCTCCAGTACTGAGAAAACTCCATTTTCCTAAAATCTGATGTTGGGCTTCCAGTTCCATTTGAAGTTGTAAATTAGTCTATAAGAATCATGTGGAAATTTTATTTTAGAATTAGTAGTAGTAGTAGTAGTTGCTGCTGCTGCTGTTGTTTTTATTATTATTATTATTATTATTATTATTATTTTAAAAAAAATATTTATTGAATTGTAGACTTAGTAGATACTGCAATACTTACGAATATATGCTTGATTTTCTTATGATTTATAAATGCAAAGCTCCCTCTCTCTCTCTCTCAGCCTAAGATTTTGGTTCAATTAATTGGGTCTGTCTGTGGGGGGTCTAATCACCATTTCTTTGAGGGTGAACCTCCTGTGATTTTTGTAAGATTGTTCTTGAACATATCCAACCTCCCACTTACTCCATAGCTGAAACTACTTAGCTTATACGAATTCCATCCTATCTAGAATATGTTTTGGGTCTTAGAAATTAATTTATAAAAAAAGTGAACAAGTTTAAGAATATTAAATAGTGTATATTTAAGGGTTTATATATTTATTATTTCACTAATGAAGTGTATACATTTATGATTACTTGGTTATTCCCAACATGTGCACTGCCTTATCTCACAGATATCTGTAAATATTTAAGAACGGTCCCAAAGACAACTTCGGTAGATGAGAGTTTGAGTCAAGCCTAAGATATTATGTTGAGAAATTATGAGTTTATGAAATCATTAGACCAAGCTTGTTATCATAAACTCTTATTTACAAAAAAAGGTTTGCAAATCCAATTTTTAATCCTAATTTTAAAATTCAATATCATATAGGGGTGTACAAAAAACTACTCTCACTAAACAACCACATTTAAACTAATCAAAATTAATTGTCACATATTGTAACGAGACTATCAACAATCAACCATGACATAAGTAGAAAAACTAATACTTACATTGTAAGTGTAATTACGTTCTTAGAAAACTTCACCGCCCCTTTTAAGTATACCTAATATTATATATATTACAAATGAACACACTTTTTTATTAATAAAATTAATTTAAAATTTTTTTATTAATGAAAATAATTTAAAATTTTGACACAAATGGCATCGTTTAGAAACATATATAAGTACAAAACATTCTTTATACCAAGTCTCCACAACCCTACCTAGGAAAGGTGCCATTAGACCAACACAGTCATAGAGACTGATTGAATTAGGAACAAAACGAATTTTGTTGGTAATTTATCTAGTTGGAAACCAAAATTTGAAAATACTAGCATTTTTTTTTTTATTTTTTTATAAGACTAGCATTTTCATTTGGGCAATAAAAGAGCCATCGAATTTGCAATAATAATAAAAAAAGGCCCCAAAAGGGATCTCTATGTAGCAACTAAAACTGAGAAAAGGCCTGAGCCCAATCAAAACGCAGTTGGGTTTGAACACTAATCCAACTATAAAGAATGAACTATATTATTCAGTCTTCACTCTCCCTAATTCCACAAACAAATGACAGACATCCTCAATATTTTGCCCTCTCATCCTTAACTCTCATCAGCACTTGCACCCCGATCACCTCAGTGCCTCTCTTCACTAAGGTTCTCTCTCTCTCTCTCTCTCTCTCTCTCTCTCTGTGTGTTAAAGTTTGTTTACTTAGTAGAACCGTAAATGTAAAATAGTTTTTATTTATTTATTTTTATTTTTTTTTATGAATAGCAACCCCATTGTCCATAAGCAGTGGAGAGAGAAGCCAAGCTTCGAGCTTTAAAAACATTGCAGCATTTCAAAACTTGCTCTTCGTTTTTTTTTTTTTTTTTTTTTTTTTTTTTTTTTTTTTTCCTTTTTTGTGATTTGATTTGATTGATTATGATCCATTCCATTTTTATTTTTAAATATTTATATGAAGACTTATATAGAAAATCAACCAGGCATATAATAAATTGTCCCATTTTTCTAATTTACGAAATTGTCATTCATTGCATTGCTGCTCTAATTTTCTCACTTGGGTCTTTCTGCTTTTTCTTTTTTAGTTACATATTTGTTTACACCTTCATTAGTGTTGATGCCCATGTGCAAGATATTACAAAGCTAGGATTTTTATGAGCAAAGCTAGGACATATGCCCTTTTTCCCAATGACCAAAGCTAGGATTTTTATGAGCAATTTATTCTCTGTTTTTTTTTTTAATGGAATATGTGATCTTTTGGTTATGAATGATTTTAGTGTGGGATGATTTGTATGTGTTTTATTAGTTAGTACTTGATACATCAATTTCCTAGGTAACAAACCTTATTCCTTGAAATTTGGCAATTTGCTCATTTGCTTGTGACTTTATTGTGAATTATTTATTTTTTTGAGGTGATCCTGTTGAAGTGGCTGATGATGATGGTGGTGGATTTTATTTATCTTTGTAATTTTAAAATAAATAATTAAATTATTTATGGTGTCACTGGTCCAACTCTGGTCGGACTTGAGAACTGGGAACCACTCCCCTTTATGTTCTTTAACCGGTCTGGTTTTTAGAAACATGGTTATTCCATCTCTCACATTCTCAATCTTTTCTTCTCCCCATTTTTGTTCTCTTTCCTGATTGACTATAAGAATGACCCCTTTATTCGTTCCTCTCTTTGTGTGTATAGATATATTTCTTTAGGAAATGAAAATTGTTCGCTTTGCCTTTCGTTCCTGTCACGATGGCTTATTGCGCAGATTTCAGCAACCACCTATAGTTCGAACTCTCTCTACAAATGCAACTTCAGGTATTTTCTTTGTACCTTTCATTTGTATTTGAATATTGCTTGCTGTTTGAGACTAAGCACTTGTGGTTAACGTGTATATATTAAGGAGAAATTTTGTGGAGTTTTTCATGATGGGCTATCTTGTTCTAATCTAGGCCACGGTTTTGGTTTTGTTTTTTCAAAGTTTTTTTTGGGTACAACTTTTTAAGCTTATTTATTTTTTTTTTTTCCGTGCATCTGTCTTTAAACAGGTAGTGGTGTTGGGGATAAACAAACTAACTCATTTGAGTCGGCTGATGATTTTGAGCGTCGGATATATAGTGGCTTCTCTGGGGGTAATTCAAAGTCTGATGCCTTTTTCGAAAAGCTTGATAGATTTAGGAAGGCTGACGACAGGTCAGGTTCTAGAATGGGTGAAGGAAGTAATTCCCAGATTTTGGATGGCCTAGATGAAAGTTTTAATACATTATCAGATGGAATGGATGGGAAGTTGAAGAAAGCAGCCACGTATTTTGAATTTGATGAGGAAGAAATAGAGAAAGAGGATTATTCGTTTAGACCAGATATGACTTTTAGGGTCGGAATGACTTATGAGACAAAGGTACGTGGTATATCCGCTAAGGCCTTTATCTTCAGCTATTACATTTTTTAATAATCATGGTTTTAGGTTAGTTTGAAATATTAAAGCTTACCTTTGAGCTACCCGGTTAGTTCACGGTGTCTAATGTATTCTCTCTCAAGGAAATAACTTCAATCAGGGAGGTCATAGAATGTGAGATTTATATGTGACACATATTTTTGGTTCACTTGTTTTCTATTTTACTTTTGCCTAAAAATCTCATGAACCAACCTATTGTGCATTTGTACATATGAACATGCATTTGTGTGTGTGGAATGTGGACAGTTTGTTTTTCCTCAAATTGATTGAAATGAATGGACGCATCCATTCTTGAGGGATGAGATGCTTTTTATAAAAACTCTCATGTGTATTTTCTTTGTAAAGTTAACAGTTCTTAACTTTTTGATTGGGAGGGAAAATAATGAAGTCCACTGGTTATTTATTTAAGTTGTTTATCTGAAATTGTAATTCTTCCTTTGAAAATATATACAATTGGTTCAATGATGTCATTAGTTAAGGGTGTCAATAGGCTGTTATTCACATTTTGTTATATTCTACTAAATATGACACTTGTATTCATTTTTTATGTTTTTGTTTCAGTTTGTTGTATAATTTTTATTATTGCTGATATGACAATGTTCTCCTTTTGCCATCATTCATCCTGAATTGTCTTTTTAAACAGTCCCTGGCTTTATGCAGGATCTTGATCTTAGGAAGCCAGGAGTACGGAAACCCTTCAAAAGGACTGAATTTGAAGTTACTACGGAGGAGGTTTTGAGAAAGGCTGACTTTAGGGTGAGTTTGGTTTAGTACATTCTCATATGATGACTGTAAAATTACATTATGAAAGGATTTACATTCTTTTAAATGCAATCAAGGAAGTATGATTGCTATCGCTGTACAGTGGTAGGTCGAATCACACATTCCATGCTTATCACTGATATTGATCAAGATCTAAACTAGTGTGATAAAATTCTAATGATTGAGAGTTTCAACTATTGATCATGTAAGAGCTGGCCTATCAGTAGCTGTGACCACTGGATTGGAGGAATAGTGCATTTCACTGTTGTAAATCTTTAAAGCTGAGCTTTTTTTCCTATTTCTTTCTTATTCCAATTGTAATTAATTGCCAATGGTCTTTGGGTCTAATTCTTTCTCTTCCTCATATGCAAAGGTGAAAGAGTGAGGTCATGGGTTCAAGTCCATATGCGTGTGAGTTGTTTACCTTAAAAAGATTGTTATTAATTCAGTTTACACTTTTCTTAGGAAAATCATATATTTGAACAGTGAAAAGGTAGATGGAGGTGGTTGAAAAAAAATAGTATTTAGGTTATGTTGATTCTGATTTTATGATTTTTCTTGTCTGCTACCAAAATCTGTCACATGTAGTTTTTGGCCTTTCTTGCTTTGTCTGATGGCTGTTGAGATCTTCCTTTACTGACCTCTGAAGTGAGCCTAAATTTATAATATCTAATAGTCGGCAACCCATTACACCGATAAGTTTTAACATAATATATTTTTTCTCTCTATTATTTATTTATTTATTTTTGGTCTAAATATGAAATTTGATAATTATGGTAGATACTAATATACATTTATTATGATTGTTTATGGAATTATATATTCTACTATTTAAAGAAAATATAATGTACTAAGATTCAAATGGAGGGTTTAAATATAGGTTAGAATTTAAATTCAATAAAAAAAATATACATGAGAAAAATGGCAGGTAAAATTGTGTTAAGATTCTAATGGAGGGTTTTAATATTGAATTTAATTTAATTTTAATTTTAAAAAAATAAGATTAATGTCATATAAAATTGTAAGGCTTCATAAGTTTTTATATATATATATATATATATATTGTCTACTATAGTAATTTTAAGGTCAAATTAGGCTATGTCTGCCTTCTTGATCTTCATTACTTGTTCTATGCAGAATGTCAGATTCCTTGCAAACTTCATAACAGAGGCTGGAATCATTATCAAGAGGAGCAAGGTAAAAAGGAAAGAAAATACAAAGGAATAATGTGTGTGTCTTTGCCAAATTCATAAAGCTTCTAGGGATTGAATTTGATTGAACTTCTGTTGACAATGGCATGTGAATCTTCCTGTTATTTTATTGTGCAGACTCGCATTAGTGCCAAGGCCCAGAGGAAGGTTGCTAGGGAGATCAAAACAGCCCGAGCTTTTGGTTTAATGCCTTTCACAACAATGGGGACAAAATCGTTCGTTTTTGGGAAAACAATGGAAGCTCGTGATGAGGATTTTGAATATGAAACTTATGATAGTCGTATCAGTGCTGATGTGGATGCTAAAGAGGACCTCTGAGAGACTAGGTTACGAGGTGAATGTTAACTCTCTACACTCTTTTTGCCAATGACACAATTGAACACCTTTTTTTTGGGGAAAAAAATAGAAGTAATGGAAAATATATCTTGACAATTAGTTGTGTTGAACTTCTAGTGTATCCTGGAACTCGATGATCTAGTTGGTGTTTTGTGTATCAATTATTTTGTTGGTATAGACAAACTACAATAATAACATAATCATTATCCTGGTTCATTAATGGCTGTAAGGATTCGTCATTTTTAGAAAATGAACCTCATTGATGCCTATAACTCAGATGTCCAATCTGACATGCCATATATTCACTGCAGTAGCAATTATTATCATTCGCTCAACTGGTTGAAGAGATTTGTCTTTTTGACATATTGTCTTATCTTCTATTAATTATATATGTTCTCTTTAAATACTATAAGACCTGGTAGAATCAATGGGTGCCATCAGAGTTACCATGATTCATTGTTATCCTAGCGAACCGTGATCTGGATTGCTTGATCCAGAACGTGGTACATTTTCATTCCAATATGCTAATTTGTGTTTGGTTTTTTTTCTTGGTGGTCACTTTTTTATTTTATTTAAAAGTAAGTTTTGACCCCAATGGTGAAGGGGACACTTAAACCAACGGTCTCCATTCATGAGATGTGTCCTCTGCCAGTTGTCCTACTCCTTGGGCTCCTTATTTTGGAAAACCAAGCTACAATCTCCTAGTTAAAGTGTTGATTGGTGACTATGTAAAGGTTGCTCTTTGTCATTATCCCTTAAGCATTGTGAATGCTATTAGGGGAATATTTAATTCTTTTGCCAACTTTTGCTCCTCTTTGTCAACATCCCTTCAGGTATTTGAATGCCATTAATATGAATTATTTGTTTTAAGTATTTTGTTTGTGTCCTGAGTTGTCTGGTTGAATAATTTTCAAAGTAAATGCTGTTAATTGGTTGGCTTTCTAACCATAACAGTAGTTAAAGATCTGATCTATAAGAAAATACATGCTACCCTCTTTATGCTTTAGTATTGTTGCAAAGTATTTCTGGGTTATTTTTGTCAATGCTGAGTTGTTCTTTTGATTTTGCACTTGTTTAAATCCTAAGTAGTTGGGCCCAGTGGATCAAAATGACTTTAGAGAGGCATGTGATGTTGCCTCAAAGAAATTTGGGTATTTTTGTCACAAAAAATGATTTCATGTAAAATTGGAGTTGATTATTTCAATGAGACAGTGAGAAACTGGGAATGGTGAAAACTATTGCTTGTAATCGGATGAACACTTGTAGTATTCTCTTACTCTCTCTCTCTCTCTCTCTCTATATATATATATATATATTTGGTCTCTTTCCTGTACTTTAAATATGGGCAATTTGTAAGTACATTATTAACAATGAGTCAATGAGCTTAACTGAGTTCTAATTAAATTTTTTTTTTGCTGGATAGTCATTTTCCTATTTTGGCTACCTAACTTTTTGAACATACCCTCCAACAAACTCTATTGTTCTCTATTCTATTGAAATATTCTTATTTTTATTCGTTCTTTATTGTTTACCAAACAGCCCTATTGCAATCAGCACAAATCCTCAAACTCACACAAAATCAGCAAACAAACCCAACAAATAACCGTAAATCACATGCAAAATTAGCAAACAAAATGAAACTTAAAAATCCCAGCAGCAAGCAGCAGTTCAATCTGTTGGTACCAATGGAGTGCCGCTTTGGTCCAATGGCAGCGAGTCTTAAATGGAGGCGGCAGCGGCAATCTTGGATAAGAGAATTCCAAATAGGTAGGAGAGGGAGAGACACTTGATTGCACATTAATCACAAATTGCCACCTTAATAGATGTGAAATTTCTTGTGTTTCTAGCCTAGCTCATTTTAAAAATTCTTGAATAGCATTGTTTGAGTCAAACTATTATAATGCTATATAAAGTCGCACCAATAATCAATGAAGAATCGTGTTGGAGTTTATTATAAAAATGAGGCTAGCCAGAAAAAAATAATACTGTAATAATAATTTGAGTTTTTGATTCAAATTTGGCTAAAGATATTTTTTTGTATGTAGACTTCATATATATATATATATATATATAAAATCTCAAAATTTGTACCAAACTTGTTGAGGAACTATATAGAAAGAAGGTGCTATTAGCTTAATACTGAGAAAGTCAAAGATTGCCTAGTCAAGGAATGTCATGAGCTGATGCCAAGAAATATTGTCAATTTTCTTGTGCCATTCAATCCTATACCTTATGATGTCTGTACTTTAAATATTACTGTATATGCTTTCTAAAAAAAAAAAAAAACTATTGCTATAGGATTTTAATTAATAAAATTGCATTTTATAAAAAAAAAAAAAAAAAAAAAAAAAGAAAAAAAAAAACAACTAAACTATTGCTTTATATGCGTATGGTTTTTCTAGCACTCTAGTTAAAATTTTTCCACTACCATGCACTATTGGTATGATAGTTACTCATACTTGTAAGATATGGAGGGCAATAATTTGATTATAGTAGAATTCTATCTCAAATAATAATAATAAAAAAAGTTAAAATCTTTTCAATTATGTTTAAAAAATTTCTGGTAAGGTTGAAGATCAGTTTTACCCACGTGTTAAAAACTGATTATCATTATCGATCTGTAACTAATGAGTCAATGCCAGATCCCATCTAATAAAGTTAACGCGTAGCTTCTAAAAAAAAATTAATAACGTTAAGGTATAATGTATTACTATTATGTTAGAAATATCATGAAAATACCTAATCGAAGTCAACATAGAATGATTAGATTTAGACATTTTCCCGTGATTGCACAGGTATCCCAAAAATTGTTGATCTAAAAGAAAACGGTATACGTGTTTCAGAAACGCTATTTAAGTATAGTTTAAATTTTTGATATCCAAACCTTTAAAGTTTATATATCTCTAACACAAAAATTCAATAATATTCATGCAATACAGAAATTACGTCTTAAAAAAACTATTTCAGTTCTACATATTAGTTTAGATATTTCTATTACAAAAATTCAATAGAATTCATGTTATACAAAAATTGGGTTTTAGTAACACTATTTCAGTTCTACTTGGATATCAGACATTCAAACATATACTTCTAAGGCAAAATTTCAAATAGTATTCATTTTATATAGAAATTGTGTCTTCAAAATAATATTTTAGTTCAGATATGAGCTTGGATATCAAATATCCACCTTTTAGGAAAAAATTCAATCTTATTTATGTTATTTAGAAATTATGTCTTAAATACACAATTTTAGTTCTACATATTTATTTGGATATCTCTAAGGCAAAAATTTAATAGAATTTATATTATACAATTTGTGTCTTAGAAACACTATTTTAGTTCTATATATCAGTTTGGATATTAGACATCCAAATTTTTAATGTTTGGATATCTCTGAGGCAAAGAATCAGATATTATTCATGCTATACAATAATTGTGTCTTAACAACACTAGTTTAGTTTTACCTATTAGTTTGAATATAAACATTTAAACCTTTAAGGTTTGGATATTTCTAAAAAGAAAATTCAGATGGTATTTATTTTATTCCGAAATTATGTCTTAACTATTTTAGTACACATAGGAGTTTGGATATCAAGCATCCACCTTTAAGGCAAAAATTCAATCTTATTCATGTTATTTAGAAATGGTGTTTAAAAAAATTTTAGTTTTACATATCGATATGGATATCAAAAGGTTTGGATGTTTGCAAAAATTCAATAGAATTCATGTCGTACTCTGTTGCTATGTTTAAATTTAAAATATATATATGAGGTTGAAAATTGGAAACCAAATGTACCCCTTCCAAACAGCTTATCCTAACAGTTTGACTTCAAAGGAGTCCAGCTTGGAGCTTTTGCTGCAATGGCATAACCTTAAAATTTTAAAGTTTTTCAACCCAATTACTTATCCAATTCGAACTAGATTAGTTTCCACTTTCCAGTAACAAGAAGGAGGACCCTTTTACCAATATTTACCATATTTTCATGCTGCGACTTCATAACCCACTCTGGGACTGCATTGACAATTACCATTGAATATTTGGTGGCTAACACTACAGGGTTACGCAGTTTAAGCTCCTAGATGCAAAAAAAATAAATTTTAAAACCACCGCTTGTTACGTTAAGCCCCTAAAAATAATACTATCATCACCGAATTCACGGAACCACTGTGCTTATTTTCAGTCCTTGTTCGTTGTTTTATTCAGTCTCTCTTTGTCAATTCATTCCCATTCTTTCTTCTTCTACTTCAACTCTGTCTCTTTCTGTCTCTGTCTCTTTCTCTTCCTCTTCTATCAATGAAGAAGAAAAAACCAACAGTGTCACAATCTTTCCAATGAAAATCTCATCACCCTTTTCCCTCAGTATCACCATCAACCTTATAGTTATCACCTTGATATCTTTTTCACTGCAAACTGTTGTTTATTGTCTCGGCTCAGCCTCCACCATCACCATTACCTATGGCACTGACACTGTCTGTGGTATCATTGCTGCTGAGCCTACTCAGAGAATCCAATGCTACCAGAACAGTCAAATTATTTCGGTCCAACCCAATATCTCCTTCGAAGCCATCTCAGGTGGCTGCGGCTTCTTCTGTGGCCTCAGGTCTGATGGCTTCAGCATCCTATGCTGGGACACTACTACCTCATCAAACTCAACCTTTAAACCAAAACGTATATATTACAATGAAACGATTAAAATGACTGATCTAGCTGTTGGTGATGCTCAAGTTTGTGCCAGAGAGGTCAACTCTGGTATAGCCAAGTGCTGGAGAGGAAGTAATGAACCTGGGTCTAAATCTACACCACCTGGAGACGCATTGAGGTTTCGTGCAATCACATCTGGGAGTGGTTTTTCATGTGGGATTTTGAAGAACAATAGAACAGTTTTATGTTGGGGTAATGGTAGTATTGGAGCTGAGATTCAGAGACAGTTTGGGAATTTGTCAATGTCAACCTTAGTTGCTGGAGAGTCTCATGCCTGTGGTTTGACATTGACTGGGATTTTGGTTTGCAAAGGGAACAATGGTTCTGGCCAACTAGATGTTCCTTTTAGTTCTGCTTATGAGTTCTCTGGTTTAGCATTGGGAGCAAATTTTACCTGTGCTATTAAGGCAAGAAATGGATTGGTGGCATGTTGGGGAGGAAAAAACAGATTTGAATTTGATAGCAGTGTTATTGACAACGTTTCCTTTGAGTCTATTGTTGCAGGTTTGGATTTTGTTTGTGGGTTAACATCGAAAAATTTATACATGATTTGTTGGGGACCTGGTTGGTCTAATATGCCAAGTGAGCTTCCATTAGGAATGATTATTCCAGGACCATGTGTTCAAGCTTCATGTAATACTTGTGGTACATATCCAAATTCTGAGGCTCTCTGTGATGGGTCTGGAAATATATGCAAGTCTTGCCAGATTCAGTTTCCAGTTGCAGTGTCATTGCCACCTACAACATCACCATCACAGCCACTTCCTCCATCAACCAAAGCCCCCAACAAGGTTTCATTAGCGTTTGTGATTGTTGGATCGGTGGGGGCTTTTGTGGGCATTTGCTCAATTGTCTTTTGCGTAAGGACTGGAGTATGTGGTTTCTTGCGGAAGAATACTCATACTTCTGTTCAACCCACAACTACTGACGGCAATGTGCATACTGCTGCTGTGCCTCACATTGGTTCTAATGTCCCAACTTCAAGATCATATTCCAGCAAGCATCAAAGCCCCAGGATAATGGGGAGGCAGAGAAGTGGGTCATCAACATCAACCAGGCATGCGGACAAGACTCAGATATTTTCTTTCTCAGAGCTTTCCACTGCCACCAACAACTTCTCTTTGGAGAACAAGATTGGTGCTGGGAGCTTTGGTACTGTTTACAAAGGCAAGCTTGCAGATGGCCGTGAAGTGGCCATTAAGAGGGGAGAAACTTTTATTAAAATGAAGAAATTCCAGGAAAAAGAAATTGCTTTTGATGCTGAATTGGCATTGTTATCTCGGCTTCACCATAAGCACTTAGTGGGGTTAATTGGATTCTGCGAAGAAAAGGATGAGAGGCTTTTGGTTTATGAGTACATGAGCAATGGTTCACTCCATGATCACTTGCATAACAAGAACAACATTGATAGAAGTGGTAGCATTTGGAATTCTTGGAAAATGAGGATCAAAATCGCATTAGATGCTGCTAGGGGAATTGAGTATCTGCACAACTACGCGGTGCCACCCATTATTCATAGAGACATCAAGTCCTCAAATATACTTTTAGATGCAAATTGGACTGCAAGAGTGTCTGACTTCGGATTGTCACTAATGGGGCCAGAATCTGAACATGAATCCATGTCAATCAAGGCGGTTGGAACAGTTGGCTACATTGATCCTGAGTACTATGTATTAAACGTTTTGACAACGAAGAGTGATGTCTATGGCTTAGGGGTGGTCTTGTTAGAGCTTTTGACAGGGAAGAGAGCAGTATTCAAGAATGAAGAGGATGGAACAGGACCTATGGGCGTGGTGGAGTATGCAGGGCCATTAATATTGGCGGGGCAGCTAAAAAAGGTATTGGATAAAACAGTTGGGCCGCTGGAGATGAATGAGGCTGAGGCAGTTAGGCTGGTGGCTTACACTGCTATGCATTGTGTGAACTTGGAGGGAAAGGAGAGGCCTAACATGAGTGACATTGTTGCCAATTTGGAGAGAGCCCTGGCCCTTTGTGAGGACAACCCTGGTAGCCTCTCTCCTGCTACATTGTCCGTTCATTTAGAATGAAATCCCCCAAATGGCAATGGTTATTATTTTTTCATTTATTCTTATAAGGGTAATTGTTTTTGAAATGATATTCTATTGTGGTTTTAATCACATTTTCGATCTCCTATACTACTTTTCTGTAATATAGTGCAATAACAAAGCAAAGTATCTCTCCTTTCATAGGAGTTTTTTTTTTAGGCTGAGGTTTGTAGGGAAAAGGAAGATGACGAAAAAGGGAATTTTGGGTTTAATATGTTTTTCCCTTTGGACTGTTAATTTGATTGAGTATTGATGATGTTACAATAGATGAACTTGATGAATTACCTCCAACTGACCCTGTGCTTGGGTTAGGCTCTTCTTCTTCCAAAAAAAAAGTAGATGTATGGTCTACCCTTCTCTTTCTGTTTGAAATTTCTGAATGTTGAATCATTTTTTCTAGTAGATCCACTCGTGAAAGCGTTTTTCAGTCTCTTTTATGCATAGTATGTTGATATGGTAAATTTGTTATTTGTCTCCTGGTTCTAAATGGTGAAATATTATAGCCCAGTAACCAAATTTATGTTCTGTTTGATAGGAGGAATTAGTGGCTTTTAAGTTTGATTGACATAATGTGCCAATCTTTATTCATCTTGTAGTGCTTTGGTTTTAATGGAGTGTATAACTGAGCCTCTATCCAAGCTGTGTCATATTAAAAGATTTCATTTGGAATATATTTTCACAGCACTTCATGTTGGTGAACTTAATTGATTCCTATTCCCACATATATATCAGATTTTGTACTTCGATTATGTGGTTAAGAGTAAGTGTTTTCATCTAGTGTGTGCCTTAATTAGTTTTAGAAAAATAAGCATGACTTGCTTGTGATCTAATTTAACATAGTCTGGCATCATTAGCTCTCTCTAGAAATAGAATCTTTTGCATCTCTCATTCTGTTGCTACCACTTTCTATTATTACTAATAGAGGAAGAACTTCATTGTTAAGAAGGAAATAGTGATTTTTGTAGAAGTAGCAGCAGGTGGCAAGTAGCTGCAATACTCTGTATACTCACTGTTAAACTTTTGATATTAATAAAAGTTTAACCGTTTTTTACTTCTACCTCTTAAAACAAAAATCATTAAGCAGATTTTTTTGGGTATAAAATTAGTTTGAACTTCACAAAGGTAAGCATAAAATGAGTGCTGGTATTGTTTTTTCTGTGTCCTCAAAGTAGATCTTCAACCACTATCTAGACACTAAAAACTCACAACTCAATTACATTAAAAAAAAAATGTTTTGAAAGCAATTTGCCAACACAAATAATTTGAGCCTAACATTAGCCATAGATTTGTTTTAAATGAAATGAAGAGGGTCCTTATTTTTTTTTTTTTTTCTTTAAAAGACAATTTTCCAGGATGATATCTCCTCAATTAATCAATTCGAATCATATAAGCTGAAGCATAACATTTATTATTGTTACGTTCCTATTAAGCCACCTCATTCTCCCCGTCATTGCCACGTCATTTACTGTTTTTCATATTTATTTTTTACCTATAATTTTTTTGACAATATTAAATATATAAATACATTGGCTTTACAAATTTATCATAAGGGGTTTAAATTTACATATTCACTTATTTTAATTTTGATGTTATAACTAAGTATTATCTATACATATTCTTCTTAGACGGTTTTAACTTTACATATAATTTTGTCCATTTATCTTCTTTTATTTTGACTTTTCTTATTCTTGTCTTCTTACTATAAATTTGTCACTTTCTTCTATTTTATGCATATTTTTCCCACACAGAAAGGTTATTTCTCACCCTCTCTCTCTCTCTCTCTCTCTCTCTCTCTAAATTTTTTATGAGGTTTAGACTCCCATTGTCTTATTATTGACTAATTTATATGTGTAAGGACTAGATTTATGGCTCAGTTCAGGATGAATGGACTTAGGCTCAAATGGCCAAAAACAATGAATTTGTAGAGAATGGTTCAAAGACCTAGGTCTTAGTGAATTGGACAAAGACTAATATGAAATTGGATGACAATCATGCACAAATAAGAAATACTGACATGAACGAACTTCTTGTCCGAGGAGGCAAGTGTTCCTATAAATCCACTCAACAGCGTCCCCCCCTTCTTTCATTGTTACCCTCCAGTTTTATACTCCCATCCCTTTTCTTTCATCCTTCCACGTGTAGATTTGGATTGATAGTCTAGGTACTTGTCCCATCAGCCCCTCCCTAAAGTCTTTGGAAGTAGCTGTAAGGCTATAAAACATTGCTCAGTCAATTGCAGAGCATTCAATGCTATGTTAGCAGTTTTTTCTTAGATATTTCATAGCTTTCCTTTGTCCTTTTCCTTCTTGATACTTATCCTCTATAGTAGAATGGTTCGGAGCATTACTCTTGATGGCAGATCATACCTTCTGACCTCGGCCTCACCTAGCCAATGAGGGATTCTTCCTCAGGGCACCCCCCCTGGGTGGCTTTAATAGGATTTTTCTCTTCACTTACTAATGCAAATCCTTATGAAAATGTTTTACTCGCCCTTGGATTATTTGCATCATCGGGTTGGGCCCTTGGCCCAATATACACGTAGATATGGGCTCCTGGGCCTTTCCCCCCTACAATAGCCCCTCAAGATTCTTCTTTTCTAACTCTTTGGGAAGAAAGGAGGATTTTGATATGATGATAGTTCCTTTACGCCCATTTTTCACCACCTTTGACTGTATAGGTGTCTTTTGGTTGCCCAAAACACACTCCTAACGCTTTGATACAAGAGGCGCGCCTTCATAAATTCTTACCGCTCCATGTTCCCTATGTTCTACGACATGATGCAAATCCAACGGCTATAGATTTTATTGGAAATTGAGTGGAATTTTTCCCACTTGTAACTTTCTCTTTGGATTTCGAGTGAGATAACTCCCAATGGACTTTGCTTTCTATATAAGGCACCCTTGGGGAATCGTTCTTCTTTACTTTGCAAATTTTCTAGTTCTTCGAAACCTTCAAATTCTCAAACCTTCAAGGCTTCCAAAAGAATCCAGCCAAGATGGTGATCAAGATCTAGGGGATGAGATGGCCAAGGATAAAGGCAAGGGCAAGGAAACCAAGGATGCTGCTACGACCTAGGAGGATGCAGTCAAGGTGAAGGAAGCAGAGGCCAAAGATGTTCCTGTTTTTCAATCGAGCAAGAAAGAAGACTCTCCTTCTCCTACCAAGGCCCAAGGCAAGTGCGGATCGCATCAGATTTTTGGTGTGACAAAGTTTAGGTTTCACCTTGATAGCAAAACATCTTGTAGCTAGGAGAAAAAGGGTAGACAAGTCTCCCATTTTTCAGCCTTGATAGCAAAACATCTTGCAGCTAGGAGAAAAAGGATCTCAACGAGTGATTTTCTTTTTTTCTTCATCACCCTGGTCTTTCCCTTCTGTGGTGGAAGTTTGCTACTATGTATAATATACCTTTCCTTTATTTAATAAAAATGGCTGCATTTTTTTTTTTTACTTTATGAATCTTTCCTTCCTCTGCAATAACTATTTTATGGATGTTGGTGTTGTTACTTTTCCCTCCAATGGGACTTTAAACTGATGTTGTTGATAGTAACGAAACATTGTCACCCTAACTCTATCAACGCCAACAGTGATGCATTGTTGCTAGCTTAGATAAATTAACTGTGCAAAACTAATAAGGAAAATGACCATGTGCTTATACTGCAAACTATGTAACCAATGGAGAATAATGAACCCAAAGCAAGTGACCTAAGGAGATGGATATAATCTAGGAACTGTTTTAATACCTAGCAAAAATAAATAGAAAATGTCAAATCATCCAAGGCACGTGGTCCGAGGAGCTGTACATAGCTTAGATTCGGTTTAAGCAGTTATAAAAGATGTCACAGTGTTTTAACTTCCCCTTAGCATCTGGTCCAAGGACTTCAGGCTTAACAAAGGTTCTGTTTTAACACTTTATTAAAAGTATTAGTTTGTGTTAATTTCCTCATAGCATTTGGTTCGAGGACTCCAGGCATGACTATGGTTTTGTTTAAACATTTGTAAAGATGTAATAGTGTTAATTTCCCCTAAGCATCTGGTCTGAGGACTTTAGGTATGACTTGGGTTCTGTTTGAACACTTATAAAGATATCATAGTGTTAATTTCCCCCAAGCATCTAGTCCGAGGACTTCAGGCATGACTTGGGTTCTGTTTGAACACTTATAAAGATCGGGAGAAACCAGCACTAGCCCCACTTCGGAGCCCCTTTGATTTGCAATTTTCCATCCATGCTTTGTATCGCTGCCACTTCCTCTAACGGAGGTTCAGCGAACTTGGCCACCAGGTTTGTGAGGGCTTGGCCCTTGACAGAGGTATAAGGCGTGTACTTGACGTTAAAAGCCCCTAGAATTGTGCCCCCTCAAGCAATCCTCCCCGTGTTCATCGAAGTTGACTCCTATCAATATGAGCGGTATGCATACTTCCCTCTCGATCACCTCTTTGCTCAAGACTGACAAAAGGATCGCCATGCTGGGATCCCAAAGACTTTGCCTGGTGTGGACCTGATCCTACCATAGTTAAGCGTTGCACTCACTATGATACAAGTTCTCCCCACAGACGGCGCCAATTGTAAGGACTAGATTTATGGCTCAGTCTAAGATGAATGGACTTAGGCTCAAATGGCCCAAAACAATGAATTTGTAGAGAGTGGGTCAAAGAACTAGGTCCTAGTGAATTAGACAACAGCAAATATGGAATTGGATGGTAATCATGCACAAATAAGGGATACTAACATGAACAAACTTCTTGTCCAAGGAGGCAAGTGTTCTTATAAATCCACTCAACAGCGTCCTCCCCCCCCCCCCCCCCCTCTTTCATTTTTACCCTCCAGTTTTATACTCCCATCCCCCTTCTTTCATCCTTTCACGTGTAGATTTGGATTGATAGTCTTGATACTTGTCCCATCAACCCCTCCCTAAAGTCTTTGGGTGTAGCTGTAAGGCTATAAAGCATTGCTCAGTTAACTGCAGAGCATTCGATGCTATGTTAGCAACTTTTTCTTAGATATTTCATAGCTCTCTTTTGTCCTTTTCCTTCTTGATACTTATTCTCTATGGTAGAATGGTCTGGAGCATTGCTCTTGATGGCAAACCATACCATCTGACCTCGGCCTCGCCCAGCTGATGAGGGATTCTTTCTCAGGGCACCCCCCTGGGTGGCTTTAATAGGAGTTTTCTCTTCACTTACTAATGTAGAACCTTATGAAAGTGTTTTACTCGTCCTTGGATTATTTGCATCATCGGGTTGGGCCTTTGGCCCAATATACACGTAGATATGGGCTCCTAGGCCTTTCCCCCCCTACAATATGTGTTACTTGAAGCACATATTTTTTTTATCATTTTATTTACAACACAAAATAGTTTTAATATTGTTGACTAGATTTAGGGAAAAATCATATTATAATATGTCCATATTTTGTGTTGTTATCAAGTTTTAGTTTATTTGGACAATACAATGAAGAACAGTTAATGCAATTGAAGAAGATGGTATTTGTGTAGTTTTCTTTCATTATTTGTAAATATTTTGTTGAACAAATTAGCAGCAAATTGTTATGTTTTTATTATATGATATTTTTAGATGCTTGAGTAATTGTTTTAAGCATTTATGAATATTTTGTATTCTCATAATCTTATCTCATTTGTATATTCTTTGAGATTTTTAAGAAAAAAAATTAAAATTTTAAAATTATTTATTTATCTATTCGTTTTTCATATGTTGGGTTAGATTATGATAGTATTAACACAATACTTCTTATTTTTACAAAACAATTTCTCTAAATTTCCCCTTTGTGCTCTTGGTTACAATCATTATATATAAAATTATAACTTATTAAAAATTTTGAATTTGATTATACATTGGATATTTGGCTTGATCACATCATGTCTGAAATGTTTTACATATTTGGAAGAAGAAGTTTGACTTTGATGTGATTTTTATTTTTTCCTTACTTTTTTGAATTGTAGGTTTTGTTGATTTTTTTTTTATATATATACATTTTTTGGTGTTTTTGATTGTACGATAGATACAATTGAATTTGAAAAAGTTTTTTTTTTTTTAAACTAAAAAAAATAATTTTCAAATTTTATATAATTTTTAATGATACAGAAAATGTTATAAATAATTTTTATTAAAAATTAATATTTTTGCTACCTTTTGAATTCTTGAGAAAAATTGTATGGTTTTCATTTTGGCAAGACAAAAATTATATATACTAGTAAGTTACCCATGTGATGCACGGATAATGTTGTAATGTTTTCTGTAAATTTGTTTTTAGAAAATATGTAAATTGTAATGTTTTCTATAAATTTGTTTTTAGAAAATATTATACATATATTATAGCATATTTATTATAAAACTTTATTAGTAATGAGTTCATCAGAAAAAATAACATTATAAATTGCACACATATATCTATTATAATTATTTTGTTCAAGTAATGAGCAATAATTAAAACAACTTTGGAGTAATATTGTATAATAAAAGTTTATAAAAGCATGTTAATTAATTCTATATTATTGATTTTTATTATGTGATGTAATAAAAAGCTTCATTACAAAATTTTTTTTCTCTTCAGTGCTTTGTTGTTGTGGTATGGTGACGCTTGTTATCATCATCAGTTTTTTCATCTTCAACATTTGAAGTTTACTCCGTCCATATTTGTTCAATTTTTGAGCTTTCATCACTTTTTCTTTTTGTTGCATCATTTGTGTTAATTACTGATGAACTGGCATGGGGAGTTTCTTGATTGGATCATACAAAGTTTGGACTTTGTCGCTAATTTGGGAATAGTGCAGCAAAAAGAATTAATATAGCATATTGGATTGTATATATTTTTTTTTTCTTCTATACCTTTTTGTCATTTGAAGGTGTATAAAAAATCTTAGCAACTATGTAATTTTAAAAACCATCATTTAGATTGAATTTATTCAAATGAAGTAGGAAAATCCATTTTTTTCCTTTTTAAAAAAAAAAAAAAAAAATCATGTGTGATTCCTTCTCCAATATCATTAGTTTTACAATAATTTAAATAAGTTGTACCTCAGTTTATTTTTCAGTAAGGTCTCTTGTAGATTTATTTAGGATTTTTTTGGCATCTCAATCAAATATCACAAAATTTATTTTGTTAGTTGCATCAAAAAATTCAATTTGAATCCTGTATCTGAAGTAGTTTGCAATTGTGTGTGTGTGTGTATATATATATATATATAATTATAGTAAGATAAATATATTATAAATATTTGGAAAATATGTAGTTAATGTGAGTGCCTCTAACTTTGGGATAGAAAGATTTGTTTTTGTTTCACATTTTGCTCACCAAAATGATCTTACTTGTGGTTTGACATTCCTTTCACAAAGTATGCACAAAATGTAAAACCAACCCATTGTTGAATCATTGTTACTTATTGTTGCAATACCCTAGCAGTTCACATCTTGCAATAAACTTTGAAATTAATATGTATTATTTTTTTTAATGTAAATAATATGATGTGTTATTATTTTTTTACGTGAATGATGAGTATAATTTGAAATGATTAACAAACATATTATGTAGGATCTCATTCAATACATTTTATCTTTACTATTGTCTTCATATTATTTAAAGATAAATCCACCTATGAAAATTGTTTTCCATGTATTTTTGGTATTTCTTGTATAGGATCATGTTTTTTACCATTCCTATCATTGAGTTTTTTTTAAAGAAAATATTAAGTTAATGGCATTTTGTGAGATAGTATATGTTATTTGTGGGGGAAAAGGGGGCCAGGCCCAGGGTAATAGGCCGAAGGCCCACGAGAGGACTATTTTACGTCCGAAAAGAGAGATGAGAAAAAGGCAGGGCCCAGCTAGGAGTGGGATCCTCAAGATGAAGAATCATCACAATCCGAAGAGGATATCTCCTGTCCGAGGAGGATATCTCCTGTCCGAGGAGGACGTTTTCCTCTAACATGATATCATAGATTAATTGAGCACGGGAAAGGCCAGAATGATTGTCCGAGGACTCCACCTGATCAAGATAAGCTCAGAGCATGTTCTGGAACGATAAGGATGGAGAAATATCTGAGGGAAAGGCTGCTGCCACCGTATTCAATGCATTGCAACAGCTTTTCTGGCCGTATTTATGTGGAGAAGACCTCTGAACAGTGCATCCTAACCTACCGTCACTCACACAAAGCTAAAAAGAAGATGCCTGACGTGACAGGTACTTGAGCAGGTTCATGGATGAGGAGCACGTGGACGATGGAGATGAGGGTAGGAGTGACTATATAATAGAAGGGAGCGCCTACCAATGGAGGCCCGGGGAATGTGAGAGAGAAAGAATAGGAGAGCTCTTTGAACTATCAATGTATACAGGCTGATCAATATTAATCACTGTTTAAAGGGTTATGGCCCATTGTTATTAATCCCTTATTGAATCTAACTCTTTGACCCATACTCTACAAATTAATTGTCTTCGGGTTGGTGCCATAGATCCAAACCCTACATTATTTATTAGACTTTTTGTTATTATAAATTTTAGAAATATGCACTTGTAAATTATTTCAACAACCTCAGTGATTATATATATTTTTGTTGCACTGGTTGATGATAGAGAATTTGTTTGCATAAATTGCATAAAACATTATTAATAGACAAAAGCATATTGAATTGAAATTAGGGGAAAATTGAGACATGATTTCATGAAAATGAGATTTTCTAGAAGTATCATCTATATGTGGAGGAGGAAGAAGAGAGTTTTTAAGAGGGTAAGAGTTTTTACTTTGATTTACACGTGGGAAGGGTCAAACTTTGGTCGTAATATGTAAGGTAATGACTTGGCTTGAGTTTTTCATAAGGTTTGGTCTACTTTTAAATGGTAGTTCATTTTGTAGTGAATAACTTTGGTCTAATTGGTCTAATTGTCAAAAACAACTCATATTTGATATAATAGTAAAAAGAAGTTATTATGATCTATTGGGTAACAGTAAAAAAAATTTATTAAAAAAGGGTAAAAAATGCTAAATTTATATAATAGTAAAAATAAGTTGCTATGATCTATTAGGTAATAGTAAAAAACACTTAATGAAAAGAGGTAAAAAAGGCTAAATGTAACATTAGAATGCCACATGGCAAGACCTCATACACTCTCATATGAGGTCTCTGCTTTTATATATATATTGAATATTGATTACACTTGTGATTGTTCCTATAATAAATAAAAATATAATTATAAAATACATTACTGTTTATTAAATTAGCCCAGATTGCAAAAAATAAATTTAATGAAATCATTTTAAAAATATTACCATACGCAATGCGTAGGTCCGTGACTAGTACTAAGAAAGGATGTGCTTGAATCAACCAAAATAAAGCTCCAAAGAGCAAACTGACCCAAATGACCACAAAGGTATCTCCCCAATCAATCCACAATGAGCCAATTGAACCCCAAACCTCACAAGAAGAAGCGAATCAATTAAAACTAAGACAAACCCCTCTTGTATCAATAAATCAAAAGGCAAATTAATCAACATTAAAGGTTGCACTAAGACTAGCAAAAACAAATGAAAACTATTAACATCACGTTGTCTCACTCAATGAAGAGGGGAATAAAATTGTATTCTTTGTCTCAATGAAGAGGAAATAGTAAAATAGATGAAAACCTAACCATCATCAAATAATTATAAACCAATAAAAGGGCATTGGAAACACATCACAGACCTGGATCCATATTCCAACGTGCAATCCTACCACAGAATTTTCAAATTATGAAATCCGCAAACGCAATGCGCTCAACCATGTGCAATAAAAACTAAATAGAAATATTTATAACCCTTAATGGAGCCCATCCTTTTCAACCATAAAATATGAACCAAAGCACTGAAAAAAAAAAAAAATTGGTATCCAGTGACTCTTTCATTCAACCACCCCAAGGCATTAGTCAAAACCATTTTTAAATTTGGTCCTAACCTAACTGGCTTAATACAGGCAGTGTTATCAACTCTGAATAAGAGATTGACTTGAACACAAGAAAAATATTGTATTTAGATGAAAAAGGACTATATAAGCACAACAATCAATGTCAATGATGTTGTAGTACATCTAAAATTGGTTGAACTGATTACTCACATAAATATTTAATCCTAAAAAATAATTAATTTTTTACTATGTGGTCTGCTCAAAGTTAAACAATAATATTAAACATAATCAAAGGATTCAAGCCTTCCCTTTCAACACAGACATGGAAGCTTTCAAGGGCAAATACGCTCGCACTGACACACACGCTAGACACAGCAAGAATGAAAACTAAATTTGAATACACAAACACACTTGACAGAGAAAGAAAGAAAATTAAATTTGCTCACTTTTGTTGTTACGCAATGAACTATAAGTAGTCCTATTTATCTGTTTCTCTTAAAATACATTCAAAAAAAGGAAGAGGTCAAAATTGAGTTTTGGATGGCATATACAGAAATAATCATAAATTGAGAGGTGCAATGAGCGCAGTTGAGTCTTTTAGGGTCTTCCGTGCACGCCAATGGACAGCAGTTGCTGTTTCTGATGTTCCCATCTGTTAAAATGGTGAAAATAAAGAGAACTTATGAGTACATTCTACCCCAAAAAAAAAAAAAAAAAGGTTTTTTAAAGTTCAACTTAAAAATTAAGTAAAAAAATATAAAAAGTTTCATTCAATAGGAACACAGTTGGGAAAAAAAATTAAACAAATAATATGCATCAACAAGAATTTGTCTTTTGTCTAGAGTCCAAGCAGCACAAAGTCCTGGTAAGGTGAGCTCTCATGGGCTGCACCTGCATGAATTTTCAATCAATAACAAACCTACCATGAAATTCCTTCTTTTTTTGGTCATGACCTTTGATTTTGGAAATGAAAATTGCAAAGATCCAGATATAGGATGGTCATGTTAAGCAAGGTGAGCCACAATTAATCCTCAGGGCTCATTGTATGGTAGGTCTTAGATACTGGAAAAAATAAAATAGCATATCCCACCATGCAAAGAAAGTAGAGCAAAGTTTACCTTAGCCTCCATTGAATAGTAATCTTGCCACAAGCTCACATTTTGGCCGTAAGTAGCAAGTGCAGATTCATATAACTTGCGGGCATTTACAATGCCATCTTTATCACCAACAGATGAAAGATTTGATTCCAATTCAATGCAATTTTTGTATATAGCAAGACCAGGATGTGGCAAAACAAGAAATCTGTAATTGAAACATGATAGAAGTTTAGAAACCTGTAGTTAAGGCAACTGCAAGAAGTAATATTATTAAATCCATGCACCAAAGAATGTGGAAATTTTGAAAAATTCATAAAATAAATGCTCAGTAGCTCAGAAACTAGCGACATACTGCTTATACATCTCTCTTGCATGCTGAACTCCATCCTTTTGAAGAACAAAATTAACGATAGCAGAAGAGAGGGAAAAGCCACTTTCACTGCCACCATCTCGAGCTAATGAAGCAAGAGAAATCTCTACCAGCTTGTCAAAAAAACGCTTCTGATTTGCAAAGAACTTGAGGGCCTGCAATATGAGATAATGTCAAGAAAATCCCAAACACCTTTCAAAGAACATTATTTTAGTGTATATGTATAATACACAGATTGGACCCAATTCAACTCAATTTGGTCCAACAAAAACATTTGGCATATGTTTTCAACTAGGAAGAAAGCTCCCAAGCCATTCATATTTAAGATATTCACCTGAAAAAAATTGAAAATTACAAATTGATTTTTTTTTTTTTTAATTATTAAATTCTTAGTAGCTATTTTATGCATTGAGCTTCCCATTACCATTTAACCAAGTATGATATAAATGGGATTAAAGCTGTGTTCAATTGAAGTGTGCTCTGCATTATATATAGTATGAAATTAATCACAAACAGTAGTTCAAAAGCATAGAACCACCAAGGAGAACAGGATCATAAGTAACTAAGATGGTGCAAACACCAGATTAATGTTGATTAATTCCATTGGTCTAGATTATGGGATTTGGGTTTAGTAGAATTTTAATTTTGTTTGAGGGCTTAAAGAGATTTTTTTGTGAACACCAGATTATTATTTGCACCCCACCCCTTTTTTTTCCTTCTTGCAACTCTATGCTGCATCATAACTCATAAGAAGGTGGAGGCCTCATGAGAGTTCTGCTACACGAGCTTAGACAAGCCATTCTCTATAATCAGTTCAAGAATATTTATAATAGCTGACAATTGATCGTATATTGACAAAATCCTTAGTTGAGCATCCACAATCAAATTGCTGAAGATTAAATCACACGAAAATACAAATGCTGTGACAGACAATCATAATAATCTGAACTGCATCGGGAGATAACAGAAAAGTATATGGGTAAATGACAACATACCATTAGCCACAAGCTTTCAGCTTTCGAGATGGACACTTTCGGCAGAACTTTTGTTAGAAGTTCAAAGATGGATTGTAGATCAGCTTTACTTGGAGAAGAATAATCCTTTGTAATGCATCTAATTTCTATTGAGACCCTTAATAGCCATAACTGTGCTGAATCTGATAGTTTTCCACTGCAAAGCTTTTCTGCCAGTTTCCTAGCTTCATCCAATTGTCCCAATTGCAAATAAAATGAAATATGTTGGCAAGCAAGGTCCTCTGTAATGTAACCCATTGTTTCAGCCTTCTCATATACCATCAAAAGATGTGAAGTATAATTTACAGTATGACTGGGTAGCAAAGAATTTTGGTTTTCTTGTTCTGGGGGAGCAATAACACCCATCAAAAACTTTGCATACAGATTAAACATCATGGCTGAAGGTACAATATTTAAAGCCTCCTCATAAACCTATACAAGGCCAAGCATCAAATCCGACCATTAGATTTATAAAGTAAAAAAAACAGGCCTGTGTTCAGAACATGCATGTATGTCTATTTCAATTTCATAGTAAGGAAAGCATAGATCCTAGATGTTTGTCAAGCTATCACAATGCAGGAACAATTAGTCACACCAAATAGAATATTTCAGTAGTTCAAGGGTTTATACCTGAATTGTTTTTTGCACCTGAGAAAGCACAATTTTTTGTTCACTCATGTCTTGTGTACTTTTAGGACCAACAATTTCAAGTTTTGCAAGCCAGTCCCAATATTCTGGTTCTGTTGAAAAATCTCTCTTCATGTCATTTAGCATCTCCTCACGCTTTTCCTCAGAATGTGCTAGGTCTGTTGCTTCCAATATCTCAAACAACCGCTTTCTCAGGCTAAAACTAGAAGGGAGCGCTTTGACTGCTGCACTATAGATAGTTTCTAAAACGCTCAAACCTTGCTGCCGAAACAAATCTACTTTCATCTTTAACCCCTCATTTTCAACATTTGCTCCATCATTATTTTCTTCTTCATCTTTAAGGGACATAAATAAATCCTTGTTTTCTTCTCTCCATTCTTTTTCATCAGCAAGTTTATTATCACGGACCAGAGTTCCCTCATCCTCCCCGAGTGCAACCTTCCGGGCCTTTAACTTATTAAGGTACGTAAGTTCCATCCGAAGATACTCTACCCAAAGGTCTTCTGAAGTTGGACAGACTCTCAAACCACTCTGCATGAGAGCACGGGCAGCTGCAACATTTAAGTTATGGTCAAATTCCCAAGCTGCAGCATATATCCAAACTCCTGGGACCTTTGGATGGAACCTAATTACCTGGGCCAATACCTGCACAAGTTTATGACAAAAATATTTCTCAGAACATGGAATCACCAAAAAGACAAAATTTCAATGACATCATTTCTTTTTCCATCCTTACGGTATCATAAAGCAGAGGGTTATACTTAACTGGGCATAATTGCAGCTAATTGGATAGGCCAATTATTCAAATCCCTCTTTTTTTTCCTCTCTAAATATCATTAGTATTACAATCTCAGTCTATTCCTCCAATCAATCAGCAACCAAATGGGGCATAAAACCCTTGCATTTGCTTATCTAGCACTAAAACAACAAAATGCAAAATAAAGCTAAAAATTGAACCTTTTTATGTCCCTCTCAATTTTTTCTTAGCAACCAAACAATGCACAAGGAACAATTACTACAATAACAACAACAAAACCTTAATCCCAAAACCATTAAGTCATCTATATATCCAATTGTTCATGTGTATTCTTCTCTTCCATTCTACTAGTATTATATTAGGTTCTCATTACTGCCTAAGAAAATACCAAAAAAAAAAAAAAAAAATTTAAGCTGACCTTCTCATTTTACAATCTAAAGCAACACTTTCCTTCACTTTCTCAGTAACCAAACAAAGCCAAAAAAAAAAAAAAATCATTTAAAAAAGAAAAAGGCTTCACACCTTTTTCATTCTTCCATTCCTTTTTAGCCTACAAAACTCAAGGTACCGAAACCACAAATCGATATCGCCTTTAAACCTTGTAACAGCGAGGCGGAAAATCTCGACGATCCTGGTGACGCCGGTGAAGTCCGAATGGTACTGCTTCATCTTCATGTTTCCTTTAGCCTTGAGCTCACGCGCCACCGACTTCTTCCTGAGTCGGCGGAGCAAGTCGAGCTGAGTCTCGTACTCGATGTAAGCCAGGTAGTCCTGCTTGAGCGGGCTAGGCCGTTTCAGGCGGTACTCGTACTTGCGGCGCTGCTTGACGATCTCGGCGATCTCGCGGCGCGTGAAGAGCCCGCGCCGCTTGAAGTCGTCGAGCTCGTTCACCATGCGCTCCAGCCGATATTGCACCACGTCGGCCATTGTTGTTTCAAAAAATCTGTTTGTGAGTTAACGAATTGAGAAGAGAAGGAATCGAAACCCTAACAGTGTATTGTGTGGCAAAGGATTGAAAAACCCTGAAATTGGTTTTTGAGGATAGTATGAATGAATATGAAACCCTAAACTCTGTGTGTGTGTGAGAGAGAGAGAGAGAGAGAGAGAGAAAGAGAGAGAGAGATGGGTGGTACCGTTGTGGTACGTTGGACTAGCAAGGGTTTTGGGTTTTGGGTTTTGCCTTTTTTTTTTGGGTTGTATGAGTGTGGATTTTAACAAAAACTATATATTTTTTGCAATCAACAAATATTAAATTATAGACCCTCAAAAAAAAAATATTATTGATTCAATTTATCAAAAATAATAATAATAATTCTAAGAAAAAATATTAAATAATACTAAATAAAAAATGAAATTACATAATAAATACCCTATTGATTGGTTTTGATAAATATTTTTTAAAAAGTAAAGTAAAGATTGGGGTTTCAATATTTAACTTAATTGGCTTGAATAAAATAAAATAATAAGTGATGTATTCTTTTAGATTGATGAAGTTTATGGAGAGATTGGAAATTTTTAAAAAATATATCCCCTCTTTATACGTGTAAGATGTCATTTTAAGTCCAACCCATCAAAAGTGTTTTTGTTTAAGCAATTAAAAAAAATCAAATCATTGTATATTGTTTTTATCGTTAACGGTGAAGGTGTTTAGAGTAAAAAAAAAAAAATTATTTATATATAAAGTACATGATATTATTGTTTTGTCCCTATTTCTCCCTTAAGCTAGAGAGTATATATCATACAATCCTAGCTTGTAACATACTAAAACCCAAACGAGTCTTACATAAAGATTTGGTAAACATATCAACAATTTGGACTCTTGTAAAAACATATGGAGCAGCAATTATTCCATCTTCTACTTTCTCCCGAGTAATATGACAATCTATTTCAATATGCTTGGTTCGCTCATGAAACACAAGATTGGAGGCAATGTAAATTGCTGCTTGATTATCACAATGCATAGTCATAGGCAGTTTCACAACAAATCTTAATTCCTCAAATGCTTAATCCACATAAGCTCACATGATGTGTGTGCCATGGCTTATACTCATCCTCTGCATTAGACCTGGCAACAACAGTTTGTTTCTTACTTCTCAAAGTAATCAGATTTCCTCCCAGAAAAGTGCAATACCCAGTAGTAGATTTTCTATCTGACGGTGATCTAGCCCAATCAGCATCAGTGTAGGCTTTTACTCATAGGTGACCATTAGCTTTATACAAAAGACCACAGCCTGGATGTGCTTTAAGATACCTCACAATTTGAATAACTGCCTCCTAATGTGGAAGGCGGGGATTTTTCATAAACTGGCTCAAAACACCAACTGCAAATGATATATCTGGGAGAGTAATTGTGAGATAATTCAATTTACTAACTAGACGACGATATCTCTTAAGATTTGATAACAATTCCCCCTGATCTTCATACAATTTGACATTAGGATCCATAGGAGTCTCCATTGGTTTAGATCCTAACAAGCTAGTTTCTTCCAAAATGTCCAACACATACTTCATTTGTGATAAACTGGTGTCTTATTTAGATCGTGCTACCTCAACACCCAAGAAATAACAAAGTTTACCCAAATCCTTAGCTCGAAAGGAGTTTTGAAGGTATCTTTTCAAATCATCAATACCTTGCTTGTCATCTCTAGTTATTATAATATCATCAACATATATTATCAACAAAATCTTTCCTCTATCAGAGGTATAAGAAAACACAGAGTGATCAAAGTGGCAACGTCGCAACTCGCAACCCAAACTTTAACACTACTTCATTGAATTTACCGAACCAAACTCTGGGAGATTGTTTATGACCATGGATAGCCTTATACAACCTACACACTTTTCCAAACTCCTTGAGCAACAAACCTAGGTGGTTGCTCCATACACACCCCTTCCTTCAAATCGCTATTGAAGAAGGCATTTTTAACATCTAACTTAATAATGGCTAGCCCAAATTAGCAGCCAAGGAGATTAAAATTCGGACAGAAGAAATTTTAGCAATAGGTGAGAATGTCTCAGCATAGTCAACACCGTATTTCTGGGTATATCCTTTAACAACCAAGCGAGCTTTCAAACGCTCAATAGAACCATCAGGCAAATACTTCACAATATACACCCAATGACAACTAATAGTAGTTTTCCCTGGAGGACGAGTAACTAAAGATCAAGTAGTATTTTCAGACAGGGCAGACATTTCTGCCTCCATAGCAAACTTCCAACCAAAGATGGACATAGCCTCCTAGACAGACTTAGGAACAACAGTACAATTCAAGGATGTGGCAAAGGCATGAAGAGATGATGACAAGTGACCATAAGAGACAAACTAAGAGATAGGATGAGAGGTACAAGAACGCTTACCTTTGTGCAAAGTAATTGGAAGAGAGATAGGATCAAGAGTCGAATCACTAGGTGGGGTAGAAGTCTCTATTGGAGGTTTTTGCCAACGACAATATACCTGGAGTGGTTTATGAGAAGATTCAATAGGAGACACAAGTGGTAGGATAGTAAGACAAGGATGAGAATTGTCACTAGCAACCTAAGGAGAGAAATTAGGACTAAGATTCATCAAATGTGACATCAGCACTAATGAAACAATGCCAAAGAGTAGGTAAGTAGCATCAGTATCCCTTTTGAGTACGAGAATGCCCAAGAAAAACACATTTAATGGATCTAGGATCGAGTTTGTCACTCCCTAGACCTAAGATATGAACATAGTACACATAACCAAAGATCTTAGGAGGCAGATGAAACAAAGGTGCATCAGGAAAGAGCACATTATAAGGGATCCGACCACCTAAAATAGTGGAAGGCATACGATTGATTAGGTGATAGGTAGTGAGAACAACATCACTCCAATAGGATTTGGGAACACGCATATGAAACTTTAAAGCATGAGTGACCTCTAACAAATGACGCATTTTGTGTTCAGAAAAACCATTTTGTTGTGGAGTATGAAGGCATGAAGATTGGTGAATTATACCACAATCATCAAAAAATTGAGACAAAGATGTATGAAAATATTTATGAGCATTATCAGACTGAAAAATATGAAGTGAAGCATTAAACTGAGTCTTTATTTCCATATAAAATGATTTGAAAATTAAGTACAATTCAAACTGTTCTTTCATAAGATAAAGATAGGTGACTCTAGAATAATCATCAACAAAAATGACAAAATATCTAAATCCCAACAATGAGGGTGTGTTATTGGACCCCAAATATCATAATGAACTAAATGAAAATAGCTACTAACATGACTCTCACACCTAGAGGCAAAAGTTACCCTATGGTGTTTACCCAACTAACATGCTTCACATTGTAAAAACTCAATTTGATTGCACAACGGAACTAATGACTTCAAATTATTGAGAGATGGATGACCAAGGTGACAATAATGTTGAAGAGGTGAGATAGACAAATGAAAAGCCACTAAACAGGAAGAACCACATCGATCCAGGTAATAAAGTCCACCAGTTTCGTGCCCTCCACCAATAATCTTCCCTGTCTTGAGATACTGAAAGATACAATGAGTGCATAAAAAAATGGTAGCACAATTCAAAATTTTAGTAAGCTTACTAATTGACAAAAGTTTAAAAGGAAAATCAGAAATATCTAAGACAGAAGAGAGAGAAAGATTAGGACTAAGATTGGCACTGCCCAAACCAGAAATTGTAGTGGCTAAGCTATTTTCTAATGTAACATTGGGAAGACTACTAGATTGCTTTAGGTCAGAGAGTAAACCTGAGGTATCTGTCATATGATCAATAGCACCTGAGTCAATGACCCAAGTGTCCTGAGTGGCAAGACAAGTAGCAGAAGTACCTTGTTAAGCCAAAGTAGTAGTAGAATCAAACCCAACAAAGTTGGAATGCGGAGACAAGAGGCAATTGTACTCTTTCTAATGAATAGAGACTACTCTAGATGTTGGTGGAAGTGACTATGAAGGTGGTTCTTGAACTTGAAAACTAACTTGGTAACCCGAGGGTTTACCATACAACTCCTAGCAAAAGTCTACTATATGATTCTCACCATGACAATAAGTGCACTTACAAAGACCACGTCCTCTACACGACCCTTTTGTTCACTACCACAACCCCCTTGTTCATGACCTCCACGGCTTTAGCCCCACGACCTTGACCTCCACAGCCACCTCTATTACTCCCCATATAAGTGGTAAAGGTAGATTTATCACTAGAAGGTAATGCATCAGTATTGGAGGAAGAGAAAGGGACAATACTCGAATTAGATAATGTGGCATGTCGAAGTCTACCAAATACTTTACTCAATGAAGGGAGGTCTGGACTAGCTAAAATTTGTGATTTCACAAGATTCAAATTTTTAGGAAATCTAGAGAGGAAGTGAGCAACATGCATAGAATCTCGTTGTTTCTTCATAATTTTAACATCAGAGGAGATGGGCTGATAAATATTGAGTTCTTCACATACACCATTAAACTTTTTATAATAGTCCTTCAAAGACAAATCATTCAAACTCAAGAGGAAATAATTTTGATGAAGATTATAAATCCGCTTCAAATTGTTAACACTCGAGTAAAATTCCTTGGCTTGTTTCCAAACAAGTTTAGCAGTTGGTAAGAAAACCAAACTACAACTGATCTTAGACTCCATGCTATTCCACAAACAACTCCTAATTTGTGCATCTTCGGCTCTCCAATCAGCAAATTTAGGGTCTATAGGTACAGGAGGTTCTTTAATCACGTAATCAAACTTCTTTCTACTAAGAAGAAAGACTTCAACTGCCTATGTCCACTGAGCATAATTACTTCCATTTAGATGAATGGAGGCAATTGATAACATATCAGGAGATAAGAAATAATTAGGGGGTTAAGCACTGTCTTTGGACTCCATAATAGCAATCTGAAGAACAAACTAACACTAAAGAAATATGCTGGATTGAATTAAAACAAATTCTAACGAGCAACCAGTGTACTTCAACCAATCAGCAACTCCAACAGCAACTCATCTATCAAAGAATCAACACCAAACTATTCCAAAAACAAGGCAGCAACAAATCCATACCAACACCAAAAAAAAATTCTCAATCCATCACTAAACATCAATCAACAAAGTCTAGTCCAACAAATCAACCTAAGGCTGCCAGAACAAATAATCAGAGAACGTATTAAAGAAGAGAAGAAAGTCAGACCATGGTTGAAACGCTCAGTTGAAAAACTCTAGCAGTGGTGCTAGGGTGCAGGAGTGGCAGCGCGAGGACCGGTGAATGGGCTAGGATGGGTCGTTGGAGGAGGGCAAGTAAAACCCTGCCTCTCTCATGATCAGGCGATGTTAATCTGGTGTTGTGAGACTTGAGAGAGGGTCACAGGCACTGGACAACTCCTTCAGCCACTAAATTAAGATCATCGGAGTCTTTGTTAGGGTCATCGGAGCTAACGAGGTACTGTTATGGTTGTTGGTGACAACAACATCGGTGGGTGGTGGTCGAAGGATTAACAATAGTGGTGGGTTGGTGGCTCTGATACCATATTGTTTACAGTGAAGGTGTTTAGGGTTTGATAAGTCAACCCACACATAAAATATTATTTATATATCAAGTACATGATATTACTGTTTTGCCCCTATTACTCATAATAGTTATATATATACTTCAAATCACTTAATTTTAAATCCTTAAATCTAAATGCAACCAATGTAATTTGGATTTGTCACTTTAATCTTTACAAAATTTCAATTGTTATTATTAAACAATTAGAACTTGGATTCAATTGAATTTAGCCGGCTTCCATCCAAATCCTACATTGTTTGACTTATGTGAGAGTGTGTGTGTGCATAATGGGAGTCCTTACAATAAGAGGCAAGATCACCTCCCCCACACTTCCCTTAAAAAAATTATGGGATAAAGTTTCTCATAAAACTAGTGACATATGTCCTTCCAACTTGACCAAAGTAAACCCCACAATCCCACACCACTTATGGCTAAGTTCAGTTTTATTAAAAAAGAATAAAACTTTAAACCATGGGTAATGTGTGGTTTAGTAGTTTACGTATGTAACCATTTTAAAGTGGTTTGACCAAGATACTAAGCATGCATTTGGATTGCAATTAAAAGTTGAAATTATTTCACTATTTAGTTTATTTTTGTTACTATTTATGAGTTCTACTGCACTTTTTGGTATTATTCATGACCTACTGTACTATTTTAACTAACTTTTATTTTTATCTACAATAGTTTTAGTAATAATTTTTCAGTTTTAGCAAAATAAGCGATATCCAAACATACCCTATATTTGAGAATGAAAGTTGAAAATTTAAACAAACAAATTACATATATTGTAAAAAGCTATAGAGGATCTTTAAAGAGTTATAGATCGTTACCCAATGAAGTCTCTGAGGTGTTCTAAGAATAGTGGAAGTTTGAGTTACAGCCGTTGCAATGGCTATCGGTTGTGCTTTTTTTTGGAAGAAGACCTTGTTAATGGAATTCAACATGGGTAGAAGGTTTAATGGTTATGGAAGATAGGGGCATGCATGCATGTTTTTTGTCTTGATTAATGGGTTAAGAATTTTTTCGTGAGGTGTTTTATTTAATGAGTTAAGAAATTTAGTTTAGGTTATGTACAAAAATTTAGTGTTCAATTAAGTATAAACATTGAAGTTTTTGATTGGGTAACATAAATTATTTTTTAATTGTGTTTTTTATTGTTTGAAATTTGAGATTGTTATTGAAGTTTTATTTGGTGTATTTACTCTCTTTTTATTTATTTATTTATTTATTTTTATGTGAGGCATTTTTACTATTTTATGTGTTATGAACATTATTTATGGGTAATATTTTTTTTTTTGGACTCATTTCACCTCAAAATATGAAATTGTATTGTCTGATTATTATTATTATTATTATTATTATTATTAACAAATAAAAACAAACAAGTAGTTTCCTATCAAACTGCCATAAAAAGATTATTATTTGTTGTATTGATACATAGGATATTAGAAGACTAATGTCAACAATCAATGTGTGGGGGACATGCTTACAAAAATTGAAACCTTAATTGTAGGAAAAATTGGCCGTCAATGATAATTTTGGCACATCTCCAACATTTTTATTTTGTGAAACAATTTATGGTTTTAATTGGGTTGAATTTTTTTTTTTTTTGGATACAAAATAGAATTTCTACTCTAGCCTAATCTAAGTGTTTATATGTGTGAAACTCCCTCCTGAAGACTTGAACTCCCACCCTTACTCCCCACATCCCTCAAGCACTTATACTTGTGGAGTGACCACTGTACCGAGGGTGCACAGTAGTAATTGGGCTGAATTTTTATTGGCTTACAATTTTAAAGTCTTCTTAGTGCCTGTTTGGATTGAGGGGGAAATAAAAGGGAGTAAAGTAGATATGACTAAAAATAACCTAATTTTGGACCAAATATACTTTATTCTACTCCTCATTCCTCCTCCTCAATCTAAACAAACCATTAAGACTGAGGGACAACAAATTATGTGATACACCTAGTGTATTACACCTCCCTTTCAATAAATACGGGTCCCATGTGTAGGCCACGTGAAGAACATCTTTATGGGAGGGGAAGGTTTAGTACACTAAGAGCATTCATATTCGACATTGCAAATGGTATATGTAGGAGATTTTAGCATCAAAGCACAAAATAAGTCCATTACCCAGTCTTCTACTTGTAAAATTTTTTACAATAGTGCTACAGTACCGTCTTACTTATATAACGGTACTATAGCAACTGGCATAAATTTTATATTCTTTTTTTCTCTCCCTCTGTCAACCACTGCTTCTTCCTCTTCTTCCTTTCCTTTATTTTTTTCTCTGATTCTCTCTATTACTTCACTTCTCACTCCCTTGCTCATATCTCTCTCTCGTTCAAGCTTGCCATCAGAGCTGGGTTGGATTCAGAGTGGTCATGGTGTGGTGGAGATTGGCGTGGGCCCAACGTGGCAGAGATCGAAGTGGGCACGACAGATTCTAATGGGTTTGTTTGATTTTTTGCTATTAATTTTTTTCTTTTGGGTTTAGATTGGTTAGTTGGGTTGGCGTGGTGGGTAGTGGGTACTAGGTTGTTTGGTTGTTTTTGCTATGGGTTTGCTAGGTTTTTGGTGGGTTTTGTTTGTTTGTTTTGTTTTGGGTTTTTGGTTCCAGTGGGATTTTGGTGGGCAGAGGGCAGTGGTGGTGTGGTTGGCATGGTGGTGGCATGGTGGTGATTGTTTGTTTGGTTGTTGAGAAAGTGAGGGAGAGGTAGGGACAGAATGAGAGAGATAGATAATTTGTTTATTATTTTATTATATAATTTATATAATTTTAATTTGTTGTATTGTAAAATAAAAGTTGAGATATTGGATGTATTGTAAAATGATATGGTATAATAGATAAAATAGTTTTAAGGTGGTAAAATAGAATAGTATGAAGATACCAGATGTGAATGCTCTGTACTAATAATTGCATGTGGAAAGAGAGTGCACACCTCATTTATGCTTCTTTTATTTATTTATTTATTATTATTATTTTTTTAATGGAGCTTAGGCCTACAATCATCATTTAAAATTTTTCCCCCCATATATGCAAATGACAAAGTTTGGTTAGGCTACAACTCTAACTTAAAAAATTAACATGACTACATATTTTGAAAATCTAACTATTGAATTGTATATTATTTATGTTCTTAATACAAATATCAAATTTTGTGCCAATTGAATGTTATTTACTATTTGATCCAAAAGTTATTTTTTATGCATAATTTTAAATTATAAAAACTTGAAATTTAAACATTTGATTGATATATAATATAATTATTTTGCAAGTATGTAGAGTCTTTGATCTTTTGGAAATTTTGCAAATAGGAGAATATAATAAAAAAATGTAATATAAAGGTAGATTTGTCAAAATTCATATCCAATAAAAAAAAAAAATTAAGTAGAGTTGTCGCCTTAGGCTATAGTCAAATTTTTAGCCAAAGTTTGTCCATATGTAAATAGTATATCTAAAAAATTTTACCCCTTTAGAAATATAAGCTAATAATTAATAATTAAATTAAAGTTACAAATGTATTACTTGAGTTAATTAAATAGACTGATTTGTATTTTTGAAAAATCCTTCTATCTAATTATTATGAAATGAACTTTTTATATTTTCAATAAACTATAAGTATTAATTTAAGTATTTTAATCGATTTAATCCCAAGTCCGTAAGTATACTTTATAGATGTATTATATTCCCAAATCGAGCATGATACTCATGAATTTGTTCAATTTTTTTTTTTTTTTTAAAGATTAACTTGTTTAATAATCTAGGCCAAACTTGAAATTGGGAGGAATATGATGGAGTTTAATGACATTTTGACTAAATTTCCGAAATGCCCCTTATATTGTTCGAATTTCCGAAATGCCTCTTTTAATTATTGCATCATTTTACTCATTTCACATCTACGCTCTCTCTCTCGTTTAGGATTGTTCTCTTTCCGTTAGGAGAGCTTTCTCTTAGCTCTCTTCAACATTGTCTACTTATGTATTTTTTTTCTCTCTTTTCTATTCATAAAATATGTATAACAACAATAATGATGACAAATTACAACCTTTTTTATTATAAAATAAAGGGTAAAATAGCAACACTGTTATAAAATTATTATTTTTCATTGATTCTTATGGTACTCCTAAATAAGATTATTTGGTAAAATCCAAAAATCACTCTTGAGGTTTAGCTTAATACCAAATATTGCCAAAACTTTTAAAAAATATCCAATTTTTTCATTAATTACAAACAACACTTAACACATTTGAGAGTTCCCTATTCCTCTAAGTCCTTTGTTTCCATCTAACAACTCTTCACTGCACATGTCTCACAATGACTATATTATGGACATTATATATACAAAAGAATGTCAGAGTAGCTCATAGTAGATAAATGACAAGCATTGATGGAAAAGGAAGCAGGAGGAATATGAGAATTTTAAATTGTGTTAACTTTTTTTGTACTTAGGGAGAAAATTAGATGTTTAAAAAAAAAAAATTGGTAGTACTTGGCATGAATACAAACCTAAGGGAAATTTTATTTATTCTTTGGTAGCATCCAAACAAAATAGCTTAGTTTTGCTCCATTCCATTATATTCATTTCCATTTCTTGTAATCATTCTTTTTTTTTTTTTTTTTTTTTTTTTTGTTGGGGGGTGGTGGGGGTAGGGGGAACATTCCATTTCATTTTATTCATTAATAATTTATACATTTCATTGTATTCCATTATTTTATGAACTCGCAAATGAAAACTAAACAAATGAAGCCTAAATAAATAAAACTTAAAAAAAAAAAAAAATACATCACTGATATTTATTTTAAAGCAAATTAGAATTATAATCTGGTTGTGACATCAATAGAATTGATCAAAAATATAATTTCATTTTTCCTTTCCTTCAATTTTTGGCATATTCTAGCTTGTTCATTTGAAATTTAGTAACTAGAGCTGCGACATTTGAAAGTCATATAATCTCAAAAGGGTATTTTAGGGCTCACTAGTACCATTATTACTACTATCTTCAGTTCCACTGCTTCCAATACCAAACCCAAATCCAATTCCAATGCCGAATCCTATACCAATACCTTTATTGCTGCCATAGCCTTGGCCAACACCTCCTCCTATGCCAACACCTCCTCCTATGCCAACACCTTTACCACCACTACCACCACCATTTACACCCTCACCACCACTAGAACCACTACCTTCACCACTAGTACCACCCTCTTTACTACCTCCACCTCCAATGCCTCCAACACCAACTCCTTCACCAAAACCACTACCATGGCCAGTCCCTCCATTAGCACCACCACCACCACCACCACCACCTCCACCTCCACCTTGAACGCCTCCTATACCAACCCCTGCGCCTACACCATATCCATTACCATGACCTGATCCTCTTCCAAAGCCACTACCACCACCACCTCCACCTCCTCCTCCACCACCTCCTCCTATTCCTCCTTCACTACCACCACCAAAACCAGCACCAAATCCACTACCATATCCAAAACCTCCTCCATTGCCTCCACCACCACCTCCTCCGCTACCACCACCACCACTAGTACCACCCTCTTTACTACCTCCACCTCCAATGCCTCCAACACCAACTCCTTCACCAAAACCACTACCATGGCCAGTCCCTCCATTAGCACCACCACCACCACCACCTCCTCCTCCTACTCCTCCAATGCCTCCATCACCAGCTCCTGCACCAAAACCACTACCATGGCCATACCCTCCACTATCACCAAAACCACCACCACCACCACCACCACCTCCACCTCCACCTTGAACGCCTCCTATACCAACCCCTGCGCCTACACCATATCCACTACCATGACCTGATCCTCTTCCAAAGCCACCACCACCACCACCACCTCCTCCACCACCTCCTCCTATTCCACCTTCACTACCACCACCAAAACCAGCACCAAATCCACTACCATATCCAAAACCTCTTCCATTGCCTCCACCACCACCTCCTCCGCTACCACCACCACCACCACCAATACCAACTCCAACGCCAAATCCACTACCATGACCAGACCCTCCACCAGTTGGACCTCCCCCACCACCTTCCCCACCTCCTCCTCCTCCACCACCTTCAGCTCCATAACTTGACCCACTAGCTATATCATCATTACCACCTCCACCTCCACCATGACTCACTCCTTTACCCTCTGTAGCAAGACCTCTACCCCCTCTTCCAAAGAAACTCCCACAACTCCTCCAATTTTGATAAGAGCAATAATCATCATCACCACCACCATCGCCATTCCTTACACTACCAAGGCTTCTCTCTCCATGACCATTAGTACGTATACTAGCACTCAAACCACAAACGGTACTCAGAAGAAGCAGAGTCACGTGCAGAAGTTTAGCGCAAGCACCCATGACCCTTTGAACAAAGCAATTAGTGCCTGCCCCCTCCTTGTCTCTGATTAGTCCTGTTATATAAGCAGCCACACGTACGCTTATATAGTCACAACCAGTTTCACTGCTAGTCCATGCTCATTGCTGCGTTTTAAAGGGGAAATTGGCGGGAGAGTTAAATAAGGAATCTAAGTCAATTATGGCTGACAAAAAGTGTTCAGCAAATCACATATTTCTTGCCTAACTCTAATCAAAACACAAATAATTGTGGACAGAATGCATGTATGATCTTATCTAGTGACAGCTGCATTATTATAATCAACCAGAGATGGTGGAGTAGGTGACTGCATCTTCTTGAAATATCTTAAGATCGAGAAAGAGAGAAGCATATGATGCTGGAAAATATAATAATATTAATTAATTACTACAATAAGCATTCAGAAAATCCGTCTGTCATTCTTTAATCTGTGGAGTGCTAATGTACCATATGACATCTATGCTGAATGCAATTGAAAATATAATGTGAAAAACGCCCATGTGGATGTGGGTGCCATGTGATCAATTAGGCATGAGGAATAAGCATATATCGTTTTGGTATGAAGTATTTTGATAATCGCATTATATACAATAAGATTAATCATTTTACACACACTCCAAAAAACAACTATTTAAAACTGTTTGTGTGTAACAAGTTTAACCCAATTGCAATTCATAATGTTTTGGTTTTTCTTCTTGTTGGTCACTTCTCACTTGGGGCGGTAGTAGTTTGGAGCCTTGGACGCTTCAAAATTAACCGCACGCCAAGTAAAATACAACTATCCAGCTAGCCAGCACTATCGTGTATGTCATCATCTTTGGTTCACAGAGAAACTAATGCTTGGATTTAGGGACCAACTCTCACATGGATGATGATGGACCACTCCAACCGTAGTGCTTTTATTAATTGGAGCAGCAAGCAATTGATTATCTTGTCTCAATAGCCTAGTTTCCAAAATTAGTAGTTTAGAGTGTCACCAACGAATATATTAATGCTATTATTATTAAGTTCACATTGCCATGCATCTTCTAGGATCTCACTCAACTAAGTCTGCAAATGGGGTTTACTTGGACTAATCAACCTCGATCCGGTTTGTAATATCATAGCATATAGTATATATGAGTTTGCGAAGTTCTCTGATTCAACCGATCTAGTGTTGATCAAAGAAAATAGATATAGAAACTTTATTTTACTACCTCATTTATATATCATTTCAAAGCCAAACTGATGGGGCAGGTTTGTCCATCAGTTTTTTAAACTAGTCTGGCTTCACTCACTTCATAGAGAACCTAGAGAAGTAATTAAGGAAATTGATGAATAATCTACTGGAAAATCTTTCACAAGATCCGTTCTCATTTTGCTACATCTTTTAAAGATTTCTTCTCTTTTAATAGTCTCATTACAAGACATAAGGATTCGGACACATTCTATTGGAACACAAAGTTACAAACTACTCCCACTTCAGCTACTCCCATATATTGAATTATCAACCACAATGTAGTATAAGATTTAGGGGGTGTTTGGATTTTGTGTTTTCAATCATTCATCACTCATTACTCAAAATTTGTAGGTCTCACACATGCATGGCATGTTTGGATGAGTTTCCATTTTTTGTTTCCATTACTCATATCTCATCAAATTGAGTTATGAGTTAATGAAAATGAAAACAAAATTTTGGTGTTTTTGAGTTATAAAAACATGAGTCTTTTGGCTGAATATTGCAAAAAACTGAGTTTATTGGTGATATAGGTACTATTCAAAGTTATTTGGAAAAATGAGGAAAGAGAGTGAATTTCGATAATGGTGTTGCCAAAATTGTAAGAAAAAGTACGAGAGAAAGTAAAGATAAGTGATGTGATGGAGGAGGGAGAAAAAATTGAATTTCGGTAATGAAATTACCAAAATTCTTGCTACCCAAAGCTGCTGCCCAAGTGAGTGTGAAGTGCCTGAAGTCAGGGACGGAGCCAGACTTTAAACTTAGGGGGGGCAAAAAATATGTTAAAAAAATTTCTTGACTTGTAACTAAATGAGATTATCTTATAAAAATTAATGTTTCCATTACTTCGTTCTGTCATTTATTTAATTAATTTTCAAATCTTTCTTCAATTTCAAACCTTATAGCTCTACTGATTAAGAATTAAAAAAAAAAAAAAAAATGTAAACAAAGAGAAGATAAGAAAAGTCCATACCTCAAACGTTTTCCAAAAAAAAAAAAAACCTCAAATGTTTCAACTTTCAAGTTAAACCAATTTAACTAGTTAAATATTAGAAGTATTCCCATAAAAATTAATAGCCACACATGTAGTCCTCTTAGTAACATACTCAATAGCTTATGGCCACACACAAAAAAGAACTAAGAGTGAGCGGGAGTAGTCTAAGTACAAATCCTTCATCTCTCTCAAATAAACATTCTAAATAGAGTAGAGTGAGTGACTTTCCAGATATTACTGGTAAACTTTTTTGAGTTGCCTCCTCATTCCTCAAGAACAATGCAGAATGGGATGTCAAAGAGGCTCTTTTATTTATTATATATATATATATATATATATCTCTTACAGTTCAAGGATTTGTTACTTGTTTTTGGGGAATTTGTTTGTTTGTTTGTGGAGAGGCCATCAACTAAAGTGATGGATTTTATTTTTCATTTAAAAAAAAAAAAAAAAATCTATTTTGGATGGGTTGTAAGGGCCAATTTGTAAATTGTTGGGGAGAGGGGTGGCCAAGAGTAATTATCTTGGACCTAAATGTTAAAAAAATTCAGAATATATATACTATTATGATTTTTTTTTTTTAAAAAAAAAAAAAAATCTAGGGGGGGCCATTGCCCCCCTTAGTCAATGAACAGCTACGTCCCTGCCTGAAGTGCTAGTGCTAGATGGAGTGCCCAAAGGGAAACCAATTGTGGCAACCAAGTTGCCGAAAATGGGAGGAAAAAAAAAAAAGAATTGTGGCAACCAAGTTGCTGAAATCTTGGGGAGGAATTTAAAAAAAAAAAAAAAAATTGTGGCAATGACATTGCCAAAATAGAGGGGAAAAAATTGTGGCAATTGATTTGTGACATTTTATATAACTAAAATTGATTCCCTGATTATTATAACACATAATAAATAATTATTATAATGCATTTCACATGGCACGGGACATGGCTAGTAGTTAATAAATATATATTCATGCATGCCATCGGTTGGTAATTAAAAAAAAAATATATTCATTCACAAGACAAGTCAGACTATTCTAAAGCTTATAATGGTCTAAGGCTTAGAAAGTAAGATAATATAGAAAAATAATAATTAACAAAATACATTTTTGTGCTACAACTTTTGTGGCAATTGATTTGTGGCAATGCCATTGCTGAAATTAATTGCCACAATTTTTTTTTTTTAAATTCCTCCCTAAGATTTTGGCAACTTTGGTTGCCACAAATTTTTTTTTTTCTCCCATTTCAGCAACTTGGTTGCCACAATTCATATTTTCTTTCTCAACCCTTCCTTACAATTTCGGCAACTTGGTTGCCACAATTGGTTTCCCTTTGGCCACTCCCTTAGCACTAGCACTTCGGGCACTTCACACTCACTTGGGCAGCACAGCAAGAATTTCAGTAATCTCATTATCGAAATTTAATTTTTTCCTCCCTCCTCCATCACATCACTTATCTTTACTCTCTCTCATACTTTTTCTTGCAATTTCAAAAACATCGTTGCTGAAATTCACTATCTTTCCTCATTTTTCTAGATAACTTTGAACAGTACCTATATCACCAATAAACTCAATTTTTTGCAATATTCAGCCAATAGACTATAGAAACAAACTTACAATGGCATTTTTGTAAATATATTCATATTGTGGGGGCCATGTCTATGTCTTGTCTTTTCCTTGCCAGACCAGCTCTTTCCTTTTCCTTTTCTTTTCCTCTCCTCTTCCTCTTTTCTTCCCATGCTACTCTCTTCTCTCTATATCCATATGCCATTAACACAACCCATTACTCTCTCCATTCCGGTTTGCCACTCCAGCTGAAGCTTAAGTCTTCCTTCTTCTTCGTTTCCATCTTTGTCTCGATAGTGGGTCTTGTGGTTTCAGGTTGTGGGTTGTCATCTCGGCAGCATAGATAGTGGAATCTGCTGAGCTCTCTCTCCATCTTCTTGAAAAGATCAAGTTTTATTTTTTTTTTCTTTCTATGTTATGGGTGTGGAGTTCAGATTTGAGATGTGGGTGTGGGTGTGAGGTGTGAGGTTCAGATTTGTGGTATGGCTCTGGAAAATGAAATTTTGATTTGGGTCCTGCTAGAGAGAGAGAGAGAGAGAGAGTTTGAGATTAGAGAAAGAGAAGTGAAAGGAGACGAAGACTGAACTTAGTCAGTCCATGGGTCCCACATAAAGTGAAAATATTTGAGTTTTGGGAATGAAAACTCAACCGGGTTGTAGTGCCAAACATTCCACTTATGGGAGTTGGAGATTTTTAAGTGATAAATGATGAGTGATTAGTGATAGTGTTTCCACCATCCAAACAAGGCCTTAACATCTTGAAGTGGACTTCTAGGAAGACAATATGCTTCCTTATTCTAGAACTTCCTGGTCTCATTATAATTCAAGAAGGAAGATGAAAAACATTAAGTAGTTGAAAACTTATGATGTGAGATTTCATATTATTTAGATTGAATTAGATTGTACAAGTGTGTATTGCATGGACATGTATGATGAGCCTCACATCGAATATTTATCTAGTCAAATTTGATTGCATAAGCAATTATAAGGAACCATAATTTAGTTAGCTTATTTGTTGTATGTTTATTTGATTAAAAGTGAGGAAAAAAATGATCTTAAGTACAATAAATTGATTTACTTGGAAAAAAAATTATTTATTTAGTATCATTTTTGTTAATTAATTCGTAGCTAACAACAAATAAGGGCTACCAAATACACACAAAGTGTAAGAGAGAAGGATAGAGATCATAGAATGTGAACAATGTGCTAAGGAATTAAGTTCTGGCAGATGAAGACTTAGAAATATCAAAAAGAAAAGTAATAAATCAATTGAAAGTTGGAGATGATGTGTTTTTTATTGCCAAATTAAATAATGGAATAGAAGAAAGTGACGTTTATAGGTGTTGGGATTCAGCATGCACTCGTGCTAGCCATCAAGCTAGCTAGAACGTTCTTATTTTTCAGTTCTACGTCATTAATTTGTAATTATATTTGAAGAATTAAAATTCAGGGATATAAAGAATAATTGTTAACACAAGTTATTTAATATGAATTTAACAATGCATTTATTATAGATTTGACTATTTGAGTTTTGAAGATTTTGTTATAATTAATACACTTATGAAAATATATATTTCAGTTATATATTGAAATAAAATTTCACTCATAATCATTTTAAATTTACATATATCAGGCTTAAAATTAATCCACAAATTTCATTGATTATCAGAAAAAAAAAAAACTTTATAAAAATAAATTAAAACTGAAATCCAAAATTTTCTCTTCAAATAGTTTCACCGAAGTGGATTGGGCATCCCGGCCAGTTTAATTGAGATAAGGTGCTCAGCCCATAAGTACATATTGGTCTCAAAAGAATGCCACGCTCAATCCTTTCGAATTTCGATTCTTATATTATTTTATCACCTAAAGAAGAAATTCTTATTATTTGATCCTGGGTCTAAGCAAATTAAGGTATGGAAATCTCTTAATGCAGCGGCTTGTATATCCATTTGCCCTGTCAATTTTTAGTAAATATCATCCTGATGGAAGATAATTTAAACTATATATATATATATATATATGAAAAATGCTAACAAATATCCTTAAGCCATTTGTTAATAATCTATTTAAAAAAAGTTTGTATGAGAAAAGAAAAAAAAAAAGTAATTAATGTTTTGACATTTTTTTTTTTTTTCATTTTTCATAAAAATGGCGTCAAAACTTTCCTAAAATGAATTGTTAACCATTACTCTAAGAGCACTCATTAACATGACCCTATATGAGTTGGGTTCAAATTACACCGAGTGTAATTCTAAGTAATGTTACATTACTTAATATTTTTTAATTGAATGTGAATTTTGACAAATTAACCATTAGATTACATTATCTTTGTATATTCTCCATGTTTGCAAAATTTTAAAGTAATCAAAGATCAAAAACCATATCATCAATTAATTGTTTAAATTCAAGTTTATGTAATTTACAATATTACATAAAATATGAGTTTATCAATCGAATAGTAAAAAACATTTGATTAGTATAAAAATTGGCATGCATATTAAAAACATATAGAATATATAATCCAATGGTGAGATTTGCAAAATATGAATTCAATAATGAGTTATTGGGCAGGATAACATTACTTAAAGTTACACCAAGTATAACTTATATATATATATATATATATATACACACATACATACATACATACATGTACTATTCAAATTTGATATGACTGCATTTATTTGGATAAATTAATTTGATTGGAATTCTTGAATAATACAAGAAGGAAGGTAGATGGATGTAATAAAGGCTATTAACTCATCCTTTTTCGAGATAGTTATGATATGGTGTTAACCCTTTTTTCTCATTAAACACTCAAACACGCTGTATAAATAGGTGTTAGTTCAACGATGAGACTGGAGATCCTTGGCCATCAGCCCATTTCATTTGACTTCTTGTAGCCAATATATCCAGAGAAATTAGTAATTGAATGTGAAGTCTGGAATGAGCCAAACTAGAAAACACCCATACAAGGAGTTAATGTTCAATCAATTTTTGCAATTTATGATCCTTTTCCTCATGCATGGACTCAAAAGTACTATATATACGCATCCAGAATAATACATTGGAAGATCACTCATTCTGAAGTCTGAACCAGTATCATAACCAACACTGAAATTCCTTACCATGTCCGATTCATTCATTGTGTGGCGGCTTTAAAGTTTCTAGTTTCAACTACCTTACCCATCTTTGTGACTCGTCAACTTCAAGTAGGTTATACATGCAATTTGTGCGTGTATATGAGAAAGAAAGAAAGAGAATTGCCTTACCAATTTATATCAAAGTACTCTTCTGTCACTGAAAATGTGAATGCTTTTCTTTAATTTGCGGTGCAACTTTTAAACTATACTATATATGAAGGAAAATCTTTGGTCGCTGTGTTTCCTTTTAAGCCTTATAATTATGATGCTGCTTGGTAGCGTGGCTGCATGGTACAATCCAAGCCTTGAGGCTTCCTTTTTCACTACCGGATTGGCATATCTTTCTGTTGTATTATCATATATTTCACTCGGAATAAGCATTAATCACGACTTTATTCAGCAATTCTGTTAGTCGAGACAAATATAATAAAAACCAAGGGGAAACAAAGGATGTTTCAACCCATTTCCCCCTTATTACAAGATGATATTTGGGACTTGTAACTACTACACGGTACAAACTAGCTATAAATAGTAGCAGCATTCTTGGTATATATATATGGAAATGCAAATCTTTGAAGTCAAGGCAATATTCCACCTCCAAATCCTCCTCCCGCTCCTTCACCAAATCCACCACCTGCCCCACCACCTACCCCACCGCCGCCTCCACCACCAAACCCTCCCCCGCCTCCACCACCAAGCCCTCCTCCTGTTCCAGACCCAAACCCACCTCCAGCTCCAGCTCCACCTCCAAAACCTGAGCCACCACCTAGTCCACCCCCACCACCTCCTCCCCCTCCAAACCCTCCTCCTCCTCCTCCACCCAAGCCAGAACCCCCACCAAATCCAGCTCCACCACCTGCACCAGCACCAGAGCCACCACCCAAACCACCACCACCCCCGAGCCCGCCACCACCCAAACCACCACCACCACCCCCGAGCCCGCCACCACCCAAACCACCACCACCCCCGAGCCCGCCACCACCACCACCACCACCACCACCTAGTCCACCACCATAACCTGGAAAGTAGTCGAAGAATGTCTTTTGCTCACCCAATGCACCCTTTTGGTTCAAGAGCTTCCTAGCACTAGTACTGGTGCAAATAAGTGCACCAAGAAGCAGCACCAAAATAAGCTTAGAAGTACCAGAAGCCATCATTTCTGAGAGAGTACCAGAGATAATGTTCAATGAGAAATGAGGTCCGGAAGAAGAGAATATATAGAAGTTTAAGAAATGAAATTAGTGAGGGAAGAGGCAACGGTTGTGAAGGCCAAAATTAAATTCTTATATACGCACCCATCTATCTAGTCATCTATAATCCGTGCTTCTTCAGTTATGGGAGCCAACTGCCACTAGAGAAAAAGAGTACCCACCCCCAATGTTGATGATCAGTAACTTGGATTTGCTCATGTTCATTCACTTTTCGATGTTCCTTACATTGTTGACAACGTTTAAATTCTTTCATCTAACTCTCTTTGTCATCCATCTTTTTGTGATTTGATTGAACAATATTTTTGTATACTCTTACTTTTCTCTTTTGCCATGGTTTTTTGTTTTGGATGGATATGCCAAAGTGATTCGAAAGAGGAGAGTAATGGATAATATAAGGTCCACTAATTAAGCATAATCTCAAGCTCATTTCGAAATATAAACTCTTCTATACTCTTACCTTATTGATGAAACTGATAGTAAACTATCAAACTTGTCAATTCTTGGCATTAGATCATGTGCTTGAGTCCCTGTCCAATGGGGCGTTCGTCTCAGTGGTCCACTAAGTGAAAAAGTGTATGCATTAACATTTGCAGCAATAATTATCCTTAATTTTAATATTTTATTTAAATATTTTTTTTTTTTTTTGGGGGGTACAAAAGTGATGCTCATTTGAGAGGATTACTTTCCTCATAGCCAACCATCCATATATATATATATATAAATTACTGTTTACTCTTTTTTTTTTTACTATTCATATGCCTTGGTGTACTGTTCATGTTCCATTAACAGTGCACTAGGTGCTGGTCTTAAAAAAAAAAAAAAAAAAAAAAAGATGAAAACGCACAAACATGAAAACTGAAACGTGAACGTGCTATCCAAATTGGGCCATAGGATTCCATGACTAAGAAATCTTGAGTTTGTAGACTACGCACAGGCAAGTTTGTAGAGTACATTAAAGAAGCCTTGGTTCAATCGTTCTTCTGTTGCATACACGGTATTTATAGCTCAAAATTATACTAATTAACTACAATCAAGGTGAATATATGCTTAAACCTATAATGTTAGGATTTTAAATTTTGGATATTTTGAAATTTTGATTTATTTGTGATGTTGAATCAATCAGCAATGTGTTATCTTATCATGAAACTTAATATATAAATACAATGGGCTGCCGACGCTTATATAAATATAAAAGACAAAGGGACCCTGCAGCTTTTAAGAATCGCCAAACTATGTACCAACCTTCGTACACAATTTAAGCTGCTGAAAATATAGGTGAGTATTTTTCACCTGAAATCTGACCATTTGGTAACTTTATTATGCATGATGGCAATATGATCTCAAGCAAACTATTGCTGACCATATTTCCCAGTTAGACTCAAAGAAGAAAACTAATTTCAACCGTGTGAATCTTCGATGAGTAATTATGGAGTAAGAATGTATGCGTTACCTTCGCCCTTAATAATAATAGCTCAAACTATGCATTGGGGGGCTATAGTAATAACAAGTGCTTGCTAATGTAACTTTCAACGCAAAATGCCATTCTTCATTCAAATCCGCTGCCTGAAACCTTTTTGCTCCTTTGGTTAATTACATGCGCGAGTTAATAGTACTGAGACACAGAAAATCCCAAGTGACTAAGTTTATATGTTGAGCATAAATTACAAGCCTAGTTGAACTAAATTGAATTGAAGTAAACCATCTTGAAGTGCACTAATTCGAAGTAAATAGTCTCAAAGTGAACCAATCCAGAGCAAGCCATCTCGAAGTAAATTGTAGAGAATTTAACAAATTAAAGCATAAACGATTATTCCACCACTAAATTGATTTAAAGCAAACAAGAATTTAGATCAAACTTAAACAAACAACTAAATATTGCATCAAACTTGACAAATATTGAATTAAATAAGATCACGAGTACAAAGGAAATGCACTTACAATAAGTATTTATAAAATCTCCTACAAAGTCTTAGGACTACTTGATTTGCTTAAGAACTACTCTTCATAATTGAGGTTTTGACGGCTACACTTGGTTCTCTTTTCCATGTGTCTCTCCTAAATTGACACCCACTGGCCATGATAACTATCTTCCTGCTAGCAGGAGTTGGTAGCCTCTTATGACCACCTTGAGTCAACTACAACTAGCTACTTCCTTGATATCTTTGTTCACGTAGCAAGTGTCTTCTCTTTTGATTATGTTTCATTAACCGCCCATGTTTTTCTCAAGGTAACTACTCACAATCCCATAGAATTGCCCTTTTTTTTTTTTTTTTTAACCAAACAAAGAGATTACATCACATTACAAAATTTGGAGTCTGACTTGCTATCATATTAGCAAGTTTCCTGCTTTCAGCTAATACAGAGTCTGAAGTTCTCAAAAAAACAATTAGCATAGAGTATTGCTTAATAACATTTTATATATATATATATATATATATATCTTCTAATAAGTTTTCAATCCACCAAGGCCAGTGAGTCTTAGCCCTTCAAAAGAGTTGGATTTCCTTGCTATCAGTTAGGATCACCACCCTTTGAAGACCCAAATGAGCTGTGTAGAGAAGCGCCTCATAGAATTGCCTTAGATTAACGCCAGTTGTGTCTAACCTGGGCCCTAATGTTTGGTTTTATTATATTCCACATGGACATCCACACAACCTAATCTCTGCTCTTCCATGTGTTCTGCTAATTAATTAATTATTTGGCTCAGCACATGCCCTTTTTAATTTAGTCCTATGTAGCTATGTTGCTCCAAACAACATATGGAGCCCTTTCATTTGCCCTCTTTCGAACATGCCATTAGCATATGAGAAAAATAAATTATAAATATATACTAGAAAAATATCTAGATATGAATTTTTTTTTAAAAAAATTAAATCTAAAAAATGGATCTATTGATAATTTGTAGGGGTGTCAATGTTCGACCCAACCCGCAAACACAACATGAAACCGACACGGGTTTTTTCGGGTTAGAGTTGGGCCTTAATGGGTTTGGGTCATAAACGGATCGACCTGAAAGCGACACAATAAGAAACGTGTTATAAGTGGGTCAACCCGTGTAACCCACAATAGACACGTTTAACACGCCAATTTATTTGAGTCAAACCCGAAATGTCTCGCTTAACACAGCACGTTTAACTCGTATAACAAATAAATATTTATTTTATTTTAAATTTGTCAAAATACCTTTTATATCTAACATATGTTTTAAATTTAAAAAGAAAAGTGAGTAATTACAAAAATTTACAAAGGATATAATTAAAAATTAAAACTTTACAAACCCTAAACCTTTAAACCCTAAATCTCTAAACCCTAAACCTCTAAACCTTCTTATAAATATCTAATTTTTATTATTATTTTAGCCGTACTATTCTTCTCACGCCAATTCTCAGACTCAAGTGAAAACTCTCAAGCCGGTTAACTCTCTTTCTCTCTGGTGTGTTTATTTTTTTTCTGCATATGCTTTTCAGCTTTTGTACAATAAACTTTGAAGTTTAAACCCATGTGCCTTGTTTTAGTTTTCAGCCGTACTATATCTCTTTTGTACAATAAACTTTTCAGCCGTACTATCTCTCTTTTGTACAATACTTGTTTTAGTTTCTTTGGATGATAATAAGACAGCTAGATATTATAATAAGAGAGATATATGCTTGTTGGACATCTTATAAACATGTATTAATTCCCTTGGATCTGTATATTATTTTTTGAAGTGTGTTTCATATGTTGCGGATTATAGAATTAACAAGTGTTTGTGACGGAAAATAATAATAAAACGTCAAGAACAATGTTTATATTTGTATTGTAATGTGTTGTTTATTTGCATTTTGTGAACTGTGTAGGTATAGATGGAGGAAACCAATAGCAATAACGTGGAAAATACAAATGATGTGGACATTATAACTGAGGAAGAAGTTGATGACTTGGAAGATGTAACAGTTCTAATGGAGGGTCAAAAAAAGAAAAGGCGTAGGAAAACTTCACTAGTTTGGCCACACTTTGAAATGGTTCCTCCAGGACCAAACAAGAAGCCAAGATGCAAATGTAAGAGATGTGGACTTGTTTATCTGGTTCCAGGTAATTACGGAATTGGAAACTTAAAGCATCATTTGGAAAATTGTGTAAGAAGAGATACACGAGATGTGGGTTAATTAATTTTAAGTAAAAGTGGTGGGGCTGTATCTAAATTTGAACCTAATAAATTTAGGGAGTTGCTAGTTGCTGCTATTGTTATGCATGACTTACCATTTCGTTTTGTTGAGTATACTGCCATAAGAGCTATATTTGCTTATTTATGCCCTAAAGCTACCATTATTACTAGAAATACTGCTAGGGCTGATTTGATTAGGATGCATGGAAGGAAGAAAGAAAAGATTAAATTCATGTTAAAAGATGCTCCAAGTAGAATTAGTTTAACATCTGATTTGTGGACTTCTGTAATCACTGATGGATATATGTGCATTACTGCACATTTCATTGATAGAAACTGGGTTTTACAAAAAAGGGTGTTGAATTTTTGCTTTATGCCTCCACCACACAATGGAATTTCTTTGTCTGAGAAAATGTATAATTTGCTTTGTGAGTGGGAAATTGAGAACAAGGTATTCTCTGTGACATTAGATAATGCCTCCTCTAATGATGTTTCTGTTGACATCTTGAGAACTCAGTTGAGTATTAGGAAAGCACTTGTTTGTAATAGTGATTTTTTTTATCTTCGTTGTTGTGCTCATATTCTTAATTTAATAGTACAAGATGGCTTAAAGGAGATTGATATTGCTATCCAAAAAATTTGAGAAAGTGTTAAATATGTGAAAGGTTCACAAGTGAGGAAGCAAAAATTTTTAGAGTCGGTGAATCAAATGTCTTTAGATGGTAAGAGGGGCTTAAGACAAGATATTCCCACTAGGTGGAATTCTACCTTTCTTATGATTGAGAATGCTCTTTACTATAGGCATGCTTTTTGTCACTAGGTGGAATTGTCCCACTGTTGATGAGTGGAGTAGGGTAGAAAAGATTGACAAATTCTTGGCTGTTTTTTATGATGCTACTTGTGCATTTTCTGGAACCAAGTATCCTGCTGCCAATTTGTACTTTCCATCAGTGTTCATGATTTATTTAACCTTGAGGCAACAAAGGGAGAATGAAGATGAGTACATGAGAAGAATGGCAATCCAAATGCTTGCCAAGTTTGAGAAGTATTGGTTGGACTTCAATGTACTACTAGCTATAGCAGTTACGTTGGACCCTCGTTATAAGCTTCAGTTTGTGGATTTTTGCTATAAGAAGCTTTATGGATATAGTGGTTCCCCTACATATTTGAATGTGCGTGAGAAATTATTTTCTCTTTCCTTAGAATATGTAAGTAATGCTCCTACAACATCAACAGCTACTAGAAAACGTGGTGGAAAGGTTGTTCATGTGAGTCCAATTCAATCTTTTAGCAAAGAGACTAGAGTAGTTATGCAGGTAAAAAATTATTTTAATTTAATATGTTATTTTATATTGCTATTTTTTATTTTAATTTAATAAGTTATTTGCTATTTTGTAAGAGTGATATTTATTGACATTGTAGTTTATTTAGGAATTTGATTCATTTGAAATTGATGAAGAGTCTGCCCATTCAAAAAAAAGCAATTAGAACTCTATTTGGATGAGCCAAGAGTGGACAGGAGTACAAACCTAGATATTCTCTCATTTTGGAAAGCAAATCAATTCCGATTCCCTGAATTAGCTTCCATGGCTCGTGATGTTTTGAGTGTTCCTATTTCTACTGTTGCCTCAGAGTCTACTTTTAGTGTTGGTGGGAGAGTGATTGATCAATTTAGGAGTTCATTGAGGCCGGACACTGTTGAGGCATTGGTTTGCACTAGAGATTGGTTGTATGGAGAGAAAGGTAATCTTATTTGTTTCATTAGTTATTATTACTTTTACATTATTATTATTTAGTTCTTGTAAAACTATTGAGGCATGATCATAATTTGTAAATACTAATACTTATTTATTTTATTTTATTTTTTTTGGCATAGAATTTGCACAAATGAAATTGGATGAGCTTGTGGAAGATGTTATGAATTTGGACATCAACAAAGAATCTCTGGATGATAATCATGGTCATAGTCAGGAGTAGTCTACTATTTGCTCAAATTATTTCAATATTGATACTTAGCATTAGGCGAGTTCTAAGGATATTATATTTTTTTTGAACTATGTTATTTTATTTTTGTTAAACTATGTTTTTTTGAATTTGGGTTGAAGTGTTGCACTTATTTTGGTGTGTAAAGAACTTATTTCTAGATGAATGTTATATTTTTGTTGAACTATATTATTTTGAATGTAGGTTGAAGACTTGAAGTGTATACACTGCTTTTTAGAATGTAAAAAATTATTTCTAGATGGATGTTATATTTAATATTATACAAGTTGAAATGGGTTGTATTATATTCGTGTCAACCTAACACGACTCGTTTATTATGCGTGTCAAATGGGTTGGGTCAGGTCAACCCGCCTTATTAACAGGTCGGGTCAGGGTTGAAGAGTCCTGGCACGATTATTAAATGGGTTGGGTTAGAGTTGAGCGATTTAGTTGAATACCCCTATCTCGACACGACACGAACCCAACACGCTAACCTAAATTGACACCCCTAATAATTTGTTACTAGTGATAGAAAAAAAAAATTGGTGAACTTTTTATAATTTATATTTACTTTCAAAACTAAAGCCAAAAGTTTTGTAGCTCAAATAGCATCTTTTAGTGTTTTTAATATAAATGTTTAGAGTTCAAATTTCCCATCTTCCAACTATTGAATTATCCAACAACAAATAATGGCGATGCCACGTTATGGTCAAGGTGTTCCTAGGAACACCCTGATCTGAATTTTTTTTATATATAATAATTAATTTTTTTATTATTTTACCCTTAAAAAAAAAAATAGGAACACACTCAATAAAAATTAGGAACACCCTCAAATTATTAAAAAAAAAAATTATTTGTTCTACTTTTAAGGAAAAAAAAAAAAAAGCCCAAAATATTTTGAACTAAAATTTGAAAAAAAAAAAAATTGTAACAGCAAACGGCAAGCCCAGGGATTCTAAAAAAAAAAAAAACGGACGGCAAGCCCAACCAACATCAAGCCCAACAGTAGCAAAGTCACTGATTCTCAAAAAAAAAAAAAAAAAAAAAAACCTCAATAAAGGCTAAAGCAAACCCTAAGCTCCCAGAATCTCCTTCATAGTCCCACTAAGATCCTTCATCATACTTATCAAAAAAAAAAAAAAAAATCCTTTGCCATAGACCTAGGCTTCATCACCTTAGCGATCTCGATGACATCGTCAAGCAAGATGTTACCGTTGTGCTTGATGTTCTTTGTCTTCTTCCAGTCGCACTCTGACTCCTTCAGCACCTTGATGACTAGTGCGGCGGTGGAGGGCACCACAGACACCTTGGCTTGACGATTCTGAACCATTAGCTTGATCGTTACGGGGAGATCGGCGATGGCAAAAGCGAGATTGGCGACGGTATTTCAATCCTATTTCCTTTTTCGGTTTTCCCTCTCTCTCTCTCTCTCTCTCTCATAGTCTAAGTGTCTGACTTGTGTGTTTAAACTTATCTTTTGACAATATAATTATATAAATTGCTTTGATTTTCTGCTTTTTTCTTCTTTTGACAATATAAATTGCTTAGCTTTTTACTGTTTGTGTAAGTATATGTAAATATAAAAATATGTAATATTGTTAAAATTGTTGATCGGCTCTTGTCTCTTAGTGTAGGGGTGAATGGGGCCGTGGCATTGAATTGGGGTAGTGGTATGTGGTCCCTTAAAAGTAAGTGAATACACATTTTAAAAAAAAAAAAAAAAAAAAAAACTATGTTAAGCAATTTTGCAGTGGGTTGATACTTGATATACATATATACACTTTTATTGTACTATTTTTAGTTGTTGTTTTTTCATTATTTAATTACATATTTATGTTTTAATATTAATATTCTAAAATAGTAATTGTTATGTAATAACTAAATGATTTGAGTGTCAAAAAAGAAAAACTAAATGATTTGTCTTATTTGAGATTTATTTATTTGGATCAATAATTTTATGTTGTATAAGAAAATATAAATATATATTATTTTTAATTTTTTTTAGAAGTCCTGAAACATCCTGAAACGGTATATCAAAATAGATCGGTACCAAAATATTTCGTTCCACAAAACAAACTGAAACAGGGTCCAAAACGGTATTCATAATATTGCTTTCAAGCAAAAAGAAGAAGCTAAAGAAAAAAAAAATTGAACTAAAATCTAAAAAAGAAAAAATTGTAACAAAGAGTTTGAAGGAAAAAAAAAAAAAAAATTTGTAACAAGGCAAGCCCACTCAGGAACACTCTAAAAAAAATTCCTGGAGTCGCCACTGACAACAAAAACTAAAATTCTGAAAGGAATTTTTGCAAATAGAAGGAAATATTCCTATTGAAAATCTAAATTATATAAAAAGAAAAAAAAATTGATTATTTATCAAGTATATCTATGTTACAATTTTTTTAATAAAAAAGAAGAGTTTTAAAAACTAAAATTAATAAAAATCCTACCAAGATCGATTATGCCACACCCAAAAAAAAAAAGTTGAATAGAGATGTTAACAAAATTTGAATAGAAAAATTTTATTATTAATTTTTCATCTCAAAAAGTGAGAAAAATGGATTTCAATTAAAATAATTATAATACATAAGTTATATATATTCTTTAATTATTTGACATAAGAAAAAATCTTGCTTAAAATTAGCCTTGGAGTGCACTCTTAATTATTTGTGTTTATAAACTATTGTGGACTTCCCATGATATCTTTAGATATGGAGCTTTGAATGGGCATGAGCCTTATCTATACTACACACATGCACCCGCCTTGTCTTGTCTTGTGCGTGGAGAATCCAACTTAATTAGTTTTGTTTTGGCTCATTTATAACTCCCTCATTTTTCAAATTATTTGTTGTTGGACTAAACTTTCTTGCGATTTTAGAGTTGTTTGTGACTGTCATCAAAACGTTACCATTTAGCTTATTTTGTAAGCTAATCTATTATTTTATTGATATTTGACCAAATCAATGGTTCATTTAACACACCATCTGAGACTTTCTCATAAACTTTTATAACCTTCTCTAGCAAATCAATGGCGGCTCGAGGATTTTTTTTTCTAGAGAGGTTAATAAAAAGATACATCTTAGATAAAATATGAATCTTACAGTCTAAATGGTTTTCTTATTACAAATTTATCTATAATACGTATCAGTAATAGAATTAAAAAAAATAAACTATAGGTTCATTTGACATATTTTTTCTGAATATAATAAACATGTTAATTGTTGTTGTTAAGTGAATTTTAATTATTAGTACTTAAAATAATTTTATTTATTAGTTTATGACGATTATATGTTTACATTGTACTATATATCAATGTAAGATTTATATTATAGATAATTATACCATACGCATTTGCAAAAACTATACAATATTGTACACATATGTTTAGAAACAATGTAAATATTACAATGATAGTACAATGTAAACTATGAATTTTTCATTAGTTTATTTCAAATTTATTAAGATCAAAATGGGCTTTTTAAAATGATTTTAGATGAAAAAAATATTTACTTTGTTGTTGGGCTTACTATTTCTCTCAGATTTTAGATAAAATTTGATTGTTGTTAGCCATCTTTTTGTATTTAAAAAGATCAAAATATTGTTAAGATAATCATATTTAAACTTATTTTAAGTGAGTTTTAAAAAAATTTAGAGTCAAAGTGTTCAAATTTTTATTTAAGAGGGTCAAATAATATAATATATATATATATATATATTATATAATAAAAAAAAAAATTGCTAACTCAGGGAGTTCATTTGAAACCCTTGAACTATACATGGCGTTGCCCATGCAGCAAACCTCTTAAATCTACAACTCTTTGTCTTCCTCAAGTGTTCTTATTCTCTCCTGCAGAATTTTTTACGCTTTGATTTTCTTTTATCGATTACATAGGAAAGATTTCTATAAAAGGTTAGTTCTTAAATTTTTGTGTGTGAAATCCAGTGTAAATGTCAATGCTATAATATGATCCTAGAGAGTTGTTAAGCCAAAGAAACCATTTCACAGAAGGCCAGATTCACTTGGACCTTCGTACTACTGTATCACATTGTACTCTCCTAATTAGGCTAAAAGCCCGTATGAAGGCTCCCTTGTGAAAAGCATGATGAATGTGATGGAAATTAATTTTACTCAACGACAGAAGATATACCTTCCACACAACCCACATAGTTCATCTCAACCTTTGGTTTTCAAAATAAAATATCGAAAACTCACTTAGTGTATAAAACACTTGTGAATATTTAGACTCCCAAATAAAAATTTTCCAATATAAGCTTAAATTCAAACAATATATATGTGGAATATGAAATATAAGTAATACCCAAATTATTAAACTACTCTAAACCATTAATTAATCACAATTAGCAGAAATTAAAAGCTAAGAGTAAGCGAAAGAGAGATGCAAACACAAGATAACACTGACACGTGTTATCGAAGAGGAAACCAAAGAACTCGGGGAAAAACTTCTCTACTATCCTTCAAGTGATAAATGATCTACTAGAAAATCAGTTGGGGTACATGAATAATAATAGACCCTTTAAGCCTAATCTACCCCACGCACCGAAGTTCTCCAAGCTTCTTGCTCTAACAAGGATACGTCGAATTGTGTCTTCTCTAACTTTTCGGATCCCACAATTATTCCATTACATCAACCAATATGAATTGGCTCTCTCTTGAACTACTTCCCAAACACCAAGAACCTTCTCACTACTTTGAATTTGGTGAGGTAAGGATTTGGTTTATGATCCTCTCATTGGTATGACAATAGAGAGGGTGAAAGTAGAAGAATTTAGAGAATCAAATGTATAAGATTATGGATGGATCAATCTTGTTTTCTTTAGGATTTCTCTTAAAATTATCTCTAGAAGCCTTCTACATTTCATGAGAATAAGGGTATTTATAGTAGGGTATGAGATGGAATGTGAAAAGTCATTTTTTAGTAAAACAGGGTGCACTGGCGAGTCACTTTGCGAGTTCGCGGTTGGGATAAGTCACAAGTTTCAGTCGTCAGTTACTAGACTAGATCAAACTGTACTTTTTGTCCAATAGTGATTCAGCTGGCCTGACTTTTCATCTTCCTGCATGCTTCACACGTGTGCTTCATTTTGGTAAGTCACCACTCGCGAGTCAGTTGCAAGTCTAGTCATGAGTCACCTTTTTGTTGCACATTCTTGATCAAATCTTCACACTCTCTTACACACAATCTTTACATTATTCTCACCTAAATACAGGGTTTCTAAATGTTGAATTACAAGCAAATTTGGCACGGAATAAAGCCAACACATAGATGAATAAATTCAACTTTATAAATACAAATTGACTTTGAGAATAAAATACAAATGTGACATCTTCAATTGAAAAATGATGCGGAGATATGAGAAATTTGTTTACAATTTATGTGCAAATAGCATTTCTATTAATATCTTGGTGTTGGAGTAGAAATCAATTTTTAATTAATTTTGGACTACTTTCATTGTTTTTAGGTTGTTCAAAGTGAAATATATGATGCTATGACCAGCTCGAAGTAAAATCTAACTTTGTATTGGTTTTGCATTTTTAAAATTGTGAGAAAACTATGTTTTCGTACGGAAACTTTTCACAACAACAACACTTTCCATAATTTTAACAAGCACTAAATTTCATTTTTAAAAACCAGAATGTTTTCAAAACAGAACTTCTAAAACCGCTACTTTTTTTTAAGATATACATTTTCAAACAGCTAACCCAAATGAACACAACCACGTCTTGGTCTCTGTATTGTAGAACTACCAACAAGGTCAAGTTACTTTTTGAAGTCCCAAAAGTGTCTTTATAATTATGTGAATGATTTTAAGCAAGAGTAAGCTCAAGAGAGACATCATTGACATCGGCACTTTTGTTCAGCTTCAACAGTGACTGGGGCGCTTTTGAGTTCATTGATAAAGACATTTTACAATCATTCACTCGCTCTGTATTCCCTGTAAATATTTCTAATGCTTGATGATTGCTCTTGCAACCGGAAACAGTACCTAGTAACACTCCCTTTTGCTCATTCCTGCCCTGAAAATATAATAAATTAACACGAAAATATTTAGACCTATGACAAGAACAAACATATATGTGTTTGTTGTGTATACATGTGAATGTGCATGCAAGTGTCTCTGTGAAGAAGGTATCTCATGCATCTTATATAATAGTGTGTGATTATCATGTGGCTATGGTCCACACACTGTGATCTGTGGTAAAATGCATATATCAAATGAATAAGATAATTATTAGCGATTGAGAGAGGGAGAGAGAAAGAGTACTTGAGTAGCGTAGCTCTTGAGCAGATCCTTGAAGATGATGTAAGACTTTGGCTTCTCCCATGCTTTGCTTGTTGTTTCTTGGTATGATAGCGGCTCAATTACATCCTTTCCAATATTCCCCATTTCTTGCTTCACCACCCTGCCACGAAAGTTACCAAAAACTGAATACGTAATTGATTCTTATGGCTATGTAGCACTGGAACCCTCCATATTGAGGTGATTCTTATTCTCAATGTCAGAACACGTGGGGCTGTAAAAAGGTTCTTCTCCACATAAACATTTTCCCTTGGCATATATTCTCTTTCATGATGATTGTTAAGAAAAAGAAGAAAACCTATCATCTTACAGTCAAATTGATAATATACTTATATGAATGATGTAAGCACAGCGCTTCAACAATGAGTACGTGTGAGAATCATATATATATATATATATATATATATATTAATTATGGTTGATATATTATAGGTTTAATGCTCATGATATTTATATACTATAGAGTAAGAAATATGTTTAAAAAAATCCACAAACCATTGGTTTGGTATGGTTGTATTCTTGAGAGTACGATCTCCATTGCAATGAGTTCCTCCATTGCTTGTGAACTGTAATGAGTTGTTATCAACCAATCCCTTGTCCTTCTGTTGGCAATTGCTTTGCTCTAAGCATGATAAGAAATTTGAATTAGGGAAAACCTGCATTGTTTCATTCTTTGCTGTCTCTGCCCCTCCTGCGACAAGAATCAACACATACAGCTTAAAGAAGAGGTTTCCAAGGTACACTTTTCTCTCGTACAAAGGTGTAATAACCTACTTATGGTCAAAGGAGGTGTAATTTATAGTATGAATAACTATCAAGTGCACATAACCAAACAAACAACTTGGAACCTAAACACTTGCGTAAGTGCGCGCTTGGTTGAACTAAAATGCACATTTTTTTCAAAATCTAATATAGAATAATCTCTACTTAAAAAAATATATGTAACATCTGAATAAAAGAATTAATAAACTCAAATTAGTAATATATTTTTCCTGTTAGTTAAAAATTTAACATGGATAGTGCAATTGCACAAAATTTAAGTTTAAATTTTACATAAAATTTTTTAATTTCTTTATATTTTTATATGGTAAATTTGAAAACAATTATTAATGGAAAATATAATAATAATGTAGTTATAATATTTTATATAATTCTCTTGTGCTTTATAAAATCAAATAAAGTATATGATTCTTCTATAAAAAAAAAAAGGTATATGTATTAATTAATATATATATATATATATATTTATATCCAAAAGTCAAAGACCATGTAGTAGAAAAATAGTAGTAAATTAGTGTAGTACAATGCCTTAATAACAATGTTTGTATAATGAATTAATATTCATATCAATTCCTCCAAGGTCAAATAATTAATTTTTCATGATTCATATAATTTTTTTATACCAAAAAATTAAAGCATGCCTAGGCATGCGTTTTGCTTATTTAAAAAGATTTAGAAAAACATGCCTCACCCACTCTTCTTTAAATGAGTACCGTTTCGGTTTCGGTTAGGTGAAACGCATATTCCTTACTAACGTTTTCAATTTTGAACATTTTTTTTTTTTTTTTTTGGATGGGTTTTCAATTTTGAACTTTAAGCATACATAAACACGCTTTTAAAAACATTGTAGTCTACGGAATAATTTTCCATACATTTGACATTAATTATTCTTTTCAAATTCTGTTTTCATAACCATATCTTGGAATACTTGCAAAGGGTATCAAAACTAGTTAGGAAAATAATAATAAGATTACGCTATAGCATGACGATGATTTGATAAAAGTATAAAAATCAAACTATAATAGAATTTTTTTTTTTGGGGGGGGGGGGGGGGGGGGGGGGGGGGGGGGGGGGGGGGGGGGGGGGGGGGTGGTGGGAGAATGTCCTTATCAATACTGGATCATTGTTGTTTACAAAAAAATTCTTTGTAAAATATTCAATACATCCATTTTACTACAATATTTTCTTTCACATAAATATATTCTTCACATATGAATCTTCTAAATACATATATTTGAGAGAAAAAAAAATACAATATATCATAATAATTTTAGAGATTTAGAGATGAAATCTACTATTGTCGCCAAACTTTATATATTCTTTCTTTGTTCTTATATGGCAAATATTATGTATTAGGACTGTCACACATACTTTATAAGTTAAAATTTCATGAGATGAAGTTACAACACCATTGATGAAACGCATAGGAATCTTTTAAGGAAATGACAAAAAAATTATATGTCTCGGTCAAAGAAAACTTCATCAGCCATATGAATTACATCAAACAATTTATATTAGCCCACTATTATTGAATTTGTTGCAAGGGATCAGTGGTTTTCAGGTCTCATACTCTTATTTATTCAAGAATTTTTTGATTCAATTCTTATTTAAGACTATTCTTAAATAATAATTATCTTATTCATCCGTTATCATTCATTTGTATATAAATGTTTTTCTTTTCAAGATGTGTGGACCCCATATATAGCTGTGTGGATCTCACACACAATAAGAGGAATGATACATGCATAAAATACCTTTCCGCAAACAAAGAATTGTTTTACTTTGACTGTTGGGAATCATTAAGGTAAGTGCTTTAATAGTCCTCTAGATACCCACGTTAGCGCGCGCCCCCCCCACCCCCCCCCCCCCCCCCCCCCCCCCCAAAAAAAAAAAATTACCAACCTGATCCTCATTGTTTAAAATCAAAGGAAAATTGGTAAAGAAATGTATATGCCTGCATCAGGAAAATGGAGTACATGTGTTTTTAACATGGGGGATCATGATTTTACATACCTTCTAGCATCTGCTCATGCTTCATGCTCCTGTACATCTGTCAATAATCAACCTAAACGTTAGAAAGACTATCAAAAATATCAAAACTGTAATCACACCAAAAAAGATCATAACAAAGAATTCACAAGATAAGAATATATATGATCTTTATCTGAAAAGGAGGATTTGATAAAAAAAACCTGAAGATGGCTCTTTACGTGAGATAAGGTAAGGCCATTCACATTCATTATTTGTAAAACCATCTTTGGAGTAGCTCCTATATATTTAACAACAACAAAATTGAGAATTTTGTTAACAAAAAATTAAGCATAACATTACTTCATTTCATTTTATAATTTTTTTTTTTTTTAAATTTGAAAAAAGGTGATCTTTGGGCCATAATAAATAGACATCTTACTGTCTTCTCCTCCAAGCCTTTCAACTGCATGCACAAAGCAGAGATGAAGATCAGGTGTCCACCGGAGCCGAGGCATTTTGGATCGAACATATGGCCTAACTACAGGCGGCGATTTTAAGCCTAACTCCGGCAACTTCTCAATGGCGTGCCGCTTAGAAGGTCTCATGATATGAGATGATTTTGAAAGATATTCTTCATTAACAAAAGAAGAGAATGAAGACCCTTTGTGTGATTTTGAAAGATATTCTTCGTTAACAAGAGAAGAGAATGAAGAACCTTTGTGTGAGCTCTCACCTTCAAATCTCTTCATGGCTTCTTGTGTCTGAAAGAGAGAGGTCAGGGGGGAGTGTTTGCTCAGGATGGTTCAAAAGAGAATAAATAGCAAGTGAGACTTTGTTACAAAGTTTTGTCCTTATGTGCAGCTTTTCCTACTCTTCAGTTAAGTCCTGAGGAGTTTCAATTGGAGAAAGGAAAAATTGGACTCGGAATTTCAGGCTTGGTTTTGTTCAAAAATGCCTTCATGATTGGGTGAAAATGAGAGGTAGAAATGGAAAAAAGCAGTTCAGTCTAAAAAAAATCTAGGTGATATCATTATTATTATTATTTTTCTAGACATTCTTGGGTCTTTTCTAGACATTTTTTTTTTCAAAAAATGGAGGAAAAAAAAAAAAAAAATAAGATTCGCCAAAAGTAGAAAACAAATAAAAAATAAACGGTAGCAGAAAGAAACCGTGTACCGTTAAGTGGCAGCGAAAAAAAACCGTGTACCGTTAAGTAATATACAAGATGGAATATAGGATAAAGTTTAGTTACAAAATTAGTTGTAACCTTAGACTACACACTTACTTAATAACTTTTTATTAGAAGTGAATTTTAACAAATCCACTATTGGATTACATCTTCTTCTTATATCCTCCATACTTGCAAAATTTGAAGAAAATTAAAAATTAAAAATTAAATTTTTTAAATTGTAAGTTTTGTAATTTAAAATTATGCACAAAATATAAGCTTATAAATCATATAATAAATAATATCTGATTGACACAAAATTTAACATGTGTATTAAAAACGTAAAGAATATGCAATTTAACAGTTAAATTTTCAAAATATGTTGTAGTATTTATTTTATTGAGTGAGTTTGTAGCCTTAAGTTACAACTAATTTTGTAGCTAAATTTTGTCCTAGAATATATACGTTATGAAATACATAAACATTTGTTTCCATTTGAATTCTTAAAAAAATGTTTTCAAAACATAAATAGACCTATATATGAGTATATTATGAATTCAAATGAATATATACAAGTAATATACGAGATGGAATATATATGAGTATATTCCGAATTCAGAATTAAAAAAAAGAAAAAAAGAAAAAAAATATATATGTTAAGTAATTTAGTTCATTACATTCCAATGTTTTAATTTTTAGGGTATATTCAAAGTTAATAAAATGCTTATGTTCTCTTGGTATAATTTAGCAAGATATCATAAAAATCAATTAATTAAGTATTTAATATTTTTTTTCCAACTTTGACATGTTTTAAAGAAAAATAATAAATACATGGAGGAGATGGTGTTTATTGTGTTATTTAATTCACAAAATTAACAACAACAAACAAAAAAACCAACAAAATTATTCATTATCTCATATTAATATGATTTAACTTGATTTGATTTTTCTTATTCATTTAGTATATATACATATACCCTATATGACATGAAGATTTAATCATCCAAGTAAATATAAAAAATTTTAATAGATTAACCAAAAAAATTCAAGATTATAATAACAAATGAGGAAATATTGATGTTTAATATAAATAGTATAACATGAAACAAAAATAAATTTTGATTTTGATAATTTTTTCTTACATAATAATACACATTGGCACAATGAACAATTATATTGTTAATAATAGTAATAAATTATAATAAACTTAAAGTACTTTGGTACAAATATATTATAAGAAAACAATTAATACATATTTTATATTTTTAATTAAAATATGAATTTTTAGAGAATTTTTGTTCAATGTCGTAACATTATCTATTTTTAATATATAAAAAATACTTCCTTTTAAAATAAAATATAACGCAAATATTTTACTAACTATGACGTGTACCATATTTGCCTATTTAAATAAATATGTGTTCTTTAAAAAAATCATAATAATAATAATAAATATGTGTCCAACATAAAAACTAGCTTTTTTGAGAAACAAACACATACATACAAAAGGAAAATTGAACGGAACATTTAACACAAAGCACAACATGATGACTAGCTTCTATAGGTAAGAGGTTCTTTCACTTTACAAAACAACTAGTCACTTACTCCTGTAATGCACAAAAAGAATTTAAGAAAAAAATTCATACATATATGATACATATTTAATTAATAAACTCAATGACAAACTACATATTCTAAGCTTAGATATATGTCAATTTCGTTCCTTAAATTTTAATTTTTTCAATTTCGTTCTTGAACTTTTATTCCATATCCGGCCAACGTGATCCTTCCATTCCAATGAAATGGACCGCCATTCAGTGTACCACTCATGCCAAAAGTCTTCTAAAACTTTTTTTTTTTTTCATTTTTTTAACTTGTAAAATATAAAAACCCAAAAGCTAATTTCTAAATATAGGAAACTATTAAAAACAAACATTTTCTTCTCTCTTTTCCTCTTCTTAACCGAGCTTTGTACCCCCTGTGCTTCCTCTATTTTTATTTCTCTTAGGGATGGCAATTTTGCCCTGCCTCACTTGACCCGCCCCTCCCCACTTTGCCCTATATGGATTTTTCCTGCCCCGAAAAGATAGTAGGGTGGAGATGGGGCAAGATTTTAGCCTCTCACCAAGGGGCAGGATGGGAGTGGGTTTAGACTTTTTAGACCCAACTCGACCTGACCCGCATTGATAAGGGTTTTGTAAATTTTTTTATATTCTAAAACCCTACTATTTAACAAACATATCATTAGCATATTTTATTTTACCCAATAAGGCTTTCTGCCTCTTTTTTTTCTTTAGCAATGTTGAGAATAAAGTACCAATTTTAACATTTTCTTTTGTTCTTGTTATAAACAAATTTATATACTATTGAATCATTGATTTTGTATTATAAGATTTTTGTTTTTGTTGTGATATTGTCTTGTTAAATACTTTAATAATATTATTCAATTTTTGCTAAAAATTAGTTTGATTTGATGGGACAAATTTATTTGTAATTTTAAGTATATTTTTATTAATGAAACAGATTTTATTAAAAGCAATTGTAATAGTTGTGGGCAAATTAACAATAAATATAGTTTTATAGGGTGAAGCAGGGTTTCGCGGGGCCCTAAAGGTTAAGAATGGAGTAAGAAAATTTTTCCCATCATGCAAAGCAAGGTGGGGATGGGGTAAGACAAAACCATGCAGGGCAGAGGCGAGAACCCCATCCTTTAGACCCATCCCGCCCCGCCCCACCCCACCCCATTGCCATCCCTTTCTATCCACAAGACTTGAGTGGGTCTAGGGCATTGCAGTTGCAATTTGGGGCTTTTGAGTGCCCTCTTGATTAGTGGCAAAGCTGCTTTGGGAATGAATATAAGCTGCTTTAGAGATAGATTTAGACCTTACATCGCAAGGTTCATCTTCTCTCTCAACTCTCAAGTTGCTAGGCATAGCCAATACAATGCCTCATCATCTTGACTCAGCTAGAGAAATCCAAATGAATACAAATTTGTTGTGCCACTTTTTGTGCACAACTTTATGATCCATCAATTATTACGTGCAATGTTTTGATTTTACTTTCCTTATAAAATAACTGAAGTTTAAAATGAAAAACAATCATATATATGGTAAGTAGTGATGGCAAAACATAGAGTGGTGCACAAAAAGTGGTACAAAGGATTTGCATTCAATCCAAATGTCCTAGTCTCAAGCTTTTATGGTTGGGCTTCTTTAGTTCCCATAATTAATTTTACCAAAAAAAAAAAATCATATACTTTTTAGTAATTAATAAAAGTTTTTGTTCTTTGTTTTTTTTTTTTTTTGGTTTGTTTGAATGCTGAAAATATCAAAATTACATCATTTTTTTAGGGACTTAATTGATGAAAGGATAAATTTTAAATACAATTCTTTAGATATTGTAAATTAAGTTCCCCAATGAAATTCATACATATAGCTACATTAAATCTAATTATTTAAAAAAATTATTTTTTATATTTTATTAGTCAATGCAACCATATTTTTAAAGGTGAAAAACTTAAAGTTTTTATTTTTATTTTTTGAGAACTTAATATTGATAGACTTGGATATTTAACAATTCGACTATATTAAAACGTGATGAAAGTCAACAGATAAGATTGAAAAAAAAAAAATCAAAACTTTAGAGACAAAAATGAGAACTGAACAAATTTAGTTCTTCCTCCAAAAAAAAAAAAAAAAAAAAAAAAAAAAAAAAAAAAAAAAAAAAAAAAAAAAGAAAAAACACAAATTTAGTGGATGTAACACACCATCGAGTAAAAAAAAACCAAAAAAAACAAAGATTTATCAAAGTTTTTTGTATAGTTTTTACATTTTGTATAAAATTACTTATATACGGATTGATCACAGTATCCTTGTTAAGGTTTTATCTGATATTATATAGACGAGAAAAGAAACTCCATTGAAAAGATTCGAGTTCTATTTTATAATATTTTCCAGATACCAAACGTTATAACGTACAAAAAGAAAAGAATTAGGTCATTCACCAAAAAAAAAAAAAAAAAAAAAACCGACACGTTCCCATCAAAAAAAAAAAAACCCACACGTTAAAGGCATTGACATGACATAAGCAATTGCATGTCCTAAAGGAAACATGCCAAGCCCCGACATCAGATAGAAAATTCAAACTTTTTCTCATTCCGTTCAGTCAGAAAGACTTTTCAGTAGCCTTTGTATTCACATTTACTTTAATCTTTTCGACATCACCATCCACTAACACCACAACATGTGTTGCCACGTAGACATGCTTAGCAGTTGGGCTCTCTTCCTGTGAAGACACGTTGGCATTCCAATTTTACACCTTTATATATATATATATATATATAATATACTAGGTTTTCTCCCTTTTTGGAGGAATAATTTGGTGGTTAAAAAATATTTATGTACTCTAAGTTTAAGCAGAAATATAATCCGATGATAAAATAAAAATATATTTCTAACTCTATGTAAAACAGTATTTACAAAATAGGGGTACTTTATATCCAAAAATTTGAACGGCAACTCCCAGTATTCATTCAATCACTTCGCTAATATATATGGAACTTAGATATAATACTTAGAGTTAAGTATTATTTTTTAAATTTACTTCTTAAAATTCAATTATGTGACTTTAATTAAAAATACACATTCATCTATTAAAAAAAAAACCCACATAATTATATTTTAAGAGAAAAATTTAAACAACAAGAAGTAAATACTAATATGCGGTTGCATACCAGCGTGGAATCAGTTTTCTGTGGGAAGCTAAAACAATCAATGAAAGAAAACCAAAATTTTGCATGTCGGGACGAGGCTTTCCGTGGCCATCCTTTGCTGACAGAAGTGGGAAAATGCAGAAAGAGACGGTTACAAATTGGGGAATATTCTCTGTATCCATTGCCAGAAGCATGGACAAGTGTTTTGTGATTATGGCTATGAGAAAAAAGTGTTGAAAGTTGAAACTAGCTGGAGAACTGTTAAAGCAATCCCGAAGATCAGGTTTGATATTCTTGAATGATAGTTAGGTGGAAAAGAAATGAGTGCTACTAAGAATGCAAAAAAAAAATAAATAAATAAATAAGTAATAAAAAATAAAAAAATTTATTATTGCGTCTCTTTGGTGTGTTGATATAAATTCTTATAAGATATGAGGGGTAAAAATCGTGGTTTAAGTATTCAAGAATGTATTTTAGAATAATAAAAAAATGCAAGAAAAAATACAGTAATAAAATATTACTTCAAGAGCAATGTTGCTTAATTAATACTTTTCAGTTTGTCAATTGACACCTTTTATTGTTTCTAACAAAGGTTCGTTTGAGATTTTTTGGATATACACCACTGTAAGTTTCTTTAAAAAAGCCTTCTACCTTCTCTTCGTGTATGTATTAAAAATACTTAGTATTCTAAGAAAAAAAAAAAAAAAAAAAACAAAGGGCCATTTCAATTGAGGAGGAAAGGAGAAAGAGTGGAGGAGAGTAAAGTAGAGTAATTAACTGAAAATAGTTTAATTTTAGACCAAATTTATTTTACTCTACTTTACTCCCGGCCTTCCCTCACCCTCAATTCAAATGGACGAAAAGTTTCTAATAAAAATGTTTATGGTTCAAATATTCTCTCTCAATTATCAAAATTACAAATCTATATATTCTACCGTTTGATACAACATATTGTTACAACAAGATTGATTTATATTACATCTCAAATTCATTTTTATTAATACTATTATAAAGTTATATTTACATTATTTGTGGTCTCATGAAACATTCTTGTGTATGAATTGAATAATTTTATAATTAATATAATTGTCTTTTCTTCAAAATAAATATCTCCCTAAATATATACTCCTATATATATATATATATATATATATATATTTTTTTATTTTTTTTAATTTAACATTTCCCTAAGCATTAAATTCTAGTAACCAATGATTTCACTTGCTTGAATATTATGATGATATATAAAACCAAGAACTTCAATGGCATAGAATTTCAAAACTTTTTTCAAGTGCTAACGTGGTAAATTGTGATTTATTTACAATAAAATTTATGTTAATAACAGTCCCATATAAAAGTGATATTACACTCATCACAATTTTTCACTTCAATAAATTGTGAAGATTTGTATTACTTATAGCGCTATCATATATAAAACAAGCTAGAAATTTTTTTAAAAAGTTAATACATGTCTTCTTACATATATATATATATATATATATATATATATATTTTATATTATAATTGATGGTTTAATACATCAGAAAAATAAGTTTTTAACTTTTTAATGTTCTTTTTGTATTTAATTTCAACTATATATAATAGAAGTTAATTGGGCTTGTACTTGTTAACAGTTTTTTATTATTAAATTATGATAAAAAAATAATTAAAAATGCTTTATTTTATTAGCAACATACAATGGTGAAATCATTACGTGAGTTAATTGGGCTTGTACTTGTTAATAATAATAATAATAAATAAATAAAACTATTAACAAGTACAAGCCCAATTAACTTCTATTATATATGGTTGAAATTCAATAAAAAGAACATTAAAAGTTAAAAATTTTATTTTTCTAATGTATTAAACCATCAATTAAATTTTTTAAAATTTATATATTTGTAAGAAGATATGTATTTTTTTTTATAACTAATTTCTAGCTTATTTTATATACGATAACGCTACAAATAATACAACAACTTGTTGAAGTGACAAATTGTGATAAGTGTTATTTCACTTCTAAACTTATCACAATTTGCCACTTATAACTAGGAGAAAGAGGAGGGGGGTGGGGGGGAGGAAGAGAGAGAGTGTGTTATTACATGAGTTAAATGAATCTTATTATGGACCATTTGGTAAGTGACAATTATTCTTCGGTTTTAAGAATTATATATATATATATATATATATATATATATATATAAGGATGGACTCAGGTGGGGGCCCAAAGGGGCCTGGCCCCCCCTAGGTCCAAATTTTGTTTTTAGTTATAATATTTTTCATTTTTGTAGTTAGACCCCCTTCCAAAACCTTAGGCTCATTTTCTCCACAATAAGCCTAACTAGCCTCACCCAAATAGCTACTATCTAACCAAAAAACTTAACAAAAACAATAAAAATATTCACAATAGTGATTGTGTTTTAGCCAAAAAAAAAAAATATTTTAAATTATGCGTTATTGGAGAAGTTAAAACTAAATTTTTTGCAATTACAATAAACTGGTATAAATACCAGTTAACTGTAGCAAGTTGTTAAAAATAAAATACAATATTTTATTAAGATTATATCTCTTCATTAAATTAAAAAACTCAAATTCTCTCACTTCCTTTATTATTTTAATGAATTGTTTATATTATTTTAAATGAAGTTATAAAAAAAAAAAATAGAACATTTGATATTCGGTGTATTGTAAAATGAGGTGCTAAAATAGATAAAGTAACTTTTTGAGGTGCTAAAAGCTAAAATTTTTAGCACGATCAATGTGAATGCTCTAACCTCAACCAAAAAAAATAAAAAAAAATAAAGAAAAAATAAAAAAATAAAAATCCTAGACAACCTAGTATTAAAAAAAGTCATTATTTTGTTTTTGTTTGTCTTTGTTGGTAAATAATTGCATCTTAATGTATTTAAAAATAACGATTTTGAGTATTTATAATTTTTAATACTATATGAATGCCTATTTGGATTTTTTTTTCTTCTTTATACTCCGGCCCCGCTAGTTTAAATCTCTGGGTCCATTCCTATATATATATATATATATATATATTTTTTTTTTTTTATTTATATTTATGTAGAGTTCTATACTTTATAATGAATGCTGAATCAAACAATTATATTGTAATTTTAAAGGAATATCTATTTCATTTCTAAATTTATTCCTCTGTAGTCCGAACTAGATATGCCCTATATAATAATATTTATAACTTTCATTAATTTAACATTTATCATGTATCAATTGATTTTAAATTCAAACTTTGTCTCTACTTACATATATTAGACCGCACATACATGTCAATGGGTGTCAGAAATATGTCATTTCCTATCATCAAGTTCCTAAAATAAGTTCTTTCTCACCCCAAAAAACAAAACAAAACAAAACAAAAAAAAAAAAAAAAAAAAAAAAAAACAAAATTCTATACTAAGTTATATATATATATATATATATATATAATACAAGAATAAGTGATAATTTATCTAGAACACATGTCTAAGGTTAGGAATAAAGTCCTATATCTTATTATAAGTATTTTATTTTATGCTTCATCAATCACAGCTTATCACATATAATTTTTATTCAAAAATATGTCATTTCCTATCATCAAGTTTCTAAAATAAGTTCTTTCTAAATATATATATATATATATATATATATATAATAAGATATATTTTTTTTTACAAGAATAAGTGATAATTTATCTAGAACACATGTCTAAGGTTAGGAATAAAGTCCTTTATCTTACTCTAAATATTTTATTTTATGCTCCATCAATCATAGCTTATCACATATAATTTTTATTTATTTATTTATAAAGAAGCTAAAGATTTAAATAAAAATAATAATCAAACAAATAACATACATTAATCGATAAAATATAAAGTGAAATGCTAAAAGTGGAAAAAAAATAATTTCTATTCCTAAAGCAATGGTAATCTTGAAAAAACTTACAAAACTAAGCTAGCATACATTTATTAACCTGTGATGCCTTGCCTACCTCCACTAATTAGGGAACGTATCACGTATCAGGCATCTCACAAACTTGTGGGTCCACAAATTTGTGAGAGAACCACTCCATAAAACAAGTTTATAATTATTGCCACTAATTAGGACAAATTTTTTGTTGCATTGCATTACTTTTTTTTAAATTAGTTTCAACTTATAGCATTCGCTTCTGATAATAACTCTTTATCATCAGATCAAGATATTAATTAGTTTTTAGTGTAGGCGGAGATTGAACCATAAATCTTTTATTCAACCATCAGAGACTTTACCAATTGAGTTAACTAAAACTCACTTGCATTGCGTTACTTTGATTCATTAATGTTAACCATTTCCAAACTTCCAACACAAGAAAATTTAGTAAGCTCTGTTTGGTAGGGAGGAAAGAAAACAATGGTGACGGAAAATGAGGGAGGATAGCAAAATTAAAATTAGAGGAAAGAAAATTATTATTTTTTCTTCATGTGTTTTTAGTTGAAGCCGTAAAAAAGTGAAATGACAGAAAATGAATATACATATCTTCATTTAGTTAAAAAAAAAAAAATGAAAGAAAAGAAGTGATAAGTCCCTATTATATAAGAAACAAATGGCTAATGATGAGTTGGATATGGAGCATAAAGGTAATTTTAAATTCACACCCACTTTTTCCTAACTTTTCTCTCTATTTCGGAGAGATTATGTTTTGTAGACTTGGTTGAAAATCACCCACCCATTTTCTAACTCTTCCATTTTTTTTTTCTTATCAAGATAAAAATGAATTCAAATCTTTTGTTCCACTTTTTCTGTTTCACTCTATACTCTATCAATAAATACTTGTTACGTGTTCACCTAATTAATTAAATACTATCATTATTGACTTATTAATACTACAGTTATTAATTAATAGTAGTATTTAATTAATTAGGTGAACACGTAGCAAGTATTTATTGGTAGAGTATAAAGTGGAGTAAAAAAAGTGGAGCAGAAGATTATGACTCAATAAAAATACCTACTTACCCCCATTTGTCAAACCTGGAAAAGGAATTGATGCAACTAGTCTGAATATTTGGTGACATGCTTTTCCATATCATTGAACTCAGAAACTAGTCTTGGTTTGTCTTTAAGAAGTTGAAGCATTAATATGTGTATAATAAATATAACGAATTGAGATATGGATGATGGATTTAAAGTTAGTGCAGAAAGCAACTGTTCCAGCCTTGTTTAAATGGAGCAACAGCAATTTTCTTGAGGCTTTTTCTTTGAGGAGATTGATTGACAGAATTTATATTGGTGATATTGTAATCCACCAACAATGATAGAGAAAATGATAATACTGACAAGGATGTTGATTTAACTAAATAATGACGATGAAAATAGCTTTCCTATGGTAATGATAAGTTGATAACCATATTGATTGTCAAAACGGTGATTGAACTATAGGACTGATGCTAATGAAAATGACAAAGCACGAATATAATATATAATACTAAAAACAAATTATCTACTTAATTTTATTTTCTAGCAAATCTAAATCTAATTAAGATGAACTAATAACGTAGAAGGATATATGATGAAGAAATTGTACCCTGTGCAATGACTTTTGAATCATTGTTGGCGTTGACCAATTAGGCTGGTCCACAGGAGCTTGGGCCAGCTGAAAGGGGGTAATGCATAAAATTCTGCCAGAGCAATTACTGTCATTATTACACGTTACTAGTGGTAGAGCCGTGCTTAGTTCTTTTTTTAAGTAAAATATTATTTTAGTTCTTAGACCATGTGTGCATTTGGTTTTAACTTAAAAAGTTACCTTATTTTATTATTCAGTTTATTTTTATTATTATTCATGTTCTTATTACATTTTTTGCTACTATTCATAGTCTCACTATACTATTTTAGCTAACTTTTACCTTTATTAACAGTACTTTCAGTAAAAAGTTTTTAGTTTCAGTAAAATAAGCAAATCCCAAAAAGAGTTGTTTTAAAAAAAAAAAAAATTTTATCATATTTTTCATAATCTTGTCTATAACGTTTTTTACCATTATCATATATTTATTAGTAGATAATTTGCATCATAGACATTAATTAAGAGGTAGAACTATTCATTAGATTTTTTTTAAGTCATGGTGTATGAAGATTATGATTATATATATATATATATATATATATAAGGTTAAATGAAATGTAAAAAAATGAGATTATAAAATTTTCCAACTTTATTTCTAATATAATTTCTAAATTACTAAAGAACATCTCATTAGTTATAAGTTTAAATTTTGTATTATTATATTTAATTGTTGATTATTGATTTAATTAAGTGAATGTAAATTAGGTAATGGTTTATTTTATTGCACTATAAAGTTTTCAATGTCCACTATATAATTATTTCTATTTTATTTCTTATCCCTCTTGACCACCTTTTTATTTTCCAAATAACTGTTATTAATTGACGTTTGATTTCATTTCTGTTTTTTCTTCCTTCATTGATTCTTTATTAATTTGTATGTTCCATTGCTAGTTGTAAATTTTATGTTTATTAATAAGAAATAGATATCATGGATGACTTAAATAGTTATAGATGTAGTTGCGCTAGTGGTATGTCAAAGGTTTTTTTTTTTTTTTTTCAAGAAAATATGAAAGGCATTTCTCTAGTTTGGTCTCAATCAATTAAGATATCCATAATATATTAATTGAAGTAATAATGAGCCTTAATTTTTTTTTTTTTTTTTAATGTATGAAGTGGTTAGGTTAGTGGTATGCATGGTTACCAAAATCGCGATTTGGATCGTAGGATCGCATGATTTTATTTTCCTACCTTACCAAAACGTTTAGGATGGCACTAAGATCGTAAAATAGTAGGATCGTGTAGGATTGTATAAGATTGTAGGATCGTATGGAATCCTACCGATCGTACCAAAAACATAAAATTTTTGGGTTTTTTTTTTTTTTTTTATGGGATAATTTTTTTTTTTTTTTTTTTTTTTGATGAAGCTTTAATGGTTTTTACTTTTTTAGGTTGTGATGGTATGAATTTTTATTTTTTATTTTATAAAATTATGTTAACCTAAGCAAATGTTTTCTAGTTTCTAGTTCACTTGTAATCAAAATGAAGGAATGCTTTGATCATTTCTAAATGAAGAATTTGATGTTGGCTTTGCTGCCTTTTAAGCTATAATGTTGTTAAATTTATTTGATCAATATACTAATTTGTATTCTAATATTACTAAAATATTTTATATATATATATATATATATATAAAATTTTAACAGTTATGCTTGTATTTGTATATTGATTGATTGATTTTTTTGAGCATGCTCTTTAATTGTTGCTGAGTGATATAACTTGAATAATTGAGGGTGAAACTGTAGTATACAAATATATAATGTCTACATAGATGATGAAATGGATGATGATGATTCGGAATTTAGGATGGCGGTTATAAGAACCCTAGAATGAGAATAATTAAATGTTCACTTCACCTTAATATTCATCTTGCTTTTGGATTTCATATTGTAGTTCACTAGTTTCCATTTGCTAACTTATTTTGGATTTCAAACTTAGAACTTAGAACTTGGAAAATATTTTCCAAATGTTTTGATAAATATTTTGGTATTAGTTGCTAATTAAACATTTATTAAACTTTTTAGATACATTAGGTCAAAACTTAAATATATTTGTTTCGTTAGTATAAATGTAGTGATGTATGACGTGCAAATTACATCATATAATGCAAACGTAAGTTTTTTTATGGATGAATTTATAATTTATGTGATTATTCAACATACAAAGTCATTATCAATATGTTTTTTGCTTTAAATATGAAAATATGTAGGATCATATGATTCACGATCCAATCCTACGATTTACAATCCCACCTACCTTCAATGATCCTACATAAGATCCCGATTTTGACAACCTTGGTGGTATGTCAAAGTTTTTATATAAAAAAAATTAAAAATAATTAAAAATAATTCCAAGGAAAAGTAAAAGGAATTTTTTTGAAAAAAAGAAATTGTGACTTTATGAATTGTAGAAATATGATTGTTTTAATTATCTTATTTAATTAAACATCTAAATTAAAGTAGATGAATATATAAATGCAAAATTATATGTAAAGTTACAACCGCACAAGATAAATATGTATAGATAATATATATATATATATATATATATTTATGAATCATTATTTCATTGTTTACTTATAAATATCTAAACTAAAGTGTTTTTTCTAAAAAAATAAATAAATTAAAATAGATGAATATGTAAAGGTAAAATTACATGAAAAGTTAAAACTATCCAAGATGAACATTTAACCACTGGTAGATATGTGTTTTTTGAAGACTAAAAGTATACTCAATTCCTTTAGCTAGAACTATATAACTATGCAAATATTGTTGCAAATGGTTCCATCATTTGCTAATGATCAAGTTTGGTGGCCTTACAAAAAAGATATTTCATTTTGCAAAAAACCTTTACATGAACTCCTCTTTTGTGACAACCTTTTTTTTTTTTTTTCTTTTTGCCGAAACAACTTAAGAATATTAAGACTTAAGTTAACACATATGGTAGTTGTAAAACACGTCAATGATATGAAAAATAGAAAGGTTTAAATATTTAAAGAAATATTTTTAGTAGATTATAATATAAAACATTTTTTTCTCAATATTTTATGTAACTTTTTCCCTTAAGATCAATATTGTTGGCATCTTTTAAAGATGATACATAATATTTTTGAGAATAAGTAGAAGCAGAGACGATACTAACACATAATAAATATTTATTAAGTTTGCGTGATTTAAATTTGTGGCAAAAAAAAAAGCAATGTATCTATGATAAAAGTTTTTATCTAAATGATATATAGTAGTTCATATTTTTTTAGTCTTGATTCAAAAAGTTTATTCTCCCTTTTAAGTCTACAAATTGCTCAATCTATAGGCCTAGACACATTCAAAGAGTGCTATTTAAATTATAAATTATATGACCCTTTATCACACAAATATTTTGATTCCCCTAATGTATGATAAAGGAAGGCAGGTTTGTGTTTAGCCATTTTCTTGATTTATGCTGCATAATTTAATAGTTTGGAGGATGTGACTAGATTTAAATTTTGAATAAAATAATATTAAAAGAAAAAATAGTAAAAATAAAATATATATAATAATAAATATCAAATTATCCAGGTCATTCTATGTAATATAATAACATTATATTATTATATACTATATGTATAATGCAGTAGGATAATATTTAATCAAAGAGAATATAAAAGATAACAATTTAAAACACAAAACTAAATTACATCAACCCAAAGTAGAATTCTACTTAACACAAAAATTCATCAACTTGAAGAATTGATGCAATAAAAATATAATAAAAAAAATCAAACAAATTGAGAGAGAGAGAGAGAGAGAGAGAGAGAGAGAGAGAGAGAAGTAAACTTTTTTGTGTGAGAAAACTATACATAACATGGAAAAGGAAATGTCAAATTTATAGTAAGATGTTGAGAATAAGAAGAGTAAAAATAAAGGAAGATAAAAAGGTAAAGAAAGAATGACATTAAGGTAGAAAGTAGTAGGGAGATGAAGAGGTAAAAGGAGGGAGAGTTTTGGAAAATTAATAATAAAAATAATGGTGAAAATATATTTTAATTTTAAAATAATGGAGTTTTTAAGTCACCTTAAATGAGAAAATGTTTAAAATAAATATATAAGAAAAATTGGAAACAAAAAATGATGACGTAGCTGCTGATGTGGCTCAACATGAGCGTAGCAATATTAAATGTTACGCTTAAACTTTTAGTAATATATAGATATAGATTAGTAGATTTGAGTAATTAAGTTAGCTCAACTTGTAAAATTTCTTTACGTCGAGTAAGAATTATGAAAGTTTGGTCATTGTCTACATAAATCAATTGGCGTCTTGGTATAAATGATAAAAAACAATTATTAGGAGCAAAAAATGTCATAGGTTAATGTAGGGGCTCCTTTTTCGGAGGTGGGCCCCCGACAATAAATTTGTAGAGGGTGGGGCAAAGGGTTTGGCTCCGGCCAGCCTCTCGCCGGTTGTTCCTTGCGTTTTTCCTTTGTCGCTATTCGTCTGGGGTTGCTCCTCGGCTGGCGTCCGAGGAGACCCCCCTTCACAAGGGGGGTTCTTTGCCTTATATACGCCCTTTAGCTCGATCCTGGCCTTACAGCTGTTGGCCATCCGGGCTACTGGTCCAGGACTTGTCCCATCAAACAGGTTTATCGCCATACTGGGGGTTGCGGCCTCCAAGGTTTCGCTAGTGAAGGGTCTTGTCACCATTAATGTAGCCTGGAGGGTCAGGCAGACTCATTAAGTGTGGATGTGACCACCTATTCTGGGTTTGCCCCCTACCTGGATTAGACTAGGTGTGCCGAGGAGGGGTGTGTCCTCGGCTCGGGTCTGAAAAGGGCTAAAACCCTTTGGCCGATTATCTGGGATGATTGTCCTCCTCGGCTTGGGCCTTGGGCCAGCCTAACGGTGGGCCGGGGGTTCTGGGCCCTCGGGCCCCACAATAGCCCCTCAAAACCCTGCTGCACGTTTCCTCGAACGGGGAAGGGGGTTTTGCAAACCTCGGCCCTTATGTTCCGGAAGGCCTTCAGCCGGCTGGTTCTTCCTTGAGTGGCCGGATTAACCCTTAGACTCTTCAATAGGTAGTTAGTTTCTCCACAGGAATAGGTCTTCGGACCATGCAGTACCTTGGCTCCGTCGTAAATAGCTAGCTCCCCGTAAGCTTGAGTCCGTAGACCATGCAAGTCCTAGGTACAATTGCTGCCTTCAGAACGAGTGGCTAGCTCCCCGTAGGCTTGGGTCCGAGGACCATGCAAGACCTAGGTACAGTTGCTGCCTTCAGTACGAGTGGCCAGCTCCCCGTAGGCTTGGGTCCGAGGACCATGCAAGTCCTAGGTACAATTGCTGCCATCGTTTGGTAAGTGGCTAGCTCCCCATAGGCTTGAGTCCGTAGACCATGCAAGACCTAGGTACAGTTGCTGCCTTTAGTACGAGTGGCCAGCTCCCCGTAGGCTTGGGTCCGAGGACCATGCAAGTCCTAGGTACAGTTGCTGCCATCGTTTGGTAAGTGGCTAGCTCCCCATAGGCTTGAGTCCGTAGACCATGCAAGACCTAGGTACAGTTGCTGTCTTCAGTACGAGTGGCCAGCTCCCCGTAGACTTGGGTCCGAGGACCATGCAAGTCCTAGGTACAGTTGCTGTCATCGTTTGGTAAGTGGCTAGCTCCCCATAGGCTTGAGTCCGTAGACCATGCAAGACCTAGGTACAGTTGCTGCCTTCAGTACGAGTGGCCAGCTCCCCGTAGGTTTGGGTCCGAGGACCATGCAAGTCCTAGGTACAGTTGCTGCCATCGTTTGGTAAGTGGCTAGCTCCCCATAGGCTTGAGTCCGTAGACCATGCAAGACCTAGGTACAGTTGCTGCCTTCAGTACGAGTGGCTAGCTCCCCGTAGGCTTGGGTCCGAGGACCATGCAAGTCCTAGGTACAGTTGCTGCCATCATTTGGTAAGTGGCTAGCTCCCCATAGGCTTGAGTCCGTAGACCATGCAAGACTTAGGTACAGTTGCTGCCTTTAGTACGAGTGGCCAGCTCCCCGTAGGCTTGGGTCCGAGGACCATGCAAGTCCTAGGTACAGTTGCTGCCATCATTTGGTAAGTGGCTAGCTCCCCATAGGCTTGAGTCCGTAGACCATGCAAGACCTAGGTACAGTTGTTGCCTTCAGTACGAGTGGCCAGCTCCCCGTAGGCTTGGGTCCGAGGACCATGCAAGTCCTAGGTACAGTTGCTGCCATCGTTTGGTAAGTAGCTAGCTCCCCGTAGGCTTGAGTCGCAAGACCTAGGTACAATTGCTGCGTTCAGAACGAGTGGCCAGCTCCCCGTAGACTTGGGTCCGAGGACCATGCAAGTCCTAGGTACAGTTGCTGCCATCGCTTGGTAAGTGGCTTCATCCCCGAGTATGAGGACACAGTGTTCACCTCTTTGGCAACTCAGTCTCACGTCGGATAGAAGTCCCTCCCATTAGCCCCTTGTAGGCTGCTGGAGCAAGAGTTAGTGTACCACTACTGCGCAGTTGCCTTCAATAGGAGTTCGTCCTCGGATCCGAGAACTTTGCTTCAGTGTGAAGACGTCCACGGGTCATTTTCTGGGAGCTGTTTTTCCTCGGGTCGGATTGTGACTTCGCACGTGGGGCTGATCTTGCCTTTAGTTCGTGTTCCTCGTCTTTCCGGTTTACGAGGCGTTGCTTGGCCTTCCGCGCTCCGTGTTTAACGCTTCGGTGCCCGTAACGCGCCTCCATTAATGCCCTCGTGAATTAACACGAATCAGGCAGCTGGCAATCCCCTCGGAATTAGGTGGGAATTAATTCCCTTTGACAATTCTCCCTTCGAATTCCGCGCGGCTCAACTCCCACCGGTTTTCGCCCTCCATAAAAGGCGTTCTGGGGGAGTGTTTCTCCTCATTCCATGAATCTTCCCCCACGAATAGAAATATACACTTTCTCCTTCCTGAGCCCCTTTGACACCACCACCAGGATTGTGACCACAGTTAGGAGACCTGGAGTTAAGGGCCGCCGTGGCCGCAGCCCCCACTGGGCTGCCGGCGTGGCAGAGTTTAGGCGTAACACTGGCAGGGCCTTGTATGGTGGCCAGGGGGGACGTCATTGAAGTACCTAACGCCCCTCCGCAGAGCGCACCTCCGACGAAGGAGGCACGCGAACTCCAGTCACGGCTAGTGCCCGAGTATTGCCGTCTCCGACGGTCAGTGCTCGTGCAGTTTGGAGAGGGTCGAGGAAGCATCACGAGGGGAGGTGTTCCGGGGTCCCTGGGTCGGCTCCTCACTTTGTTCAAGTTTTGGTTTCAAGGTGAGCCAGCCCCCAGCCCCCCTTTCCGTGTTTTTACTGTCCAGTTCTCCCATTCTCTGGACGCCGGTAAAAGCACGGGTTGACACTTCCCTCATTCCTGATATTAATTCTTTGCGAGCCTCTTGCCCGGCCAGTTCCAAGACCGGTCCGCCTAGGCCTCTGATTGTAGGATTAGTTGGTAAGATTTTTTGTAAAACATGCCTGTCTGAGCCTCTGATTGTATTTGTAACTTTTCTTTTATGAAATGATAAAGATCGTTATACTTGTAATCTTCTCTGCAATAATAAAGAACTTTTCCTTTATTTGCTGTTGAATTTTCTTTTCGTACTGCAATTCTTCTCTTCTTCTCCTTTTTTTTTTTTTTTTTTTTTTTTTGCACCGCCAACTTTGCATAGCAACTCCTTTGGAACGACCGCCGGTTGCGCCGACCGGTGCTCTAACCCTCCCCACAGACGGTGCCAATTGTAGGGGCTCCTTTTTCGGAGGTGGGCCCCCGACAATAAATTTGTAGAGGGTGGGGCAAAGGGTTTGGCTTCGGCCGGCCTCTCGCCGGTTGTTCCTTGCGTTTTTCCTTTGTCGCTCTTCGTCTGGGGTTGCTCCTCGGCTGGCGTCCGAGGAGACCCCCCCTTCACAAGGGGGGTTCTTTGCCTTATATACGCCCTTTAGCTCGATCCTGGCCTTACAGCTGTTGGCCATCCGGGCTACTGGTCCAGGACTTGTCCCATCAGACAGGTTCCTCGCCATACTGGGGGTTGCAGCCTCCAAGGTTTCGCTAGTGAAGGGTCTTGTCACCATTAATGTAGCCTGGAGGGTCAGGCAGACTCATTAAGTGTGGATGTGACCACCTATTCTGGGTTTGCCCCCTACCTGAATTAGACTAGGTGTGCCGAGGAGGGGTGTGTCCTCGGCTCAGGTCTGAGAAGGGCTAAAACCCTTTGGCCGATTATCTGGGATGATTGTCCTCCTCGGCTTGAGCCTTGGGCCAGCCTAACGGTGGGCCGGGGGTTCTGGGCCCTCGGGCCCCACAGTTAAAATTCTCCACCCAAAAAAAAAAAAAAAAAAAAAAACCAAAAAACAAAAACAAACAAAAAACAAAAAACAAGTGCTTGAAAAGTCATAGGTACAATTTTTCACTAATTAATTTAAGCTTATAATTATCTATTATATTTTTTTTGTGTGTAATTAAATTTGCTTTTATCATTTGTTGTTCTTTATTTCAAAATTTCAATTACTACCTAATTGAGCAAAAATATTATATTCCAAATCAATTATTTCTTATATAAATCTTATCAAAATAACCATAAAAATTCATTTTACAATAATAATTAGTGATCCACATATAATTAATTAATTCATAAAAAAATGCATTTTCTCTATTAATACTATGGGGCCCGTGGGCCTGATAGCCTCAGCCCATCGTGTAGTAGGCCCAAGGCTCACGCCGAGGAAGACTGACCATCCGAGGTTAAATTGGGGAAAGCCTCTTTTTCGGATCCACGCCGAGGACCTCTTCGTCTTCGGCAGGCCAAGGATAATTTTTGGAAAGGACAAGCTTAGGGCAAGCTGTCACTTTCACACTTAATGCATTCACCTAACCCCTCTGGCCGCATTAATGGTGATATAACCTCTTAGCAGGGCAACGTTGATCAGAGTGAACCACTTGAGTGCTGATAAAGCCTCTGATGGGATGGGCGGTCAGAAGAAAGGCGAATGGATGATCAACAGATGGAAAAACGAGATAGGACGATGAAGACTATAAAAGAAGAGCGAGTAAAGTAAGATAAGGGGGGGGGGGGGAGGGGAAAAGGCAGAAGAAAAAGGGCTCCTCGGCCATGGGCCAAGGAGCATCCCCCAGTTGTAAATAGTTCTAAGTATTTTTTTTTTATATAAAAGAAGAGGGTTTATGCTTGGTGAACGACGACCAGCGCCTAAATCTTTAATCCATTCTCTACAAATTTATTGTTTGGGCTTGTTGGGCTGAAAACCCGTTCATACTCTGGGTCCAATCCAAATTGAGTCCTTACAATTGGCGCCGTCTGTGGGAAGGATTAATGCGCTGGCCGGTGCACTAGGCGATTGCTCTAGGTGGTCGTTTTACAGTAAGTTGGCGAAGTAAAAAAAAAAAAAAAAAAAAGAAGATTTGACAGCGAAAAGAGAACGATTGATATTATTTCATAGAAAGAAAAGTTACAGATTACAATCAGAGGCTCAGGCAGGCGTGCTTTACAACTATTCCTACCAGCTAGTTTTATAATCAGAGGCCCAGGTGGACTCGCCCTAAAACTAGCTAGAAGGAAGTGCCAACCTGTACTTTTATTGGCATCAAGAGAATGGGAGAGCTTGACAATAAAAGCAGGGAAGGGGGAAGCCCATGTGCGGCAAAGCTTGAACAAAGTGAGAAGCAGATGCAGGTGCACCAGGACACCCTCCCTCATGATGTTCCCTTGATTCTCTCCAACCCTCACGAGCGTTGGCCGTAGGAGACGGCAACACTCGGGCACCGGCCGTGACGTGAATTCACACATCTCCTCCGTCGGGGGTGCGCTCCGAGGAGAGACATTAGGTACTTCAACAACATCCCTCCGGGCCACCATGCATGGCACCATCGGGGTTACGCCTAAACTCTGCCGCGCCGGAAACCCAGTGGGGGCTGCGGCCACGATAGCTCTTGGCACGGATGTCCTCACACCTGCCCAAAGCCGCCCCATAGCTACCAACTCCGGCAGAGTTATTCAAGGGGCTTGGGGAGCTGAGGGTGTGTATTCTTTCTGTTTGTGTTTGGAAATTCATGGAATGTGAAGAAACCTTCCCCCCGAAGAGACTTATATAGGGGATAAATGTTGGTGGGAATTAATTCGCGCAAAATTCGAAAGGAGAATTGTCAACAGTGCAAATCACGAAGCCACCAAATTCCGAGGGGCCATAAACCGCTAGATATGTGCTAATTCACGAGGACATTAATAAGGGCACGTCTCGCACACCGAAACGTCAAGCGCAGAAAACGAACCGCCAAAGGACGCCTCGTAAATGAAAAAGGTGGGACTCGAACTGAAGGCGGGACAAAACGCCACGTGTAAGGTCATAACCTAACCCGAAGAGGAATCGTCTCCAGTGAAGCAGTCTGAAGACAAACCCCTCCTTACAGAAAAATAGAAGTGATAGACAGAACCAAGGCATTGCATGGTCCTCGGACCCAAACCTATGGTAAAACTATTCACACCATTATACCTGGGTACTAGACAAAACCAAGGTATTGCATGGTCCTCGGACTCAAACCTATGGGGAAACTAGATACTTACAGAAAAATAGAAGTGGTAGACAGAACCAAGGCATTGCATGGTCCTCGGACCCAAGCCTATGGTAAAACTATTCACACCATTATACTTGGGTACTAGACAGAACAAAGGTATTACATGGTCCTCGGACTCAAACCTATGGGGAAACTAGATACTTACAGAAAAATAGAAGTGGTAGACAGAACCAAGGCATTGCATGGTCCTCGGACCTAAGCCTATGGTAAAACTATTCACACCATTATACTTGGGTACTAGACAGAATCAAGGTATTGCATGGTCCTCGGACTCAAACCTATGGAGAAACTAGATACTTATAGAAAAATAGAAGTGGTAGACAAAACCAATGCATTGCATGGTCCTCGGACCCAAGCCTATGGTAAAACTATTCACACCATTATACCTGGGTACTAAACAGAACCAAGGTATTGCATGGTCCTTGAACTCAAACCTATGGGGAAACTAGATACTTACAGAAAAATAGAAATGGTAGACAGAACCAAGGCATTGCATGGTCCTTTGACCCAAGCCTATGGTAAAACTATTCACGCCATTATACCTGGGTACTAGACAGAACCAAGGTATTGCATGATTCTCGGACTCAAACCTATGGGGAAACTAGATACTTACAGAAAAATAGAAGTGGTAGACAGAACCAAGGCATTGCATGGTCCTCAGACCCAAACCTATGGTAAAACTATTCACACCATTATACCTGGGTACTAGACAGAACCAAGGTATTGCATGGTCCTCGGACTCAAACCTATGGGGAAACTAGATACTTACAGAAAAATAGAAGTGGTAGACAGAACCAAGGCATTGCATGGTTCTCAGACCCAAGCCTATGGTAAAACTATTCACACCATTATACTTGGGTACTAGATAGAACCAAGGTATTGCATGATCCTCGGACTCAAACCTATGAAAAAACTAGATACTTACAGAAAAATAGAAGTGGTAGACAGAACCAAGGCATTGCATGGTCCTCGGACCCAAGCCTATGTTAAAACTATTCACACCATTAAACCTAGGTACTAAACGAAACCAAGGTATTGCATGGTCCTCGGACTCAAACCTATGGGAAAACTAGATACTTACAGAAAAATAGAAGTGGTAGACAGAACCAAGGCATTGCATGGTCCTCGGACCCAAGCCTATGTTAAAACTATTCACACCATTAAACCTAAGTACTAAACGAAACCAAGGTATTGCATGGTCCAAGGACTTGAACCTTTGGAGAAAATAACTATCTGTAGAAAAACCAGAGTGTTACCTAGATTCAAGCTATAATACGGTCCTTAGATTTATATTTGAAGGATAGCAGGTGGTCTCATGAGACTAACTCCAGAATAGAATACAAGTATTGAGCAGAATAATAGAGAAAAGCAAGTAAAAGAAAATATCCATAGTTGGAAGCAAGGTATTGAGCATTCAGTTCAAACAAAAAATATACAGTCTCCTTACAACGCCACTGAGGCAAGAAATAGAATGAAATAAAAGAGAAAATAAACAGAATTATCCTATGTCATACACCAGTCTCCCCAACTCAGTAGACAAATTAATTCAACAAGCAGATCAAAAGGCTTTAACCAAGGTCTAAGGGCCTTGTCTCGAAGGATCCACAGGAGGCCTCGCCACGTCTTGTGGTATTTCCTGACCCTCGGTTCTAACTCCCCCCAACGTTCTCTGGGGTTCAACCTCAGTCAGCGGAAGATATATCTTCGGCAGTCTTATTGTGACTCTCAGTCGCTGGTAATGAGGACCCCTCCTCGGGAGCAGCAGGGGTAGTGTCACGAATTGCAATAGGGTAATATACCCTGTCCTCCCTCCTAAGGTCAGATGAGGCATCAACCCTTGCTTGGTTGAGGGCTTCATGCCAGGTCTGAGAACAGTAATGCCTGCACAGTGCAGGAACTTGCGCCCGAAGGGTGGCTTCAGTCTTAGCCACCCCATCTGCGAAAGCCTCCTCCTCCGCCTATTCTACAGAGCGCTCAGCGTCTATTTTTACAAATATCGCCTCATCTTTGGCTCTCACAGCCTCGTCCCTAGCATACTCGGCAATACCTTTCTCATGGATTGCCTCGGTCAACTTTTTCTTCAGGTAGACAGTGTCCTCTTTGGCAGTCTGTAACTGGCCCTCAACGTCTTACAAGCGATTGGCTTGGTCCTCAGCTTGCTTCCTAGCCACAGCCAGGTCGGAGGCAGCAGTGTCCCTGGCCTTTGTCATCTCCTCCAGATCCTCGGTCACCTTTTTTAGGTCGGCCTCAGATCTCTTGAGGGTACTGGCAACTTTCAAGAATTTGTCACGCTCTTGCGCTAAGGCACTGCTCTAGCCATCGACCTCCTCGTCCAACCTGAAAAGAGCCTGGATAGCCTGCCAATAAAAACAAGTAACTCTGTAAAGAAAAGGGAGGGTACTAAGTGACAAAGTTCGAATAAAGTAAATAGGTACCAAAGGACCCACCATGCCCAGATACTTCTTAAGGTCAAGGACAGCCTCTAACCCACTTATATTTTTTAGCTCGGCCATGTCAGTGGGAAGGAGGAGAGACTTCTCCAGGGCATCAGCTACGAGAGCCCCCTCAGCCCCTTGAGATTCTCGTATCGATGCGTCATCCATCAGAGGTTGATCATGGAGCATGGCAGCGGGCAACCAGGCTTGGGCCTTAGACTGTTGGATGATCTTCTTACCTTTCCGTTGACCACCGAGCTTCAGTTGTTTTGGAGGCCTGTGAAATCCACCCTCCTCGGGCGGGGAGTGGAATTTGCTCCCATCCATTGGCTCCTTACCCTTGGAAAGTCTCTTCCTTTTCGGGTCATAAGACTCGGTCTGAAGGTCTGATACTGTGGGGACAGAGGATGACCTGGTATGCACAGTTAAAATTTGGGGCGGAGGTGTTAGGGGCTTGGGCTGCGACTCTTCTGGTGCACCCTTCTTGGAACCGCCTTCAAGCAGGTCAAGAAGATTGGTTTGGGGATGTCTTTTTAAACCCATCTCAGCCTAAGTACCAACTTTTAGGAATCGGAGGTCGGCTTCGGACAGATGAGGGTCTCCTAGATCACCAGAGGGATCCTCGGACTGATCAGCTAGGTTGAACACACTATATTCGTCCTCAGAAGAGCTCAGTTCAACCGCCTCCCCCGCCTTCTTAGATTGTCCTTCCTCGGCCACCGTTATTTGTTGGGATGAGGAGGGACCTGCTAGCAGAATGCCTTTAGGTATGTGAGACCCCTCGGAAAATGTAAAACTGTCCTCCACCACGGTAATCTGCGTAAGCCGAGGGTCACGAGCTCTAATTACGTGCTTCGGGACTGGGAATGATTTCTGAGCTGGGTCGCATCTGAGGATTTTGTGAGCAGCTCTAACCTGGTTATTAGTTTCGTTTAGGAAAAGTTCTGACCTAAGAACGGTTTCCAAATCCACTTTGTTGACCAGGTGAAAATGACGTGCTTAAACGTGCGGATTTGCGAAAAGAAAAGTGAAACTCCTGTGGTTAATCAACCAAAGCGGATATACAGTTATAAAAAATAAAAATACTGAAACCTAGATTGTCTCCTACTTCAGATACCCTACCTGGCTCCCCCTCTACTGTTGGGCAATGAAGGCCATTGTGCCACTCTCTCGACACTATGAGGAAATCTTGAGTCAACCCCTTATTAGAATCAGGAAGACACTAGATGAGTCGGACCCTATCGTCCCTCGTCTTCATATAGTACGTCTTACCCCTAAGGTGATGAAGGTTGTAGCACCAGTTCACATCGTGGTGAGTCAGTCTTAGCCCCATTTTCTCATTCAAGGTATCTACACACCCTAATATCCTAAATACATTCACGGCACATTGGGTAGGAGCCAGGCGGAAATGCCTAAGGTAATTGAGAGTCACTGGCCTCATAGGGATTCTCATCCCTCCCTCTACGAAAGCGACTATCGGGATCACGACTTCACCCTCTCTCCTCTTAATGTACCACTCCCCTTCTTCACAGTACTTCAAACTCACATTATTGGGTATCCTATAGTCAACAATGAACTTGTTCATCATCTCGTCGGACTCAACCAACTTCTTAAACTTACCCATCCCCCAAGGACGACTAAAGATTCCAGAAGAAGAAAAGAAGGAATAGAATCAAGAAAAATTTGGAGTCACCGGAAGAAGAAGACTTACAGAAATATGACGATTCTCTTCAAGTAGTGTGCAAGTTGAATCAGATTCAAATCATACGCATCAATGGTTGTAAGCGCGAAAATGAGAAAATCAGGCGGTTCAAACAGGTACTTATACTCCCCCTTAGGTTCCCCAAATTTAACCGCCTGCCCATAAAAGCAGGAGATCCCCACCGAACAATTACTATCACACCGTTGAAAGTGGGAGACGTGGTGCCGCCAAAATTTAATGTGGGCACACATTAAATCTTGAAACGCCAAAAACGCACATCGGGCAGTCGAAAAGTCGCTAGCATTATCGCGGACCGAAGTGGGGCGATTTGTCTAGAGGGCCCGTGGATATCAAAACCCTCCTCCCCGTCCGAGGGAACGTGCAGCAGGGTTTTGAGGAGCTATTGTGGGGCCCATGGGCCTGATAGCCTACTGACCATCCGAGACTAAATTGGGGAAAGCCTCTTTTTTGGATCCACGCCGAGGACCTCTTCGTCCTCGGCAGGCCAAGGATAATTTTTGGAAGGGACAAGCCCAGGGCAAGCTGTCACTTTCACACTTAATGCATTCACCTAACCCCTCTAGCCGCATTAATGGTGATATAACCCCTTAGCAGGGCAACGTTGATCAGAGTGAATCACTTGAGTGCTGATAAGGCCTCTGATGGGATGGACGGTCAGAAGAAAGGCGAATGGATGATCAACAGATGGAAGAACGAGATAGGACGATGAAGACTATATAAGAAGAGCGAGTAAAGTAAGATAAGGTGGGGGGGGGGGGGAAAAGGCAGAAGAAAAAGGGCTCCCCGGCCCATGGCCGAGGAGCATCCCCCGGTTGTAAATAGTTCTAAGTATTTTTTATTTTTTTTTATATAAAAGAAGAGGGTTCATGCTTGGTAAACGACAGCCAGCGCCTAAACCTTCAATCCATTCTCTACAAATTTATTGTTTGGGCTTGTTGGGCTGAAAACCCATTCATACTCTGGGTCCAATCCAAATTGAGTCCTTACAAATACTTTATTTAATTACATAGTGCAAATTTATACTACTACAATGTCATATCACTCAAAGGATTTACGAAATGAAAGTTGTTTAGATTAGTATAATTAAAAGTATAAACATATTACTTTAATAAATTCATAATATTTAGTTTTTGTAACTATTTAAACATACAATTATTTTTTTAATTTTATGTATTATTTAATTTGCTTTTGCCTTATAGTTGAAATTGGTTTGAATTATTGCCAAAACAACTAAATATGAGGAAAATATCACATTCCAAATTAATTTTTTTTCCCTTTCTAGTAATAAATATTCTTATATAATTTTTTTTTTAAATAACCATATAATTATTTTTATAAAAATAATTAGTCCTCCATGAATATATATATATTTTTTTGGATAATTTGATAGTTACAATTGAGAAATGAGGATTTGAATCTTAGATGTCTCCATTAAAAATATCAGGAGGAGGTTGTATCTAGTTGAGCTACAAATTATTGCCCTCAATAGATAATTAATATATGAAAATCAATCCATTTACCCCATTAACACATAATTATTAATTAATACACTAACATAGATGTTAAATTTTGATTTTGATTTTTTTTTTTTTTGCTCCAAAATAAAATTCCATCCTATCCCAACCTAGGTGTATACGTGCTAAATTTAGATTTAGATGAAGAAGAAGAAGGCTAATGAAAAAAATTCTCCATCTATGCAATATGCATAACTTGGTAAAACTTAAGAGTTTAGACCACTATAGTTAAAGTTCCTACTTTTCTATATCTATTCATTTATATAGATATGTGGGATGATTACCCTCACTCAGGGTCAGTCCTAGGTTTAGGCCACTTAGGCCATGGCCTAGGACCCTTAATAGAGAATAGCCCCAAAATGTGAGGCTAATAATTGAATTTTATTTTTTGTTGAAAAAATATATTGTGCATTTTTCCCTCACTCTTAAGAAGACCCAAAAAATTATAGATTAATAAAAATCTCAGCCAAACACCATTAAATGAATTAGTTATTAATGTTATTTTTGTATTGGCAAATTCCATGTCAAAAAGTACAATTGTATTTGCAAAATTTTTTCTATATTCAATTTATTCTAGTTAGTATTGTGTTTGGTGTATAAATGAGAAAACTATCTTATGAAACTGTCTCATGAGACATCCTTCTCACATTATATGTAAGTTTAGCACATATGGGTCTCACATATTGTGAGAGAGAGGTCTCATGAGATATCTTCTCATATAAATGGGAGATTCCAGAAGTTTTTTTCAATATGCAATATTGGAGAATTTTGATCAAGCGAGATTCAATTCAATCGAGCAAGTTTCAAATAGAAAGGTTCACATGATTTTTGATCAAGTGAAGTTGTTGAAGCAGAAAGCCATTGAACTGGACTTTTTCTACGGGCTTTTTGTAGCCACTTAAACTGAATATCCTTTGAGAGGAGATTAACATCCAAAATTGAATTGTTGGATACCAAAAATACCATTGAAACAAATCTTCAAGTGCAGTGTTTGAGAGATCGTATTGGCAACCAGCGACTTGATTTGAGTTTTAAGGACCATGAAAAGAAACGACTGTTTCAGTCTGTTGCTAAAAGGAGCTCAATGCTTAGGTGCAAGAACATTGCATAAGTTGAGGTCTTTGTAAGTTATTTTGTACTACAACCATCTTCATAGTAGATTCTGTTTAAGAGTTAAGCCTCAGAGAGTTTTTCCCTTTCAGGTTTCTCTTCGTAAACACATCTTATCTCTATGCGTTGATGATTTATTTGCGATTTATTACTATATATTTTCCAAGAAACCGATCAATTGACTAATTAGAACCGAAATTGCTACTGCATCTATGAAAATGTTAGTAACCCATGCTTAAGAGTCTAATCGTGAACTCTCATTTTCATTAGTCATTTTTTAAAAAGTAAAAATACTAATTTTAAATAAACATGTTTATAATATAGAACACTAATATTTTAGTGGTACCAAAATATTAAAAGATTAAAAAAAAAAAGTCCATTTAAAGCTTTTGTCTTAGGCCTCAAACTGTATGGAGTTGCCCTGCCTAACCGAAAATGTTAGATATATGGTTCTGAGCCTAACAGTGTAATATACTAATATTTATTATTCATTTTCAACAATGTTCACAATTTATTATCTGCGGTGAGTCTTGTGACTTCTATCTAATGTAATCTTCACCACTCACACTCAAATATGTATCCTCATCAGAAACTAGATTTCCAAAGCTAATGAGGTTATAAACAATGATGCTGTTCACAAGGACATTGGAGTCTACAAACACTGCATCTAAGAGCCATCGGGACAGATAACCCATCCAGGACAAATGAACAATAGAAATAAGTAGTCAATAACAACTCAAAGCTCAAGTTGAGCTCTTGCATTAATTTCCCGCAAGGACCACCTAGCCCTCACACCAAGAATTGTGCACGGATGTCACCCTCTCGTGACAAAATTAATGTCTAGCTACTTCTTCAAAGGTCTTGTATGGCGGCCTCTTGCCCGACCACAAAGAATTGCATTCTTTGGGATTGGATATTCGTCTCTCCAAGAGTTTGCAGGGGAGTATACCCGGAGATAGAACTGCTGGCCCAAGTACTGCCTTGCCCAATTCTCAGACCTTATGTTCCACATTCCCACATTGTCCAGAGCCATGTAGATTGCAGTCCATGATCTAGGATACACCTGCATTCATGACAAAATTGCATTAACAAAACTAGAAACAGCATCTAGAAATTTCACAATGCCAACAATCAATCAATCATCAATATCAATATCAATATATATATATATATATATATATAAAAGTAGAGACATCATGCGAGAGTGTATGAGGTCTTGTCAAGTGACATTCTAATTTTGTATTTAACATTTTTTTACCTTTTTCATTAAGTTTTTTTTTTATTGTTATCCAAAAGTTCACATTAACTTATTTTACTGGTATCTTATTAATTGCCTAAGCTTACACTACACTTTTTTCTATTCTTCATGTCTTTTAGCATACCTACTATTTTAGTATTTTTTTTAAAGCAAAAAAAAATAATAATAAGGCCAAAACTTAAATACAATACCTTATGTACTGTACCTTATGTTTTCATTTTAAAATATAGACACATGACTACTTTAACAGAAATACTAAACAATGTTAAATTTATTTCTCATCGCATGAGAAACCCAACCCAGGGGCAGCAGCTCTCTCTTTTCCCAAAGCCTTTAAGTTCTAATTGCTAATATTTCACTCTTCTGAGTTTCATCTTATATACCCAACCATCCAATCAAGTTTTCTTTTCTTTAAAATGAAAAAATGTCTTCCTCATTTCATCCCATTCAATGGAATGGGATTACCTTCCATTTCTTTTTGGATTTGATACCAAATGCTAGAAATTTGGTTCTGTAACACCATAACACGAGACTCGAGTAGGATTACAACCCAGACACAACTAGCATAACTAAAACAACATGGGACAAAGGTTGTTTGGGTTTTGAACATGGATGCAACGGCTTCAAAGTGGGGCTACAGAGATTTGGGTTACCTAAAAGAATCAAAATGTACATCTCGCTCTTGAACCCCAAAGGTACCCTCAAGATTATTTTTCAAGATATTAAATTCACTCACCTTTGTTTGATTTTTGTTCAAGAGGGTTGATTTCTAGCCAAGAGAGAGCAAGGGACTGAGAGAGTTTTGCTGCTGGAACTCAACGGAAGTGAAGGAGAAAGAACTGATGGAGTGATGGGTTGAGTTTTCTCATGCTGTGGGAAATTATTTTTGATGCTGTTTAGTATTTCTGTTAGGCTAGCCACTTGTCTAAATTTTAAAAGAGGAACCTAAGGTATAATAGTATATGTATCTAAAGGGCAAGACTTAGATACAGTATTTAGGTGGTGTTCTTTAAATTCCTCTTTTAAAATTCAGCCACGTGGATTTTTACTCATAGGATGGAAATATATTTTTTAATTAAATAGTCACATAACTGAATTTTAAGAGAAAAATCTAAGAAACAGCATTTAAAGTATTGTACTTAAGTTTTATCTGTATCTAAAATAATAATTAAGGAGTAATAGTAATAACTAATCAGATAAAACCCTGGAGAAAGATAGAGAGACACAAAAAATGTTATGGATTGTTAAATAAAATGCATTGTTTCACTATATATTACAAAAATAAAAGACCTGAGACTGATAAAATATTTGAAAGAGAGAGAAAGTGGAATTTGAAGGGTCACCACCTCCGTTATACTGGCCTCCCACCACCATCAAGATGCTGAAACCCCTACGGGTATTTTTTTTTTTTTTTTTTTTTTAAATTAGGGGCTTAAATATGATTTAGGTTTGGGTAATTTAGTTGGATAGTTTTTGTTTTGGGTATGTAAATAGAATGAATATTTGGCATGCAATATAATACCATATTGTACTATGATTTAATTTTAAATTATCTACAAGACATATGTAATACGCACTTGCCCATACCATGTCTTAATGTCGCACTATCGATGAGTGGAAGATGGTATGGAAGTTGGACATACTTTTATTTTATGGTATGAAATATGTGAACACAACACAAATTAGTTGATTTTCATGGTCCCATTTCTCTTGCATTTACCTTTGGTTTCATGATTTTTTTTTTTTTTTTAAATAAAAAAAAATCTTAAATTGAGAAGGCTACAAATATGCAATGAAGCTACTAAACTAATTTTTAATATCTCAAAAAGTATATGTTTCTTTACTCTAATTTAGTTTATCTTTTCTTTATAATATATTATATATGTACAATATTATCCAAAATTGTCTTACATAAAATATCACAAAATTATTTGTGAATCACACGGGCAACTTACTAGTTATAATGAATTGCTAGATTTTCAAAAGGACAAGCTTTGTATATACCTGAGTAGTGCAACGGGCAACAGTGTCTCTCAAATTGTAGACTGCTCTACTTGCAGGTGTCCACTGCCCTCCATCCATCCTGATTATCCAACAGATTGCCAACATGTTAACATACTTTGAGAAATACAAATTGAAACTTGCAATTCAAGTATGTAAGTACCAAGAGAGATTACAGATATATGCTTACCCCATAACAAAGAAGGAATGGCCATCAATGTGCCATGACTGCACGGTGTCCTCCCAATTTTGGAACACAATTTCTATATAATCTCGGAAATTAGCACCCATAACAGAAGTCTGAAGGTAGCCACCATTTCCCCCGGTAGGATTACTAGGAATGCTTCCAACACTAAAAACTCCTTGGATGTTGAAGTGGTCAGCAAGTTTTAGTGGAGTGTCTGCTGGAATAAATGAGACACTATTGACTGCATATCTCTGCTTGCCATTAATATAAGGAGCAGAGTTTGCAAGCATGATTGTGCGGCTAGTGTTGATCATTCCATAGTGGTAAGAACCTTGGGGATTAGGCCTTGGCCCACTCGCTGTCAGATTCCACCTGATTGAAAAGCATGATACATAAAAATGAATAAAATTGTTCTGCTACATAAGAATTTGAGGATGATTATAAGAAAGTTGATTCCACAAATAATTAATTGCTTTAATGAACATATGTATACATCAAATCTATGTCTTAATAGGTACAGGAGGAAATTTTCTGCGGCAACAAGTATTAAAATGGAAAGAATCATAATGCCATATGGCATGAAAGTGAGCTTAACAAGCACATTGAAAAAGCCAAGCAGAGAGATAAGCTTCTTAAAGAAATTATGTGGAGAAATAACTACCGTATAGATCTGGCCTGGCTGAGAGATGAAGCAATTTGAGTGGTAGGACCAACAGGGATGGGACCAGAAACTCCGTTGTGTGAATTGCTGTAGTGAAGAATGGCTGTTGTTGTCAATACCCGAGCTGTAAAGCGTGTAGAAACTGCAATGTAGTAATCCCGGGCAGGCTGATCAGCTGTGACCAAGACAGAATAAGTCTGTCCAAGATGGATATCAAGGGAAGTGTAGGTGTTCTGGAGTGTGTGAGAGCCTTCTACCTCTATCAGCTTCATTTTGTGGCCCTGAATTCTGAAGTTAATTGATGTTGTAAGCCCCACATTTGATATCCTGAGCCTATAAGTCTTTCCTGCAAACAAATTGTTGAAACAATGAGATCCCAGTACATGCAGTTTCTAAGATTATGAGACTAATTAATCACTTTTCTAATCATAAGGTTAATATTTATAGTGAATTCCAATAAACACAAGCACATTTTTTATGAAAAGTTCAACGGTTAAGAGAATTACAGTGAGAGAGCATAAAGGTTCATTAATATATACCTTGATCAACAGTAAATGTGTAACCATTCCACCCGCGACCATTGATGAGAAGTCCATCGGGGAAGGGGAGATTGTGACCACTGTCCAAGAGCCGTCTTAGTATCTATAAAACCAAAGTGAGACTAGATTAACTACTAAGGAACAGGTTCTATATAAGCCAAGAAAGTGAAATAACATCAAGGTTCTGGTTCCTCTGCATATGGATGTCAATGTAGAGATGCTTACATATTGATTTGTCTTGTACCAGTCCCCAGCCAATATGGTGAAGTCACCAGCAGGAGAAGGGAAAGGAACAGGAATCTTTGGGCGGCTCCAGATTCGGATGCCACCAAACCCTCCAGCAGCTTTCTGGAATCCAAATGATGGGAAGTAGAAATAGCTACCAATCTGGTCCTTCACTTGGATAAAATAAGTGAAGTTTTTTCCTGATCGGATTGGACAATTAGTGCCATACACTCCGTCCTGCCATGAGTTCCGCCTCTGCTGTATGCCATTCCTGTGGACAAAACATATGAAAAAGTAGTCAAATTATATATAACTTGTTCAGAATTTTATTCCAAAACCTTATAGAAGGGGAAATTGTACGCTGTCTGGTAGCTGTGGAAGTAAATACTAAATGCAGTGTTGGAGGATATCAACTATCCCAAAGGTGCACACCATCAACTGCTGAAAAGTAGTAATCATATGCCCTATTTGCTGGAATACTAATTAGTTTTACTAAAATGAAGTAATCCACCTTAAATGAGGAGAATTATCTACTCAATAAAATATAGATCTAAGCCAATCAGTCATAAGATAAGGGTGTCTTGGTTTCATTCCAGGCTTAAAATTCCCTTTACCATTTTTAACATGGAAATTACCACATCTCTGCACCTTATGAGACAATGAAGGTTCACAGAAGGAACAAAAAATAAATAAATAAATAAATAAATCACACACACACACACACACACACACACACAGACAAAAAAAATATAATCAACTAATAAACATGTTTTAAGTTATCAAAAAATATACATTCCCTAAAAAAAAGTAATCCAAAAATATTGCATGTGAAGATTCTGATCTCTAGGAATTCTTTTTTTCTTGATTTAGAGGCATGGTAGCTTAATGCCAAATACAACCTCGATAAAGGTGCAACTTTTATAAGAAACAACAGATCTGGGCTAGCTGGCTACAAGGAATAATGGAGGTAATTGATGGTAAACTATCCATATCATAATGGACCCATATGCTCCAGAATAACCCATTAGGTAAACAGGCCAAGATTCAAGATCTGAATTTGACCTAATCATAAAAGGTTCATAAATTGACTCTGATTTGCACAGTTTTACCACATAAACATCTATACACATATATATAATTATTCATTTATTAATAAAGTAGATAAGGGCATGCACAGATCTAGCATGTGGGATTGAAATTAACAACATGCTATATCAGCTGCTCAAACAGAATTTTTATTATCTTGGACTTTAATAATGAGGCTAAAGAGGTGTATTAGTAAGAAAAATAAGATCCAGCCATAAAAACCACTAAACCAAGTCAGATTCTTTTTGATGAACAAACCACGTCAGATTCTAAAAGTGAATGTCTGTAAGATGTGAATTAACGGGACCCAGCCCGACAAAAGAGACTATAAAAGCAAAGATGCTTTTTTAAGATTCTTGAACAAAACACTTCCTTTTATTATTCAAAAGCAACCCCAAAAGTTCACCAAATTCACCTATCTTAATGACTCCTTGATATTTCAGTATTTAAGAACTAAAAAAAAAAAAACACTAACAAAAACAAAATTCAACATTAGTACTTATGTAAAAAATATTAGAAGCCATAGATCCATAGATCTTAATTAAGTGTATCTATCTGTTTCAAATGCTGCTAAAATAGAGGGAATGAGAAAGAACAGAAAATAGCATTGGAGTTATAGATTGTTTTGACCAGTGAACGGTGATAAACTCAGCTCATTTCTCAGTTTAACTGATTGTTGCTGAAAGTACCAGATATAGTACCAAAATGAACGACATTTTTTTGTTTTTCTCTTTCACTTTCTTGCATTTTCCCAAACATAAAGAACATAAAGCACGTCTATCAGAAAAATTAAGGCATTTTACCAAGAAATGAGGAATGGCTCCCTTAGGTAGTTGAACACATTGATAACCAAGTTTTCATTTGTAACAGCATCGATTTGAGGCCCTGGGAATTGCCCATTTATCAAGATCCCCTGCAAAATTGCTCACATTTACTCAAGCAACTCAAAGATACATCACAAAGAAACTAGCAAAACAACTAGCAAGAAAAGCATTTTCCAAACACCAGTTAAGCAAAGAAACAGAGTTGCAGAAGCAAAAGAAACGGAGAAATGAACACAATAGGGGGGGGTACCTGTTGCTTAACACCAAGAGGGTAGATATTACCGTAAGTGACTTTCCACGTGAAGAACCTATACGGGTCTTCACCATTAACGCCATGAACAAAAACAAGAACCAAAGCAATGAAAAAACAAAGAAACCTGCAGTCTCTCATTGTTCCTCGTTCTCTTTCTATTTCCTTCACTCAGTAACGACTTAAAAGAATGAGTTTAGTGGAAAACTAGATCTACATAAGCCAAAGATACTCTTCAAAAGCACCACTGTGAAGAAACTGGGAACTGTTGCTGATGGGTCTGTTTTTCTCTCTCTAAATCTGTCTAAAATTCTAATGCTTTTTTCTAATTTCGTTTTGTGGTGCTTTGATCAGTGAGTGAGCAGAGCTCAATTTTGTATGCAAGTGAAACAACAAAATGAAATGGCTCGCTTGTGAGCTGTCAGTGTGGTTTAATTTCAGTCTTAAAGTGCATGAAATATAGTGCGGTAGATGGTCCAGTCCAATCATGTACCGTGAATTCCAAGTCGGTATGGGGGCAAAAGTGGGTAATTGATGTTGGAGGGTCTTGAGTGGGTTGGAATTTCAGTGTGTACTGGGATCAGAGTGATAGATAGTGTAAGGGATTGGAACTGAATATGTTAAGTTACAGTATTGACCTTTTCACGTGCACTTATGGAGCTGTCCCTACAAGTGTTGGCTGAAATTAAATGCGATATTCCCCTACTTCTACTGTTTACTGCATAAATTCATTTTAGGACTTTTTTTTTTTTTTTTTAGTAAACAATTTATTTTAGGACTTAATTTGCTGTGATGGTAGAACATGAAATGCCATGGTCCTGTTCAAGTTTTGAGTTTGAAGATTATTTGGGTATGTGTTTATTCATCCAATTGTTTGATATGTTTTAGACTTTATTCACACTGAGCAACCATGTCAGTTTTGCAAAATCTTGCAAAATACAAAAAGTAGCTTATTTTACACATTTTAACAAAAAAAAACCCACATCAATAGGTATAAAATTGTGCATAAATACACAAATCTTACAGTAATTGTGTATCTATGCATGATTATTGTAACTCTTCTATACATTATTTTAGTATTATTTCTCTTCCCTCACATTCTCTCTTCCACTTACTCCCTCTTTCTCTCTCTCTTCAACTCATAAAAATATTATTTACATAAAATATACTATATAATAGATGAACTGATGTGTGTGTTTTGTAAAAATAATTGTGTAAAATAGAAAAAGTAGTTTTTTTTATTATAAAATAGATGAAATCTTTTAGAAGAGCTGATGCAATTGCTCTAATGTTGTCAATTACTATAATTGAAAATTTTCATACTGTTTGGTTAATTGAAATGAATTGTATATTATTTTAGTATTATTTCTCTCCCCTCACATTCTCTCTTTTACTTACTCTCTCTTTCTCTCTCTCTTCAACTCATAAAAATATTATTTACATAAAATATAGTATATAATAGATGAAATGGTGTGTGTGTTTTGTAAAAATAATTGTGTAAAATAGAAAAAGTAGGTTTTTTTTTTTTATATAAAATAGATGAAATCTTTTAGAAGAGCCGATGTAGTTGCTTTAATGTTGTCAATTACTATGATTGAAAATTTTCATACTGTTTGGTTAATTGAAATGAATTGTATGCTATTTACTTAAATCTAAATTTCAGTCTATTCGGATCACTACCCGCCTATTTCAATCCATTCTACTAAATTTTGATTGGTATGACCATTTTGGTCGTCATGTAAACAAAACACTCTTGTTATAATTGACAAACTGAAATGATATTGGTAACTAAAAGAGAATTAACAACTTTGATTGATATAATACTCTTGTTACAACAAGTGTGAACTTAACTTTTAGTTAGTCCCAATGATGATCCTCTTAAGAACTGTTTATGACCCTAAGCTAGTCCTATTGTAATAATAATCAGGCTTATATAAGGCTAATTCTGTACTTATCCTAAGAAATTAGATATCTTAATTATGTCAGTTGCCCTTTTCCCAAATAATGTAAGGTCGAAATTTATAATTTTAGCTAGAAGCCTAGAAAATGCACTTGCACATGCGTTTGCCCTTGAAAAGTATCTTTGGGGATCATGGCCATTTCTAGATCAGTGAGTTCTTGTAATGAACTTAAATTCAATTATTACATATGGGATTAGTTTATTGAGAGTTTGAAACAATATTGCTAATGATTAATGTTTATGTCTTATTGTCTCTTGGTATGGACCCCATGTTGTTCAATATAATTCTCAAGATAGGCAGAACACAAAATGTAATTTTTATTATACCCCTTATGATGTAAATTAAATAAATAACAATGTAACCAAGAGCCAGAGGTAATTGATTATAGAACAGAAATTTTATGGTGTATGCACCATATGGAGCTTCATCCTCCCTTAAAAGTTAATATAAAATTTTTGAGTTTTGAGTAAAATTTGTGGTATGCGCTTGTGTTAGAGCCTCATTCCTTCTCTTTAGTGTGTATATTTCTAAAATAATAATAAGAAGAAGAAGGTAGTTAAACAAGAAAACTGCTGCAACATTTGTGAACATAATGCTGTAACTTTATTTTTCAGTATCTTTTGAGGCAGGCTGCTTTAAATTAAGAGTTTAATTAACAGGATAAGACAGGGTTGCCATCTAGATTAAGTAGTAGCTTAGGTATCAAATACCAATTGAGTTTTGGATCTTACAATGTTTCTCACGCTTCTATGTGTTAGGACATATGTGATTCACTTGTTAAGAACATATGTCATTATTTTGTGTAGTTGGCTAATCATTTGACAAAACATACTTTACTTATATTTGGCTAGATTTAGGATGTGTTTAATACTTCAAGAAACTTTGTTTCAAGTTCAAGTGTTAAAGCCATGCAAATTTGTCCAAGAATCAAGTGAGAAAATGCTGAATTTTAAAGCTCGATAGCTTCTCGACATCTCTGGATAGCTAGGCTATCTGTGGATCTCTTCAGTTGATTCTTATCGCAATCTCGATAGCTTCTCGACAGCTGGTCGATCAATCGAGAAAGCTTCTGTCTCCTTGACACCTTCCCGACACCTCCTCGATACTTGTATCTGTCGAAATTTAAAGCTCGACATCTGCTCGATACCTGCTCGATACCTCCTAGACCTATATAAGGCTTATTTTAGATGTCGTCACATAAGAGAATACAAGGAGAACATATGCAAAAGGTAACTGATACCTTATTCTCTCTAAAAGAAACTACTGCATCTTTTGCGCCTTAGGATTTTGTAACCAAGTGCTTCTTGATCTTCATTATTGATGAAATGAAGAACTTTGCAGCCAACATCTTCTTCTAATTAGTGTTTGAAGTCATGTACTAGGATCCGCGCAATTGGTTAGTCACCTACTGGGATTCGTGCATCAAAGGGTGGCATTCATATATTGAAGAATTCAGAAGTTCTGAAGAGGTAGAAGATTTTTGCTGTGAGTTCATCTACGGAAATTGCAGAGTCTAGAGATAAAGGTTTTGTACTAGATTTGAAACTTCTCTTTACTATAGTGGATTGCTTTTCGGGAAGATTTCCCCCTAGGTTTTTTATTGTAAAACTAGTTTGTTTTATTGATTTTCCTAGGTCATCATATTTTGCCTTATTTATTTTTCCGGTACATGATTTTGACATGATATTGATGTTTATTTGTTTTAACAAGTTTTATTCATAATAAATCTAATTAACAACTTGAATTTAAAATTTGTTAATTCTATCAACCGGTGTCTATATTTCCCAACACTATAGATCTTCTAGTTTGTAGTTTCTTACAAATTATTGTCATGCTAGACATGTATTATACCATTGCTGGGTTTATTATTGATTAGTTGTACTACTGATATATCATTTGTAATGCTCACCTAGGAGAAGGCATTCATGATTCATGTTCTTCTCCGATGCAAGCAGAGTAAAGCCTTTTTAAAAGGTCAAGCTCTTCTTATATATTATTTGTACTGTTCACCTAGGATACACCTGCATTCATGTCAAATACATTAACAAAACTAGAAACAGCATCTAGAAATTTCACAATGCCATCAATCATATAACATGGATAACTAGATTTGCAAAAGGACAAGCTCTTCTTATACCTGAGTAGTGCAGCGGGCAATGGTGTCGCTCAAATTGTAGACTGCTCTACTTGCAGGTGTCCACTGCCCTCCAATCCATCCTGATTTTATAACAGATTGCCAACACGTTAACAAACTTTGAAAAATACAAATTGGAACTTGCAGTGCAAGTATATAAGTACTAATTAAGAGAGATTAGAGATATACGCTTACCCCACAACAAAGAAGGAATGGCCATCAATGTTTCATGACTGCACAGTGTCCTCCCAATTTTGGAACACAATCTCTATATAATCTCGGAAATTAGCATCCATAACAGAAGTCTGAAGGTAGGAATTTCCCCGTGGGATAACAAGGAATGCTTCCAACACTAAAAACTCCAGGGATTTGGGTTTGTGTTTATTCTCATACATTGTCATATCAATTTATAAACAGTTGGTAATAAATAAATTAAAAAAAAAATACAAAACAAAAGAATTATAGGATATTGGGAATGACTACATATGTCATTAAAGATTCAAAATTTCAAAGTGATTAGAATCAAATCAAAAATTTGATAAGCAACATAATCACTGCCACTGGACATGAATATATCTAAAGGCAAGCTTAATAACACTAAGAAAACATTAAGTACATGGTAATGGAAGCTGAAGCAAATTCATAGCAAGCTTTTAGTGCTTTAGCCTCTACTCTCATAAACTCATAACTACTGTGTATTTATGAGAATTTGGTAGTTGAAGAGAATGGAATAACTTTAAATGGTTTTATTGATATGGGAAAATAATCACTGCATGAGGAGACGATCTGGGGAAGCTTAGCAACTTTTGAGCCACTTGTAAAAATGCATGTAGCATACACCTCTGATTTTGCATAACCCGAGGTTTAATGATAATCATCTTCTCCATCACATTTGCATTCTTAAGTAGAAATTGTACCACTAAAACAAATACTTCCTTTATGTTGACCAAGTTTTCTCCGAAACCAAAAATCTTGACAGTCTTAAGGCATAGCAACAAAAACTTGAAATAAATCTCCTTTGATTTCCAATGGCTCACATCATCATAGCTGTAATAACTAAGGTAGCATCTTTCTAGAATCTGCAAAATGAAAGTGCATTAGCCCATTTTGAAGTTCAATTTTAGATTATGATATTTTGTCATGTTGTTATAGAGTTGACCTATGACGAGGAAACAAAGCCAAATCAGATTTGGAATTCTTGAGTCAGCTTTGAACAACATGGGTTTTAAGGATTTATGATACGTTTGGTACATTGAATGAGGAGTATGATAAAAATGACAATCTTTATTATTGAAAAAAAAGATGTTGTAGTGGAACAACTAAACTTATTCATATGTTTGAATGTGATGTTGGAATAAAACTCAAGATCTATATTTATTAAATATCTTACTTATATAAATATATTTCCTATAATATAATATAATTTAAATTTGGGAAGAGATTAAAAAAAGTTTTTTTATTATATATTTTAAATTTTATAATTATTATGTGTATGTGGAAAATGTTAATACTTGGAAATATAATAATTTTATAAATTATTACATCTACTAAGTAACAATTATTATAGTCCTTTTAGAGAGGAATGATTATTCCTCATTTTTTTTTTTTTTTTGATAAACAACTATTCCTCAATTAGGAATACTTATTTCTAAGAAATAGTAATGATTATAGTGTTTCTAATAGGGAAAAGAAATAGAAAAATTTGAAGATGCAACAAAGGGGAAACGCTAACTCATGAACAGTATTTTGCCTCTTTAGGGGGTAGTTGGGGCTATTTGTTTTTGTTTTTGTTTTTTTTTTTTTTTGGGGGGGGGGGGGGGGGGGGGTGGTGTTGTAGTCTTAAATTTAAGAGTTTAAAGGGTGACAAATCAATGTGTTTGCTAGCTTTCAAGTTGCTGAAAATATAAAGATGAAACTTCTAGGCATCACATCAAGAAGAAAATTGAAGAATGTTGTGTCACACAAACTACAAAGCTTCATAGCTTTTGAAATTCAAAAAACTTATTCTTCTTCTTATATAGAAAGCATTACACCCATGTATACGGATGACTAAAACACTAATACCTATTTATTGTGGATCATGGACTTTTACTATGAAGCCCAAACTAAATTACGTAAACTAAAAATAATAATAAAACCCAATAGACAGTTAGTACTTAGAAAAGCCCATGTCCCAAAAACAAAACAAAAAAACTCACATAATATCCTTTTGACACTTAAAAATAAATAAATTAAATTAAAGTGAAATTGACTTCTTATTGCATGCCTAGGCTGGGAATTGTGGATAACAACTTTTGCATTGAATGACTTTTTATTCAGACAAACTTTGGCAATAAATGACCTCTCTTATTCAGAAAAATCGATTTTCAAAAATCTACCATTGCTATAATTGTTGTAAATGAGAAGAAGGTTTTGAATAAATGGTCCACAAAAGGACCACTTCAAGAAAATCCAAAATCAACAATTAACTCTTTGCATCAAGAAATTAAAGGGGGCTAAGTTTTTGAAGGGAATCATTTTGACACTATCAATAGTTAGACAGATTGATCAAAAGAAAAAGATAATGATTAGGAGTAATTCTTCATCAAATTAAGTTACTTTTGATCTGACCTTTAGGAAATTGGTCTAAGAAAAACATACCTTAAACCCTAAGTTATGGTGTGATATGTCTATAACCAATGTCTCCACATAAGGCAAACTTTGAAGCAGGCTTGCAATGCCAGGGAGGTCCCATTTCTTCATGCTTGTTTTCACCGTTACATATTTACACTTTAACAGTGGAGAAGGCACATGCTTCACTGACATTAGAGATAGAACCTAGGTCCATCAAAACAAGAAGCAAAACACAATTAGGTAAAGTGGATTTAAGAACAAATAACACACCCATTTGCCTTAGGTGAAATACATGTTTTACAAACACTAATATACATGAATTTGAATATATCCCATATGTTGACAATGAAAACAGTGGTTAATAAAGTTCATTTAATACTTCATTAAAAAAAGTTTTTATACATTTTCAAAAAAAAAAAAATTAATTGTGCATATATATCCAAAAAACACACACAAAATCATAATAAATTTGTGCGTATAAGCCAAAAAAATTTTAACAAGTGTATTTATTCTTTGAAAAATATGTATTACTACTCATAATTGAGCATTTATTAATCCTTATATTCTATTCTTAGGGCACTCGCTAACAAGCCTTCTGGAAAATCAAGGCCTTGGTAAAGTTGCAAATTAATTATTATGACAAATCATTATTTGGACCAATAATATTATGTCCTTAAATTAATCCTTAACTACAACAAGGATTAAAATCAAAATGCTTAAGAGGAAAAACCACCCATCTCACAATATAGTAACATCTTTTTCCAATGCTCTTATAAATCACAAAATCATTTTTTCTTTTGGTAATAATATAACTTGGTTGGATATGGACTTCTTATAATATGATTTTTCCAATAATGTTAAGTCTTTAATATGTGATTGACTATAAAATTATTAAATCCCCTCCTGTTTTTTTTTCTTTTGCCAATGAGCTTTAGCTCAACTACCTCTCAATTTAAGTGTTAGATGGAGGGTGAGGTCGTAAGTTCAGACCCATTAGTTGCATGGGTAAACTACTCGTAAAAGATATATATGAATAATTCTTTAAAGTAAAATCAAATTGTTCAATACTTCTCACTAAGACTAGGTTTGAATGAGGGTATTTTATTAAAAAAAAAAAAAATGTGTAAAAGCACTATTGGTACCTATGAAGTCTTCAAAAATTGTTATTTGTGAGACTAAAGGTGAGCTTTAAGTTAAAAATAAACATACCCTAAATATACAAATCAACCTCAGTTCAAGTGTGTATACTATAGAAAGTGAAATAGAGCACTAGATGTTGTGCATTGTTCTATATGCAGGGATTAGCCAAACAATGAGAGTACCAACAATAAAAAAAATTAAAAAAAAAATATTATAAGTAAACAGTTTAATGTTTAATATAGATCAATCCACAATATCTATCTTCATAGATATCAATTACATATAGATATAAATTCCATACATCTATGCACATAGCGTACCAATTCTATTTATTTGCTTTATCTATTTAATTTGTGTTGATTGCAATTATCAATAAATAAAAAAAAAAGAAACGCAACTCTTACTCTTACAGTTCTAATTCCTAGAATTTATGATTCTTTTTAATATAAGAATCCTGATATTTACCGAAAGAATCAAATTGATGAAGTAAAAAAAGCATAGGCGTATATTAATAAACGAGAATCCACAAATACCAACAATAAAAAGCTTAAATCTTGATACATTATAATGTCTCTAGATGGAAATCGACAATAGCAATCAATAGCAATCAATAGTAGATGTTGTGCATTATTATATGCAGGGATTAGCCAAACGAAAGAACACTTTATGCATGCTATGCATTATTTCATATGCAGTCCCCGACAATAAAAAGCTACAACATTGATAGATTCATGTCTATGCAAATGGGAATCAACATAGCAATCAATAGAAGCATGAAGTATTGCATACAACAAACCACACAAAGAACCACAAAATTAGGCTATCAAGAAAAAACAAACCATGAGACACCATTTGCCAACAAAAAGTTCCTTCACATGATGCAGACTCTCAAGAAGTTCTCTCACAGCATCTTGATACTCATTACAAGCACTTTCCTCTTCAACCTTAAGCACTGCCATGCTGAAATCAAGCTTAGCCTTAACTAACGACGACACATCCTTTATCCGACACTTCTTCATACAAAAAGTCCCCAGAATTTCCAATGACTCAATCTTTGGAGCCACAATTTCCAATTCAAACACAGGATCATCAATTTTCCCAGCAGCAGTAAGCATATAATGGTTGTTTATCACCAATTTTTTCAGACTTTCCGACACTATATCCAACCGATTAAGCCTACAACAATTATTCAATTCCAAGTATTCAAGTCTAGGACTACCCATCACCACTTTCCTTATATCATCTCCACACAGCGCGGTGTAACCAACACACAAGCGCTTTAGTGAACTCAAATGTACCACCCCAATGGGCTTAATATTGCAGAAACTAAAATCCAATTCAGAAACAAACTCATTGGTGTAGAGATGCTGAGGCAATAGGTACGTCTCAAAATTGAAAACATGAGCATATGTTAAACGTAAACTGAGCTGTTCCACCATGGCATTTGTGGCCAAACGAACCCAAAGATCGAGTCGAGGCTTCAGGTCTGGCCTGTAATTGAATCGAAGATAAAACTTTGTGAGCTTGGGAGCCTTGTGTAGGAGCAAGGTGTTGTCTACGGCAGTGGCAAAACGGTCTGTGTCTTCGTAATCATCGCTGAAACTCAGAGAAGGAACGGAGGTCCAAACGTAGGACCATCTTTTGGATAGAACACCAGTTTTGATAGCGTCTTTGGTGGGCAACGAAGAGAGGATGTTGAGGAGGATCGAGTTCGGCAAGGCGCTGATTCGATCCTGCGAGATTGGTGGTGCATGTTTGCGGCGCTTACAGCATACAACGTAGCAGTCACTATCTTCACCTTCCTCTTCTTTTTCTTCATAAATGGTGATTCTCTCTGCAGGTCTGGAAGCGTGAGTGGAATGGTCGGAGGAATTAAGGATGCTGTCTTCACTGGAAGTACTTGCACTTGAGCTTGTTTCGGTTTCACCATAGTTAGAACCATGGCTTTCTTCCTCCATTCTCAGCTCAGTATCTGCTAGCTATTGATCCGCCTTCTTCTTTCTATTTTGTGATTGGAAATGTTTTTAGGTAGGTTCGGTTTAAGGTTGAGTTTTTTTTGGGTAATCAATCAGCGTTTTTGGTGGAATCAGATGTAAAGATTGAGGTTTTCTTGGGTTAATCATTCAGCTTTTTTTGGTCAAACTAACGGACCAAATCAACACTTAGATAATATTAATAAGAAGCAACGCTATGCACGTAATAAGTTTCAATGGTTGTTTCGATGGTTAGAATTGGTAAATTTTTATTGGTTTTTATATGGATTCACCACTAATTTTTTTTTTTTTACTTTTTTTTATAGAAATTATTTTTTTACTTATTACTAATAATCTGTCATATTAGCATGATATTAGCATGTATATCCAAGATATTTTTGCAATGTTGCAAATAAGCTTGAATTGAATGCGTAAAAGTTCTAATTTTAAGGGTTGAGGAGCAAGAGTAACATAGCACTCATTTTTTATGCTGCTCTCATTTTAGGGTCACTTAACATAAGCTTGAGGTTAGAAGAGGTCAAGAAGATTGGGTTTAGTGGGATTTGGCCCAATTGACTAATCTTATCATCTGGATCTGATTGCGAGGACATAGATCAGAGGCCCATTAATAATTTCATAGAAAGAAATTGAGGTGTTTTATCCTATGTTGTTGAATAAATTAAATAAACTAAAACACATGTCAACAAGATGCGGGGATAGCTCAGTTGGGAGAGCGTCAGACTGAAGATCTGAAGGTCGCGTGTTCGATCCACGCTCACCGCACTCGAACTGTTTTTTCAATTACTCTTTTTAAAGCTTATAATTTTGAAACCAAAAAGGTGTTAACTTGGTATGGAGGAAAGGACAACCTTTTTAGATCTCAAAATCAAGTGAATCTGACGTGGGTAATCCTAATCTCCATATTACATCACAGAAAGTGATGGAACTCTTAACTTCCTATCCAATGTAACTGGCATCAAGATTCAAGTATGCTTTTTGTTCTCAAAAGAGCCCAGAACTATGTTAAATTTACGCAGGGCTATAAAGCTTATTCTGCTCTATAACATTAACTCGGTGGGGCTGAATATAGTGTCATCCATATGAGAAACAACTGTTCAAATTTTTCATTCAAGAGTAGATATAATCCTTCAACTCCATGCCTCAGGTTACCGCAGAGTGTGGAAAATATATATTCACTACTTCTACAGGCACTTGACCTAAGCTATAGTTCAATTTCATGGTCTACTAAAGGTGAGTTTGGTTCAACTTTTTAAAACTGAGTTTTTTGAAAAAATAGGGTTTTCATAAAGTGCAGTACAAAAAAATGTTTTTTTGAAAAAACTGAGTGTTTGGCTAGCATTTATAAAAGTAACAGTTTGAGATATAAATTACCAAAAAAGACAATGTATATATAAGGAAGTTTATTTCATACTTAAATCAACTACTTTATATACTTACTAAAAAAACTAATTAATAATAATAATAATAACAATAACAATAATAATAATAATATATTATTGGTATTATTTTAATAATGTGTTTAGTTCTTTTTAGTGTCATAATTCTTTGTTATTACCATTAATGACTTTTTATCAATATTAATTAAATCTAAATAATTTTCATCATCATGAAGCACAAAATGAAAATGTAAAAAGATGCTAAAATACATACCAATAATCCAAGTTTAAATTGTATTGCATAAAAATGTAAAAAGATAATAAAATACATACCAATAATCCAAGTTTAAATTGTACTACATAAAAATGTAAAAAATTGTATTACATGAGTTCTGCTTCAGTTTCTGCAAGATCCCTAAACATTCTATCAAGTTGTTGTAGATTATGTAGACTTTTATGTCGAAATTTTGAAGCTTTGGGTACTTCCTACAAAATGTAATTGTCATTTCACTCATATTAGAATAATATACATAACTATTTCAAACTAACTACATATGAATAAAATACTCAACTCACCTTCAATTTCATGTCCTACCAATCATCACTAGCATCAATTGTTCTCTCCACTGCATCCCAACCTAAATTTGTGTCAAGACTCTTCAATTTTTTCCACACTCTCCAATCTGTTTTTAATACATCCCACCTACATTTTAATTGTTCCTTATCATAGTTTAGATCAGTCTCATCACAGAATTTGATTACCAAATTGCTCCAACCTTTGGCACTTAAGGCAGCAAAGATTCCTTTATTCCCAGCTTCAATCTCTTCCACACAAAGGTTACAAAAAATAGTTATCCAACTTGGATCTCCCCATAATGCTCTTGTTTTGTTTGCGTTGAGTTGGAAGTAGTGTTTTTACCAATCTATAGAGTGAAATGCAAAAAAAAGAATTCATAATATTCCAATCTAGTGAACTAGTTACAAACATGATCTAATAAATCCACACACACACACAAAAAGAAAGAAAAGAAAAGAAAAGAAAAAGAGCTGAAAAAGAATAATAGAATTAGGAGTACTGGCCAAGTCTTTCTAGAAGGTCAATGAAAAAGCTGTAAGAAGCAAAGAATAATAGAATGAAATACCTAGATAGAAAGTGCAATCTTGCATGAAAAAGAACAACTCTGAAAAATACTACATAGCTGGCATTCTGGGACTGATTTTCTGTGGTAACTAACATGCACAAACAAATAAAATTAGAGGCAATATTTACGGCATGTAAACAAGCCAAGCAAAAACATGAAGCCATCTAATGAATGTTTAGAAAACATAGGAACTATTTCTCTTCACAAAACTCTCTCTCTCTCTTTCTCACGCTATTACTATTGTTATTGCTATGTCTTTTTTTAGTGTTTCTACACAACCATACGGCTTCAATAATAAACTCTTCTGCCAAAGGACAAGTATTTTCCAACCTACTCCTTCACATCCAAGCATGTCAGATAGGAAATCTAAAGACTCTATGCAAGTAAAATAAACATATGAGGAACTATACCTAATAATGCATAGTTGCCAGAGCTTCGAATTGCAGAATTTCACAATGCCACTAACGCCACTAGTATTAGTTAGCTGCTTAGGATTTTGTCTATGGTAACTTATTAGACAATTCAATTAGCATCTTTGCCCCTAATTAAACCCAACTGAAACCTCTTAAGGTTGCCTTCAAAAACTCTAGCACAGAGAATATATTGTTCAAACAACTATCTTGCTGCCAAAGCTCAAGGAAGTTGATGAACTAAAATTCCTTGTATGTCTATCAAGTTAACTTCAGGAAAAGGAAGCTTTATAAAGTTCCCTATTACAGGTTCTCTTAATTTATAAGGTATCCTACCATCTGTATTGCCCCACAGAAACTAAAATACCCAATTCCAATTCCAAAGAAGTCAAACCTAAAACAAAAACTAAAATACCCAATTCCAAAGAAGACCCAAATCATGCTAAACTTAAAAAATCAGATCTCAATCTAAAATGACTTGAACAGAGAAAGGGAGGTTGGATGATTTTTTTGTCATAAATTAAAAGGTGACTTGAAGATGGAAATATATAGAGCATGTAAAGACAAAGCATCCACAAAAGAAAAAAAAAATACAAAGCATGTACTCACAAATTTTTTCGGTACCCAAAAGAGAACAAATAGATCATTAGCAAGAATAAAAAAAGCATGCACAGATCTAAAAAAATTTCAACAAATATTTCAAAATCTCTAGTGGTACCTGGTGGATTTTAGTAGTAAATCAGTGTTGCTTGGTGTTTTGTTAATCAAAAACTCTACCTTCAAAATGTTTTTCTCAAATTAGATATATAGACATAAATAAAATTTTTAAAAAAATATACAGAGGGATGCATGTTGAAGAAGAAGAGGAAGAAGATTCAACGAATGACAAAGGCAAGAAAGACTTTGACCATGGAGAGCCTTGTAGCAGCACGGAGAGGGAAGAGCAAAGAGAAGAGAGGATGACGTGAGTGAGCTGAGGGCAAAGGGTAGAGCAGAAAGATGAGAGGAATGAGGGATATGGCATGATGGATTGTTGATTTATCAAAGGGTAAAGTTAGAGTTTTAAGTAAAAGTGAGGGGCAATTTGGTAACTGACTAATAACCCAATGGCTTGATTTCTCAACACGTTGGGGCTTTATGAAAATGCTCCTGTGAGCTCCATTTAAGAGATGCGCGTTCTCTTCACATTTCAAAAAGTAACGTTTTTGAAAAAGCTGGATGAAAGTATCTTACTAAATGGGCAGAATGAAAAAGTGGTTTGAAAAAGCACTTCTTGCACTTGAAAAATGCAAATGAACGAGCACTAAGTCCCATAAAAAAAATAAAAATAAAAAGTGGGGGGGGGGGGGGGGGGGCTCTAAGTATTACACCTGAGTATATAACATTACAAACTTGTGAAATTTCTACTAGTGTTTGCCTTTAATACTGTCTTGCAGGCCCATGTTAATAACATGGACGTAAACATCTATAACAGGCCCATGTTTGTAGACATCGAACACATGGACTGTATTGGCCGTTCAGCATCAACATTTTTCCTTTCTCACAGAGGCCAGGCATGAAGATGCACTCTGCAGAATCCTCTATGACTATGTTAGCCTAGAAGCTCCTACATCTCAGTAGCTGAATAAATAAAAACAGGGTATAAAGCCTGCTGCAAATACCATTGATATTAGCCAACCCGTTGCTGTCCTAGCAAATGAACATAAGAACTACAACAAAGGATATTTCCTATGTTCTTGCATCATCATCTCTGGCCTATGACAAAACTTGTTAACTTATTGTTATGGCAACATGATGCAGGTAGATAAGGGGTATGTGTTTAGACTTGGGGTTTAGAAAGAAGTGAGAGTTGATTAGAGTGGCTTATAGCTATAGGTGGACAAACCTCTGCCCAAAGAACTTATCTCTGAAATTTAGCACTAAAGGCAAAGGGAAATTCTTATTCATAAACAAAAACTAATTTACAATTGGCGTTACAGGTACTTACACTACTAGCTACACAAGCAGCCAAGCTTTGCTAAGTGGTTCCTACTGTAACAGAATTAGTTACAGTTAACAGACACATTACCTAATACATTCATGTGCACTAATTGTTGCAATCAACTAAACTACAACTACTTGTTACAATCAACTAAACTACAACGAAAACACTAACATGACACTAAAACACGACTCAATTCAGCTGCTGCCCTGAAGAATATCCACTAACGTTGCTGTATTTTCTGCCCTTCTAAATGCTGCATACATGAAATTACTGCTGGTTGTCGATTTAGATTACAATTAAAACTTCATGATATAGACGCTCCTGCATCACCACACCACTTGTTGATAATAATAAAAACCTATGTTTTGATTATTTTGGCAAGCACATTGTCGTGTCTGTCTTTGTTATTCTTCTAACCAAAAGATATAAGATGAAAATTTCACCTCTTTTATTTCCCCCTCGAATATTTTCTACACCTTTATCTATTTGCAGAAAATACCAAGCCCCCTCTCCCTCTATTTTTCCATTTGCAGCCAGTGTAATGTGCAAGCTTACAACAAGAAATCAGCTAGTTCCAGACAGTCAAACAGAAGTCAATTACAAAGCTCCAACATACATGTTGACTTACGACATGCAAGATACTCAGTTATGCCAGGATAGGCCGGACCTAGCAGCAGTGATCATAAAGCCACTAGTTCACCTCACTAATCACCTTTCTGACCAACCCAGCAACGTTGCTAGGTTCCACCCCACTCAGCTAAGCAGCCACATTTCAAAATTACTAGAAAAGAAAATCTTCTTGAGAAGACATCCAAGAAGGTTCTGGAAAAATCTATGACTTGAAGTTAGCGATGACATGACAAAATAGTCAATTAGCATTCCAGTAATTAGCAGTGCATCTGAAAGTGTATCATTTTATCAAAAGGTTTGCATACAAAAAGCAAAGCAAGATGCCCCTCATTTACATCATTTAATCTGTAACTATACAAAATTGAATGCAAAAGCATGCACAGAGGCACTGCCTAGAAAGCATCATTAGTTAACAAAGCTTCACCATTTACAAAAACCAAAAACACATTACAGGCTAGAGATTGTCAAAAGCAAGCCATAATGATCACTAGGCAGAACGGGAAGCTCCAGCTTCTTGACCTCCTTCCTCACTTTCTTCTCCTTGCTATATGACAGGCCTGGTATTGCATCCATCCCAATCATGTCAATTCCACTGATCTTGAAATCACGCAGATTACAAATAAATCGATCAAGCCGTTTTTGTAATGTACGGTTACCAGACAACATCTGGTTGGACTTGGTATCATATGTCCATCCATTTTCCCCTGGCCTTAACTCTTGCCATGCATCAACCCAACCATCAGGAAAAGGAAACTGACCATCTAACTTGTCATCCCAATTCATGTCACCACCATAAACCACATTTGGATTCTTTTTAAGAAAGTTGATTGCCTCCTTTGCCTGCTCTACACGTTCCTTGCTGTACATCTGATCCCATTTTGGGGGTGCTGGGCAGGGACTCTCAAGATGACTAGTAGCAACAACAAAAGTCTTGCCCCTCTGGACTTCAACCTCAGCAACAGATAGTTCTCTCCCCATTATAGAATTGGTAAAGGGTTTACAGCTGAAGGATTTCACGGGCAGTTTGCTTAACTGCATATCATTTAATTGACACATCACATATTAATACCACATAATCATCAATTAAATGAATCATGCAACTTGCTAAATCAACAATGACTTACCAGGAGGTGATTCAAACATCGGATCCATCTATCATGCCTAAAAGTATGATAAATCAACATAAAAATGTGAATTTTTACACTTTAAGTAGTGATCAAAATATTACCAGCATGCAAAAGTAAGGTCTTGAGTTTGCCATCTCAGTTGAAACTGAGCAATGATATACCTTCCACCAGCTGGAATGACAGAAAATATCATATATATTAGGAGTAACCTCCTGCAGAGCAAAGTGACCATAAGCAAGATGTACAAAGCTAACCAAATGAGAAGGGATGATAGAGAGAGAGATTGCCTGAAAACAGATGAGTTCTGGGGAATGCAGTTGGATAAGGTCACCAAGGGCTTTCATCCTCTTATGCATTTCCAGGTCTTCTCGAAACCAAACATTATAGCTTAAAATCTTCAATGAACTCGGTATGGTTCCTTTACCAGTTTCCTCTGCCACACATTTAACTAGTCTTTCATAATGTGCAACTAAAAACCCCTAGATTGTGTTTGAATGCGAGAATTTAAAGAACAATTGCAAATATAAATTACTTGATATAAAGTTAACAACACATGATGACTCCAGTCTAATTTAACACAATCCTGATCAGCCACAACAGGGCCAAAAATCCATATTTACACCATTACTCCATTCGAGCATAAAACAACGCAAGTTCATTAAAACCCAGAAGCCAATGCACAAAAATCCAACCTTTAAAACCTTAGATTACCAAAAGCCACACTACACAGTCACAGCCATATTGGACTCCTCCACCCAGTTCAAAAATCCACATTTGTACCATAAAAGCACTAAACAAAGCAAACCCAATTAAACCCACAAGCCAAAAAAAAAAAAAAAAATCCAAACTTTCTCAAATCAAAGATAATCAAAACTCACCCAGCACAGCCTCGGCCTTATTGGAAGCCTTGATCCCCCTAAACCCACCAAATTCAGCACGATCTTCATCAACCACAACTGGGTCCCGCGCCTTCCTCTTGTTGCAACGCTGCAGGGGCAAGAAAACTGACCCCACCCCAGAATCCAAACCCTCATCATCAACATCAATTTCTTTCAAATCCTCAAAGCTGGACAAGGAAGACACAGAGGCCCTCGTGCCACAGACCTCACAGCTTCCGATCTTGTAAGGGTTCAAGAAAGTGCAGGCCTTGCATGACCATTTAGGGGCTGAAGGAGAAGGAGGTGGCGATGATGAAGAAAAAGGAGTTAAGCAGATTTCGCAAGTGGGTTTTTGATTTTGAGAAGTGGGGTTGATGAAAGTGCACTTTTTGCAGGTCCAAGAAGAAGAAGAAGAAGAAGACGACATTGTTAGAAATGAAAAGAGAGGAGAGGTTTTTCTAGGGTTTATTGGCTTGTGATGTAGAAGAAGAAGAGAAGGGAATGTGAATGGGGCACTAATTATAAGCTTTGGGATTGCCATTCAAAATTGGCTTGCCGCTTTTGCTGTAACTCTGTGCTGTGCTGTGCTGTGCTTCTTTGCTGTACACTTGTACTAGTTGTGATTTGATTGAACTTGTCGTTTGCAGTGAACGATTAGTCGTTTTAGATTGGGAAATGCAAAACTAGTCCACTATTTTTTTTTTTTTTTTTGGGATTGGAAGTCCACCATTTATTTTGAACTCATGTTTTTCTTTTCTTTTTCTTTTTCAATTGAACATTAGTACGACCATACGAGGTTCAAGGGATAGCTCATAACTCAACTGTAATGACATCCCATTGAACATATATTTAGTTATTTATATATGGGTTTATTTATATTTTATTATGTGTAATGAACTCCTTTAAATTTCAACATGGTATTAGAAACTATTCAATCTTGGCTCGTAGCAAAATTTTAATCCCTTTTTTTCATCACCACAAAAGTGCTTTTTCTCTCTTGTTTTGGTCTTCTCTAATGTGTCCTCGTATAGTCTAACAAGTGTGGCACACATTAGGACTAAAACAAATGACATAATGAGCCTAATTCTTCAAAATCTGCGTTCCTAGATCAATCGAGATTAATTCTCAGTGGATCCAAATTAATTTTATATAGTTCACAAAAACAAGTCATAGAAAAAAAACACATGCATTCAACACCATTTATAATACAAAGAGGAAAAGAAATACAGCTACAGTTACATAACGTAGCATTAGACTAGTAGTTGTGCGGCAATAGTGTTATCAACACACTGTAACAGTCATTTCCCATGCCAACATGACAGTATACCAGCATAAACTTCTAAACTTCATAAGCCTTACAATACAAAACCAAACTTTTTTTGAAGTAATACAGAAACTTCATACAACAATACAGGAGCATCACAGGATTGTAGAAGCTGTACACATCAATATAATACAAGACTTTGCAGGATGAACCAAAATAGACCTAATTGAACTGAATGGAAATTGTTTAATTTTTACAGAGAACAAATTATATTCAAAAAATTTTAGAGATAAAATTATTCTTTATATTACAATACAAAATAATTATTTATTCCCACACATTGCGTGGGTTTGCGACTAATAGAGTTTAGCAAGTGTGGCACGCATTAGGACTAAAACAAATGACATAATGAGCCTAATTCTTCAAAATTTGCAGTTCAAGATCGATTGAAATTTCGATCGATCCAAATTAATTTTATATAGTTGACAAAGACAAGTCATAGTAAAAAACACACGCATTCAACACCATTTATAATACAAAGAGGAAAAGAAATGCAACTACAGTTACATAACGTAGCATTAGACTAGTAGTGGTGCGGCATTAGTGTTATCAACACAATGACCATACCAATATGACAGTACACCAGCGTAAACTTCTAAACATCATAAGCCTTACAATACAAACCAAACTTTTTTTGAAGTAAAACAGAAACTTCACACAACAATTAAGGAGCATCACAGGATTACAGAAGCAGTACACATCAATATAATACAAGAGTTTGCGGGATGGTGGACACAGTCGTAACGACACACCTACAATCTCTTTCTTTCTTTTTTTGGAGGGGCAATGGAAACACTCAAACACCTAGCTTTTAAAAGTGTTATCATGCCGAGACAATAATTTACTGGATATTAACCCCTAAGAGCAAGCCATAATGACCACTAGGCAATACAGGAAGCATCGACTTTTGGAACCCTTTTCTTTCCTTCTTCCCCTTCTTATATGACACTCCAGGTATAGCCTCCATTCCTATCATGTCGATTGCACTTAATTTGAAATCACACAGATTGCAAATAAATCTATCTGGCCGCTTTTGCAAAGGCCGGTTTGAAGAGAGCATTGGATTAGACACAGTATCATATGTCCATCCATTTTCACCGGGCCTCAAATCTGCCCAGGCATCAATCCATCCATCAGATAAAGGAAACTTTCCATCCAAATTTTCATCCCAATTCATGTCACCACAAAAGACCACATTTGGAAATTTCTTAAGAAGGTTAACAGCCTCCTTTGCCTGAGCTATACGTTCCTCACTGTGCATTTGATCCCATTTAGGAGGGGCAGGGCAGGGGCTCTCAAGGTGGCTTGTGGCTACAATCAACAATTTCCCCCTCGCTTCAATCTCAGCCATGCACAGTTCTCTCAGCATTGTAGAATTGCTGAACGGTTTGCAGCTGAAGGATTTTACTGGAAGTTTGCTCAACTGCAATTGACAAATCAAGTTAGGCTCCAACACTACCTTAAATATGAACATTGAAGTAACAAATTATTTGACATGCAGAAAAATCATATCCCAAATAACACATCCTGAGACAAGTAGCCCGAAAGAGAGTGCACTATAGAAGCAAGATAAAATTTATAGTATAAAAGAAATTCACTGAAACAATCACATTATGGGCTTTACCACCTTAAAAGGTCAAATATAATAAAAATATGTGAAATTAATCATTTGAGAAGATGAGTGGATTTCTCAAGAATTGGGTACCGCCGTAGCGGCCGTATTAATTTTCTATATTTTTCTGTGAGCATTATACATAGCAAGAAGACATATTATACTGTTAACACCAAAATGCCCCCTACCCCAATGTACTTTCATGGAAAATAATTCTAGAAAGACCTAACTAAAAGAGAAAGAGAACCGAACAAAAGAACCTGATTTATCCAACAGACTGCAGTATCCCTCCACTAAGTAACCTCCCATGGTTTCTACATACTTGCATTGCAACTATGTTGGCCAACCTAAATTTGCAAAGGATGCACAATATCTTACCTGCATGCAGAAATATCTTCTTGTACTGGCCATTTGATGTGAAACTGAGCAATTATATGTGTTCCACCAGCTTGATACCTTAAAAATGTCATATATATCAAGTGTAACCTCCTGTGCGGCATATATTCTGGTCATAAATATGATGAATAGTTAATTGGAAACGACCTATAAGATGAAGCCAAAATGGCACACCTGGAAACAAATGACATCAGGAGAATGCGATTGAATAAGTTCACCAAGAGCCTCCATCCTATTATGTATCTCCAAATCTCCGAACCACACATTGTAACTCAGAATTTTCACTCTACTTGAAACCATGCTCAAACTATTTCTCTCTGCCACAAACAGAGTTTTTTTAGAAATTCATATCAATAATAACAAAAGACTCCAACATAGCAACATTGAAATTCTGAGTTAGATGTGACCATTAAATATAGTGAATGAAATTCATTAAAATAACTCATTATAATAGGAATCAATGTCCAACAACATGAGATTAGGAGAACTGATAACAATCGATGATTTTAGTTACAACCTCTCCCTAGTCATTATGCTCTATTAGAATCTCTTATTCTTTCTTGCCACTAGGAAGGAAAGCCTTACTTTTAAAAGGTCGTACCCAATGAACAAAATTCTCACTTTTACAGAATCCTAAAAGGTCATTCACATTTATTTGAAATTTCATAAAATGATTCAAACACAAACAATTTGTCATTGCCCGCTCCAGCACAAAGGCTGAGTACCGAGCCTTCGTTGTCACTACTTCTGAAATTCTATGGCTTCAATGGTTCTTGGTTGATATGGGTGCCCCACAGTCCAGTAATTCTTCCATCCACTGGGACAAATGGTGTGCCATCCGCATTACTCACAACAATGTTCTATAAGTGACAACTAGAAGCAGTTTCAATCTTGAGAGGCAATAACAAAAGAAAGAACAAAGAAGTGAAAATTCAAGTAAAAAAATGAGCAGAATGACATTCTGATGCTCAAGAACACAACGTCAGCTATCAATTTGTTAATTGCTATCAATTTCATGCTATAAAGATCCAATATTATAATTTTATTGGGCAAATGGAAAACACCAAATCAATGCTTTTACGTTCATTAGCTACTAGAAGATTAATATATTTGCAGATACAATCAACAGATCATTAAATGGAGTAAAAGAATTCGATGTCGATAGATATAAATTTTACCAACTTTTAAGGATTAATAAGCACCATCAACATCATATAAAGTGATAAGTCAAAAGAAATAGGTAAGATGGACAAGAATTTGAGCAAGTCATAAATGCACTAAATACAAAATCCAAGATGAAAATGAAATGCTTATAGTGACTGGAAAATACACAAACCTCTTCTGAACGGAGGCACATATATGCCACATTCTAGTGGAGATTGACCAGAAAGCTCAGATTGCAGTTGAGACTTAAGTATGGATTTATGAAGATCACACTGGTCAGTGGAGAGAGCAGGTTGATTGTTATCTGGCGTCAAGGGTGATGCAAGCCTAGACGAAGAGGAAGATGGCTGATAGTATCTGTCTGACTGCTCGATAGGATCCTGGATAGATGGCTGACATCCACCAAATTGGGGAGAACCCTTTTGACTTCTATAACTTCTCTTTGTCTGATCATTGTTCATCTTCTTGGCAGGAAAATCTTTGTCATGTAATGATAGAGATGAAAATTTATCATATGTTAGTCTATGCTCCACAAATAGCAACTCTCGCACGGCTTCAGGAACAGTTGGTAGAGGGGAACGTTCCAGCATAGACTTTCTAATATCCTCATCAAATATATCTGGTAAAGCCATGAGAAGCTGAACCAGCCGAGACTCTTCACGGTATTTCTTGTAACTCTCTAAATCACTCAATTCCTTTGGCTCCATCTCATCTAATTGCTGCCAATAACATTGCAAAAAACAATATAATCCAGTAAGGGGAAAACCACTTTGTTTCACAGCCTCAATTTCCCTCTCCAACCGATACGTTTTAGCCAAATTCGACTCATCATGATGGGCATACAACAATGCCAAGTAGTCCCATGCATCCTTGGCAGAGTTTATATTAGCCAAAAGTTTCTTAAGGGAACGATCAACATGCAAGTCGATAATTGACCGTGCTGTTGCATTCATAGATTCCCAATTCTTAATCAAGTTTAAGTAATTTTTATTTTTGGGGTCAGGACGAGTCGCTAATCCACTTATATAGTCCCACAGTTCTCCTTCAATCTCGAAATTACGCATCATATATGACCATAGTAGATAATTAGTTCCATCCGATTTGAGTGAACCAGCATCATCCGGGTCATAATCCATAACCAAAAACAAGTTTCTCAATCAAAATACAAAGATACTTGGGAATCTAACACCTACAATATTACAAACACGTAAAGAATGTAATGGCTTTCATGCAGAGTCCTTAAAAAAAATTTCATGATCAAGTTTAGCTAGTCAATTATTAACATCTAATAAAATACATTAGAAGTCTAGCATTGACAATTAAGACGAAGAACAGAAACAAGAATTGAACACTTGAGTTGGAGCTGAGGACTAACCGGATTGAGAGGACCATTACTTAGACTTAAAGCTTCAAATTAGAGCTCTGAGGAACTGACTCTTTTTTCTTTTCCATACACGACAAACAGTCTTTATTCTTTAACTCTTTATCCAACTTTAACTTTACTCTCAGGGCAAGTGAAGTAAAGGATACGACGAGGTTGTCGTTTTAGTTAACGACTCGTTTTGACTGAATGATTTTATATGTAACTATGTAAGTACGTACCCAAGCTTATCTCCAAGAGTCCAGTCCATTTAGTTCTAACAAACATATTGAATGAGTTTATACTTATTTTTTGCCTATTTATTTTATTATTAAGCTTATTTTTGCTACTATTTATGGGTCTCATTATACTTTTTGTTACTATTCATGGATTCCACTATACTATTTCAGTTAACTTTTACCTTTATCTACATTATTTTCAATAAAAAAATTTTCAATTTCAGCAAAATAAGAAGATTCTAAATAAAAATGAAGCCCATGTTTTTCACATTGGTCTTCTGCCTTTTTACGATCCTAAACCCATTTTCCTGTGAATAAGATTTCAGTTTGTAATGATTAAATGCTCATGTAGACTCATAGACCTTATTTTATTGATGGGCTTTACCAGGCTTTTCATGCCAAAACCCATATTCTTTGTATGAAAAAGTTTCTTCATGACTGTTAGAGGTTTTTTGTTTTTTTTTTTTGGAGGGGAAATGATTGTTAGAGTTAATATTAGAATTGTGTTAGGAAGTAGGGACACAACAAATTGTCATTATATTTTCATAATAGTTGAGATGTCAATCCCTCGCAAATCAAAATAATATAATAAAATATGAGATTACGACTTGCTACAATTAAAACAAGGGTGTTGTGAGATTTTGTTGTGTCCTTAAAATTTCTCTTAATATGATTCATCTTCTATTCATCACAAGAGTAGGGACACCAAACGGAATATGAAGGCCATGAAATACAAATTCTTTTTTTTTTTTTTTATTTGGAAAAAACCACATTTTCGTCCCTACATTTTCATGTAATTCTTACTTTAGTCCATATCTTTTATTTTCACCTCTTTTAGTCCCTATTTAGAAAAATGTCTTTCATTTTAGTCATTTCCATCAGTTCCCTAATAGCAAAATCCTACGTGACAGACGGAACTATTAAAATAATAATAATAAATTTTATTTTGGCATTAAAAAATGTCACGTCAGCATCTAAATTAAAAAAATTAATTTATTAATTTTAACTAAATAAAAAAATTAAAAATAGAATTAAAAATCAAAAATCACATGAATTAAGATCTAAATGTGTCTTGAACAAGAACAACAAAAACACAAACCCAGATCTAAAAACACAAACCTAGAAATTAAAATCCAAAAATTAAAAATCTCAAAATCACCATTTTCTCAAACCCAACAAAATCATCAAATCCTAAAGCCCTAAAGTACCAAATCAATCCAAAAATACAACATAACCCATCCAAACTCAGAAGAACCCATCACTCGCTTCTCACCAATCCAATCCATAGCAACAACAATAAAAGATCCACCTTCAACAACACCTCCGCCAATCACCACTGATTGCAACAAATAAAATCACCGGCAAAATCCACCAAGCACCATCTTTAACCACAAAATCTACCAAACCCAATCACAAGCGAAACCCACTTATCACAACATACCCAATCACCAGCCAAACCCATCAATCCTAGCAAACCCAACCACTGGAAAACCTCACCAATCACATTAAACAAAATCAATAGCCAAACCCATAAAGCCAAACCCATCGCCTCTTTCTTCTCTTACTGAGATCGACCCTCGCCTATTTCTTTAGATGTGTTTTAAGTTTTTTTTTTTTCCTCCCATGGTGGTCATCGAAGAGTTTTATACATATTGTGATTTGTGATTGGTTGTTGGTGGAAGTGGGTAGTGGGTAGTGGGTAGTGGGTTTGAGGCGATGGTGGTGATCAAGTTTTTTTTTTTTTTTTTTTTTTCGGTGGTGGTGACTGGTGAGTTTCAAAGAGAGAGAGATTAGTGAATCTCGCCGCCTGAAGCCAATCTCATCGCCTGAGCTATCTTGCCGCCGACGAGTTCTCTCTACCTCACCGATCTCTATTTCTCTCTCTCTCTTTCTATTGGTGCTTGTGGGAATGATTATAATAGTGGTTGGTTCATTTTGGTTGGTTGATTGATTTTGGTTGTTGTTGGTTGGTTGATTTTGGTTGTTGGTTGGTTGATTTTCGTTGGTGGTGATGGGTTGTAACCATGGTGAGAAGCAAGTGATGGGTGTGTCTTGCTGTCATTGTTCTTGGGTTTAATGTGAGGCTCTGTTTAATTAAAATCCAACTTGCTTGAGGTGGGTTTGCTGGGTTCAACTTGCTTGAGATGAGTTTTTCTAAGCTTGGATTAGTTGTGTTGTATTTTTGGATTGATTTGGTACTTTGGGACTTTAGGATTTGATGATTTTGCTGGGTTTGAGAAAATGATGATTTTGAGATTTTTTATTTTTCGATTTTAATTTCTAGGTTTGTGTTCTTGGATTTGGGTTTGTGTTCTTGTTGTTCTTGTTCAAGACACACTTAGATCTAATTCATGTGATTTTTAATTTTTAATTTTTTTGATTTAGTTAAAATTAAGGCGAAAACCACATTTTCGTCCTTACATTTTCAGGCAATTTCCACTTAAGTCCCTATATTTTATTTTCACCGTTTTTAGTACCTATTTAGAAAAACGACATCCATTTTAGTCCTTTCTGTTAGTACCCTAACGGCAAAATCCTAGGTGACAGACGAAACTATTAAAATAATAATAAAAATTTTTATTTTGGCATTAAAAAATGCCACATCAGCATCTAAATTAAAAAAAAAAAAATTTATTAATTTTAACTAAATAAAAAAATATTAAAAACCAAAAATCACATTAAATGAGATCTAAGTGTGTCTTGAACAAGAACACAAATTCATCTCTAAGAACACAAACCCAGAAATTAAAAAAAAAAAAAAAAAAAAAAAAAAAAAAAAAAAAACCTCCAAAACTGAAATTTCGTTTTCTTTTGCTTTTCTCAGGAACCAAACAACCGTGAAGGATTGTTTCTGTCTAAGTTTAGGTGAAACCTTTCTACTGTCTAAATAAACAAAAACAACAGAAAAAATTCAAAAAGAGGAAAACTCCAAAATTTATTTTCTTTTCCTAAACCCGACCAAGATCTTTTAGAATCAAAGAATCTCCAACAACAAACCGCTCATCATCATCATCCAAACCTGACAAAATCAACAATCAAGAACTTAAATTTACTAAATTGAACAAACAATTCTAAAATCACACAAAAAAAAAACCATAACAATTCATTAAATATAATAAACCAAACAGATCCAGAACTCATATTTGAGTTTTGAAAGACAAGGACCCATCAACGACGTCGTCTGAGGCACCCAAAGAAAGCGGCATCTGAATCAAACCAAACTCACCGGCTCCAATGCCGGCACCGCAAGACATGAAGAGTTGCTGCTGGAGCATGATGGCAGCGGTAGAGGACTTAGTAGCGCCAGAAATATGGTGGTTACAAAACTTGGAAGTGAGGGTGGAAGAGTCATGGTCGAACTGGTAAGGAACATTGTTGTCAGGGTTAGACGGTGGCGTTTCGTCAGAAAGGTCTCTAGGCTTGACGTCCCACAAGGTTTTTGGGTTGAGGTCAGGCCAAGAACACGATGGGAACATTTGCTCCAAGAAGTCATCGTGAGTGTTGTTGGGGTCGAAGTGTGAGTTTTGGAGGTGTTGAATCTGAGAGTTTTGGATTTGTTGTGGCTGTTGTTGATGATGAAATTTCAGTTTGGGAGTTTTTTTTTTTTTTTTTTTTTTTTTTTTTTTAATTTCTAGGTTTGTGTTCTTGTTGTTCTTGTTTAAGACATACTTAGATCTTAATTCATGTAATTTTTGGTTTTTAATTTTTTTTTAATATTTTTTATTTAGTTAAAATTAATAAATTAATATATATATATATATATATATATATATTAATTTAGATGCTAAAGTGGCATTTTTTAATGTCAAAATTATTATTTATTATTATTATTTTAATAGTTTTGTCTACCACCTAGGATTTTTCCATTAAGGCACTAACGGAAAGGACTAAAATGGATGGCATTTTTCTAAATAGGGACTAAAAACCGTGAAAATAAAACATAGGGACCAAAGTGAGAATCGCTTGAAAATGTAGGGACGAAAATGTGATTTTCGCCTAAAATTAATAAATTAATTTTTTTAATTTAGATGCTGACGTGGCATTTTTTAATGCCAAAATAAAATTTATTTATTATTATTATTTTAATAGTTTCGTCTGCCACGTAGGACTTTACCATTAAGGCACTAGCAAAAATGACTAAAATGAAAGGTGTTTTTCTAAATAGGGACTAAAAGTGGTGAAAATAAAAGATAGGGACCGAAATAGGAATCGCGTGAAAATGTAAGGACAAAAATGTGGTTTTCGCCTTTTTTTTTTTTAAGAATCAAATGCAAAATCATTTTGTTCTGTAAAATGATAGCATCTTGTGATATGATGAGATGGAGTTTAGGCCATTGATCCCTCATAACATTAAATGGACCATGAAAGTGCTAGTACAAAGTCCATATTCTTTTTGTGGTTCCACTAGTCATTATAGTAACAATGGCCAAGAAAAGGAGCATGCCTTTCAACAAAGATGTGGATTTTTTTTTTTTTTTTTAATTTGATAATTGGGGACGGGAGATTCGAATCTTGGTTGTCTCCGTTGAAAGCACTAGAAGGTGCCAACTAGTTGAGTTGCCTACAAGGCTCTTGCCAAACTTGTTAATAGAGAGAAGAATAAAGAATGTGAGTAGTAAATTATAGTTGCTTAATTAGAACCAATTAACCTAATGAGTAATGACAAATAAAATTATCACAAGGATTCATCATAAATTAAAGGGATAATTACAATTTGCCCACCTGTGGTTTGACCCGATTTCTATGTGCCTACCTGTGGTTTAAATTTTGACACTTTGCCCACCTGTGATTCCCTCCATTACTCCTCCGTAACCCACCTCTAGTGCAGACGTTACTCTAACACAAAACTCATAAAAAACAGAACCTAAAACAAATCAAACACTCCTCATGGACTGAGAACCTCCTGGGTTTTGATCGTGCAAGCAAACTGAAGAAGAAGGAGACACAATGTTCATCTGGCATTTGACACTGACCAAACTAATTTATTTTTAGACTTATAAACAAATGGACTAAAAAGTTTTGGTGAGACAAATTTACCCTCAAAGGCTCACACCCACTGACCCACATAACCCAGTCTGAAAAATCCCCAAATCTGAAAAGCTTGAAACCCCAACGCCACTCCCACCAGACCAGCAGAGGCTGATCTTCGCCAGGAAGCAGCTCGAAGACGGGCGCACCCTTGCCGACCATAACATCTAGAAGGAATCGACCCTTCACCTCGTCCTCCGTCTCCGTGGTGGTATGCAGATCTTCGTCAAGACCCTCACCGGAGAGACCATTACTTTGAAGGTGGAGAGTTTGGATACCATCGACAACGTGAAGGCGAAGATCCAAGACAAGGAGGGGATCCCACCAGACCAGCAGAGGTTGATCTTCGCCGGAAAGTAGCTCGAGGACGGTCGCACCCTTGTCCTCGACTTCCGGCAATGCGGCGATGTTGCCGTTTTCGCAGGTGTCGAACATCGCCACCGACGAGAAAGCAGAGGAGAAGTACTACGAGATGATGGGTTTGGAAGACACGAAGATGCCGCCGCAGGAATTCATTGAAGCCATAGCGAATGGGTTGCGGGGAGCGTTGAAGTTGAACCTGTTCAACTTCGATGTGATTCGAGATGGAATTTCTTTTCTGGGTTCCAAAAGGAATTCTTCGATGTGATTCCAGAAGGAATTCGCCGCAGGAATTTCTTTTGGGATTTGTTGAATAATTATAGTAAGTGGAATACTTTTGATAAAGAAGTGAGCAAATTTTTCTGGGTTTCTAGTTTTTGGACATGAGGAGTTTCAATTTTTGTTGTTTGAAATTTTCTGGGTTTTCTACTTTTCTGGGTTTCTAGTTTTTGGACATGAGGACTAGGAGATTTGATTTGATTTATTTGAACGTTGTTGAGTTAGATTAGGAGTTTTAATTTTTATCTAATTTTTCTCCTACGGCTTGGCTTTATCATGCTTTCAGATGTATAATTAGTTTATTTGTAGTTGAGATGATAAGTTCAAATACAAGTTGAAGTTCTAAGAAATTGCATAATATTTTTTTACCAATAGCACATTTTGATCTTGTTTTAGTTTATTTGTAGTTGAGATGATAAGTTCAAATACAAGTTGAAGTTCTAAGAAATTGCATAATATTTTTTTACCAATAGCACATTTTGATCTTGTTTTAGTTTATTTGTAGTTGAGATGATAAGTTCAAATACAAGTTGAAGTTCTAAGAATTTGCATAATATTTTTTTACCAATAGCACATTTTGATCTTGTTTTCTCTTGAATTTTTATGTGTTTTATGTTCTCGGAGGAGAGAGACATAAAAATTGTGCAAAAATACATATTTAGCCTTCTTTTTAACAGAGGTGGGTAACAGAGCCTTAACGGAGGAAATCACAGGTGGGCAAAGTGTCAAAATTTAAACCACAGGTAGGCACATAGAAATCGGGTCAAACCACAGGTGGGCAAATTGTAATTATCCCTAAATTAAAATCTTACCATATCTATATAATAGGGGGAAAATGAAGTGAAGTTAAATCGGTAAAATGTTGTGGCTTTTTATATTTTAGACTGGAACAACTACTTTGGCTTAAATAACCAAAACAACTAAGATAAGTCAGAATAGACTGACATTTTGGGCAAGACAAAACAATGGGGTTCTTTCTATCACTTTGGTGAACGGTGTGAAAAATTTTGTCAGTACCAGCCAATGAGAAATGGAATTTAAAATCTTGATTTTTGTTACTCTTAACCAGCTAGTGGTGTATTCTCACAATATTTCATCTTAAGGTATCCATCTTCTAAGAAAATTGTCATTTATTACAAGAAAATCCAATTGTACTTGTAGGGAAAAAAATGAGAACTCCTTTAATAGCCAATTAGTAAAAGCAAAATACATCTTTTGGTTGAATATTCTCCAATCAACACTGCATAAGATATACCTATATTAGAAAATTGCAATATGCTACGAACTGAGGATTAGAAATTTAGGAATCTTTGTTACTCCTAAGTCCTAACCCAAAGCTAGTGGTGCATTCTCAAATCAAAGTGTTAGGATAGGTCCACAACCAACAACACCTAAAAGAGTCATTTAGTTGATAGACGTGGTAGCATTTACAAGCCATGTTTTGAAGCTCTCACAATTAGGCCTAAAAAAAAAAAATACACTCCAGTATAAGTGTGATTTAATATTATTTTTTGTTTTGTAATATATAATATTTTGCACTTTTTTATTTTTTAAAAAGGTCCCATGAATCCTAACCTCTTGTTTAATTTTTATTTAAAAAAAATTAGAAATATGGAAGGGTTATAAAAATTATGGATAATTTATTTTAATATAAAACTATATAAAAATATCCTAAACATAAGTATAAACATAAACATATATAATAATGTATGTGTTTGTTTTATTTGAGCCCACAAATATGTTTTAATCTTTATTCAAATTTGAGAATATAGAAATATGGAAATTGAAATGTCAATATATGAATTTATTGGGCTATTTATGTTTTCACTCTTTATTTTTTAAATACTAATAAATTTTTTAGTATATACCATGTGAGAGACGCTTAAGCTTTAGGGTCTTTAAGCTTTAAACAAGTTTTGGTATCCAAAAATAATCCGACATTATTTTGGTGTATCTTTCAACTTAGAGCATTCGCAGCAGTGAAAGCAAAATTTTAGCTATTTAGCTACACAAAAAGTCACTTTATCTATTTTACCTACACACATGCTACAGCAGTTAATTTATTTTAGCTTTCAACACAATAAAATAATATATACATCACAATAAAATAATATAATCACTATAATAAAATAATATATTCTACTTCAAAAAAAAACAACCACAGCACCAACCACAACCACTCTACCGTCAGCCATAGCCGCAACCACCACCACCGCCGCTGCCGCCACTGGTCCACAGCAAGAAAAAAAAAAAAAAAAAAAAAAAAAAAAAAAAAAAAAAAAAAACCCAAATCTCCAGTGAAATTCGACCATGCCGGTGGGTATTTCGACGACAGGTATAGAGGGTTTGGTTGGAGCTGGTTCGATTTGGGGTCCGATTCGTATGGGAAGCAATCGGAGGAGTCTCCGCGCTACGATTCGATTCGCGATGACGGCGGCATGGTGGAGCCGTACAAGGCTAGAGGCATCGCGCCGAAGTCTTCAACGTGGGCGCCTGCGTTCAACGACTATGGGAGGTCGATCAATTTCAGTTCCAGAAAGGATTCGACGATGACTTCGAATTCAAGCAAGATCGTGAGGGCTGTCCCCAAGGCTGAAACTTAACAAGACATGAAGAGTGAGGTCCAGAAGTTTCGGGTCAAGTTGCTGCCGGAGGGTCTTGGTCAGAACACCATGGATGTTCTCTGCTAGGTATGACGACGAGCTTCAGTGAAATGAGAGTGAGGGAATGAGAGGAATGAGAGTGAATAAAAAAAGGAAGGGGTTGCAATAAAAAATTACTTTTTTTTCTTTTTTTGCTCCAAGCTACAGTACACATCTATAAATAGATGTGCACTGTAGCAATTCATCTATAATTTTTACCTATAGCTCCACTGCTGTAGGGGTTTTTTGGTGTTTGTGAAGCTAAATTTTAGCAATATAGCATTATAGCTACACTGCTGCAAATGCTCTTACTATTGATTTCATTGATATTCCACTATAATTGTATAAGTCCAAATATGTATTATAATTCTCCAAGTATTCACAAACGAAAGTAATTGAAGGAGTCCAATAGGTCTAATAATGATTAAGAATACAATATTTCCCTTATTTATCTCATGTATTCACAAACAAAAGTCGCTTTATGTTAGTCTTAAGTATGGACCAAATGGACCGAATAGGACTGAACCAAACAGACTAGACTGAACGGGACCAAATTGGACTGAAGTATACAGATTGGATAGAAGGGGACTGAATAGAACTGACGTGGACATATTGGACCGAATAGAAGCAATGTGGACTGAATAGGATAGAAGTGGACTGAATGGAACCAAAGTGGACAAAAGGACCAAATAGGACTAAAGTGGACAAAATGGACTGAATAGGACCACAGTGGATAGCATAGACCAAATAGGACCATAGTGAGTAGAATAGAACCAATGTGGACCAAATAGACCCAAAGTGGACTAATTGGACTGAAGTAGACAAAATTAGACCAAATGAACCGAATATAACTTTAGTGGACAGAATAAACTAAATAGGACCGAATAAGACAAATTGGACTGAAGAGGACAGAATGGACCAAATAAGACTTTTGAATATTAATAATTTTTATTGCATTTTTATGGCTCATATTTCTAATTTCTAATGTCTATTTTAGTTTTTTCTTTGTATTTTTTTTTTTAACTCAAATCTAAAGAGTTTAGCCCAAATAAAATAAAATTTCATACTTTTGAATCCAAAAATTATGGAAAAAAAAAAAAAATATATATATATATATATATTGAGCTAAATTTGAAAAGAAAACCTACAAAAAGAATCAATTTAAGATCCAATTAGTCCAAAATGGATTGAAGGGGGACTGAAATTGACGAAGCGGACCGGATTGGACTGAGTGGAATGAATTAGATAGTAGTAGACCTAATTGGACAGAATTGAACCAAAATAGACCTAATTGAACCGAATAGAAATTGTTTAATTTTTACAGAAAACAAATTATATTCAAAAAATTTTAGAGATAAAATTATTCTTTATATTACAATACAAAATAATTATTTATTCTCACACATTGCGTGCGTTTGCGACTAGTACAGTTTAGCAAGTGTGGCACATATTAGGACTAAAGCAAATGACATAATGAGCCTAATTCTTCAAAATTAATCTGCAATTTAAGATCGATTGAAATCTCAGTCGATCCAAATTAATTTTATATGGTTGACAAAAACAAGTCATAGTAAAAAACACATGCATTCAACACCATTTATAATACAAAGAGGAAAAGAAATGCAACTACAGTTACATAACGACTAACGTAGCATTAGACTAGTAGTGGTGCGGCAGTAGCGTTATCAACACACTGTAACAATCATTTACCATACCAGTATGACAGTACACCAGCGTAAACTTCTAAACATCATAAGCCTTACAATACAAACCAAACTTTTTTTGAAGTAAAACAGAAACTTCACACAACAATTAAGGAGCATCACAGGATTACAGAAGCTGTACACATCAATATAATACAAGAGTTTGCAGGATGGTGGATACAGTCGTAACGACACACCTAGCATCTCTTTCTTTCTTTTTTTGAAGGGGCAATGGAAACACTCAAACACCTAGCTTTCAAAAGTGTTATCATGCCAAGCGAATAATTTACTGGATATTAACCCCTAAGAGCAAGCCATAATGATCACTAGGCAATACAGGAAGCATCAACTTTCGGACCCATCTTACCTTCTTCTCCTCCATATATGACACTCCTGGTTTAGCCTCCACTCCTATCATGATGATTGCATTTAATTTGAAATCACACAGATTGCAAACAAATCTATCTAGCCGCTTTTGCAAAGGCCGGTTACAAGACAACATCGGATTGGACACCGTATCATATGTCCATCCATTTTCACCGGGCCTTAAATCTTCCCAGGCATCAATCCATCCATCAGATAAAGGAAACTTTCCGTCCAAATTTTCATCCCAATTCATGTCACCACAAAAGACCACATTTGGAAATTTCTTAAGAAGGTTAACAGCCTCCTTTGCCTGAGCTATACGTTCCTCACTGTGCATTTGATCCCATTTAGGAGGGGCAGGGCAGGGGCTCTCAAGATGGCTTGTGGCTACAATCAACAATTTCCCCCTCACTTCAATCTCAGCCATGCACAGTTCTCTCAGCATTGTAGAATTGCTGAACGGTTTGCAGCTGAAGGATTTTACTGGAAGTTTGCTCAACTGCAATTGACAAATCAAGTTAGGCTCCAACACTACCTTAAATATGAACATTGAAGTAACAAATTATTTGACATGCAGAAAAATCATATCCCAAATAACACATCCTGAGACAAGTAGCCCGAAAGAGAGTGCACTATAGAAGCAAGATAAAATTTATAGTATAAAAGAAATTCACAGAAACAATCACATTATGGGCTTTACCACCTTAAAAAGTCAAATATAATAAAAATATGTGAAATTAATCATTTGAGAAGATGAGTAGATTTCTCAAGAATTGGGTAGCGCCGTAGCGGTCGTATTAATTTTCTATATTTTTCTGTGAGCATTATACACAGAAAGAAGACATATTATACTGTTAATGCCAAAATGCCCCCTACCCCAATGTACTTTCATGGAAAATAATTCAAGATGACGCAGGACAATAAGAACAAAACTAAACAACGGAAAAATTAAAGGATATGACCTAGGAGTCAGCACTTAGGCCTTGCTTGGAGTAAGCATTAAGCGAGGAAACCACTGGGAGTCAGCAATAGACCAAATGGCCTTCATTCATCAAAATATCAACTATCTCTCAAGGAGTACAATAGGTTGCTTATAAAGGATTGCTCTAATTGGCTAGGAAACCCTAATTACCTTATTACAAAAATAACCTTACTTCTAAATTAAAATACTAAAAACCCAATAAACTAATAGGACCTAAAACATAAAAATACAATTGGCTTGCAAGCATAAATAACACTAAACAATAATCTTCTTGTGACTCCCGCATCATTCTCCTCTGGTTGGAGAAAATTCGACCTCCAGTTCTAAAGTGTTGAAGGATTAGGATGCTGACAAGTAACATTTGCTTCAAGTTTGGAATCACCTTAAGGAGCATAGAGAAAAGAAAAACATTGAATTCCACCATGACAAACTCTTCTGGAATAACAAAATCAATGTGTGGAATCAACATAATCTTATCTTGAACCATTAGAAGCATTATGTTATCCACTTTCTCCACTTTAGCAAACTGTTTGTTTTCATGCACCATGGAAGGCTGATCAAAAGCAGATTCATTAGCTTCCAATATCACATCATGTGCACCCTCTAACATAATACTTTCTTTAGACTCCATCTCTCCACCTTGCTGCTCTTCAATAGATTCATTTCCTTGCACGCATGTTAAAGCAACACTTGTCGAGGCCATGTACGTCTGTGTCAACGTTAGGCTTTGGTGTTGCTAGATGATTCTCCACAACCAAGATATCATCATCAATGTTGTCTTCTATAGGGGTAGCAATAAGTTCATTGTGATTAAGTATCCTTGGTTTCCCAATTGAATTGGTTTGAGTCTTCTTTTGCTTTATCTAAGCAATCCTGTCTTGAACATCTTTCATGAGCTTTACAGATAATTCCTGTAATTCCTTGGTAGATAATTCCTTGATAGATTGTTCAAAAGTGCGCTGAGGACATGAAATAGGATGAGGATGAGGATTCATCGTATTTGCTTCAACTTGAAAAGTACCACATTGAGATTGGAGTAGATACTTAGCTTGATAGTATAGTGACAAATACTCACCACAAAACTTTTCTTTCATATCTTCCCACACACTAATGGCAAGTTCATACTTCATATAGGGGAAATATTTAAGGTTCTCCTAAAACCTTTGTGCTTTACCTCTTAACTTCAACTTAGCATACCTAACCTTTTTGTTATCTGCAAAATTTGCTTGCTCAAAGAATTGCTCCATCCCATTCATCCAGTTGACAAAATCTCATGGATAAGTTTCACAACCATCAAAATAAGGTGCTTCTAATATTACCATGATTCTCTAAAATAGTGCTTCAACAAATAGTTGATGTGATTTTCTCTGGACAAATCATTGGAATGGGCTTCTAACTATTCTCCCAAATAGTTGCTAGGATTTGGCTTGTTGACAGGTTTGGATTTCGTGCTTTTTTTTTTTTTTTTTTGGGATAGTGGGTGAGCACTCACTTAAAGGCTTGGGTTTAAAAACTGACTTTAGTTGGTTTGTTAGTTTGTGTAGTTTACTTAGACTAGGTCAGGGAATATTAAAATCCAAAAGGCTTCCTAATTGGGTAGGTCAAAACAAGTGCAGGAACTTGATTAACAAATGGGTCGGGTGAGAGTTTTTAAAGACTAAAGGGTACTTAAGTTAAAAAGAAAAAGGACTGGGTTAGGGATTACCTTTAAGATCAAATCAATGGGAGGCACTTGTATTGCAGTTGGGTGGTGGTGTGGTGACCCAGGTGAGGGTTGGTTTTCCGGTGGGTCCATGGTTGGCGATGGAGGTCACAGGCTACTGTCAGTGGCTGGTGGCGGAACAGTGAAGGTGGCACGATGTACGACGGCACTTGGGTTCAGTGGGTTGTGGGTAGGTTTGTGGTTGTGGTGGCTGGCATTTCTGGCAGCTGGTGTGGTGCTTCAACGATGGCCAAGATTGATAAATGGGGTTTGTTGGTTGTTGGGTCAAAGGGCTTTGGTTGACGGGTGTAGAGAAAAAAAATTCCCGACCTATCAAAAGCTGACACGTCACACTACCAAATCCACAAAATGCAACCAATTACAAAGCGCCACATACTACTGCTAGGTTTTACTATTACTATTCAGAAACCAATAGAAATTTGCCAAGTGTCATGCAAGAACCAATCATGCATCAGCTCGTGCAAGCGATGACATAAGCAGCCTCGCACATGTAAGCAATGACACAATCAGTCCAGCATGTGCAAGCAATGACATAAGCGGACCAATCAAGATTTGCCACGTGTCACCAATCAGACTCCGCCACATGTCGCTTACCTACCCCTAAACTCCTATAAATAGAAGCCTTCCTAAGGCATTTGGAGGAGATCTAGAGGAGATCTAGAGAGCTGGGAGAGAGGGCACCAAGCCATCTGAAGCACTCAGAAGTCCAGAAGCTCTGCTGGAATCAAGCCCTGAAGCCTTCAGCAACTTCAAGAACTTCAACCTTCAAATACAAAGAACATTCAAAGCAGAATCATCCAAATTACCTGCCTAGATCTCAAAGTTCACTGGAATCAAGCTCAAAAGCCTCCAAAAACCTCAACAAACCACAAATTGGTGAAGCTCAACGGATCTAAGCCTCTAAAGCCCTGAAGAACTTCCACCACAAACCTTCAAATACGAAGAACATTCAAATAGGAATCATCCAAATCATATTCCTATATCTCAAAGTTCACTGGAATCAAGCTCAAAAGCCTCCATAAACCTCACAAACCACAAATTAGCGAAGCTCTATGGATTCAAGCCTCTAAAGCCTCGAAGAACTTCCACCACAAACCTTCGAAGACGAAAAACACACCAAGAACACGAAGAACACACGAAGAACACGAAGAACGTGAAGAACAAAGGATTTCTAACAAGCTCATAGCCAGAGATTCATTGTAATTCTGTTTCAACAATCTTCGATCTATCCCTCAACCAAATTGAAGGATATTTTGTGTTCAAATCAAAATTACATTATTACAATTCTAATCAACAAGTCTTTCAAGGAGATCGAATCAGAGGATCACACTTTTGTAATCACAGAGAATTATACCACACATTCATCAATACAAATTCACATTTGTGAAACTATTTTTACTTGTTTGACTTATTTCGAACCTAGAAATTTAGTCGTCCACATATTCTAGCACGCCCAGTGGGACATCTCTACCTCTCATCTCATTCTCCTTCAAAGAAAGAAATCTTCATCATCTTGCTACCAGCTCAAATGGCCTCCAGCAAGAACATCCAAGCTTCAACAGCTACTTCAACTAAACTTGGTACGGCTACCACCAACAACTACATTGGTGTAATCAATTGTAGTCAACCCAAAGCAAATAATCAACTTCAATCTCAATCAACCAAGGAAGCTAAGGTCCAAACAATCATCTCCTTAGACCCTCTCACAAGAAACAAGGTCATCAACAAGGACACCTCTACTTTGGAACACCTCAAGTATGGGGGCAAATCCCTTTCTTCCTTCACAAGAAGTTGGTCACACGATTTCTCTCCCATCAAAGGGAACCCAAAAAATGAGATTTCATGTGCTCACTTGAATTTACTTCCTTCTCCATCATCTTGGGAAGTTGTGTCAGTCATGATGACTAGCACCTCTACAATGGAAGAAAAGATGGTTGAAATGGAACAAAGGGTCATCCTTCTCACAAAAGTACTTGAAGATAAGGACCTCCAAATTGCAACTTTAACGAACAAACTCGAAGTACAAGATCTTGGTGAATCAAGCCATGGTCATAAATTCACATCTGCGAAGGATGACGAAGGGAGAGAAATTGAAAACACTCCTCGACGAGAACAATCTACTTCGGTTGCTTCGTTGTCAGTCCAACAATTATAAGACATGATAACAAATACCATCCGAGCACAATATGGAGGTTCTTCTACAAGTTCTCTCACATATTCAAAACCCTACACAAAGCGCATCAACAACATGAGGATGCCAAATGGGTATCAACCCCCCAAATTCTTGCAGTTTAATGGCAATGGAAATCCTAAGCAACATGTTGCTCACTTTGTAGAAACTTGTGAGAACGCAGGGACTCAAGGAGGCCTAATTGTAAAACAATTTGTCCGTTCGCTCAAGGGAAATGCCTTTGATTGGTATACAGACTTAGAACCCGAGTCAATCGACAATTGGCAACAACTCGAAAAAGAGTTTGTTGACCGATTCTATAGCACGCGTCGTACAGTAAGCATGATAGAGCTTACTAATACCAAGCAATGGGAAGATGAGCCGGTGGTTGATTATATCAATCGGTGGCGTTCTTTGAGCTTAGATTGCAAGGATAGACTTTCTGAAATTTCTGATGTAGAGATGTGCATCCAAGGCATGCATTGGGGACTTCTTTACATCCTTCAAGGGATAAAACCTCGAACATTTGAAGAGTTAGCAACTCGTGCGCACGACATGGAGTTGAGCATTGCTAGCCATGGAAGTACAAACCCTCCCATACCTGAGGAAAGCAAAAGGGAAGTAAGGAGGAATGATAGGAATGCAAAAGTCAGCCTTAAAGACCCAATGGTTGTTAACACTGTCGAAGTCAAGGCTCCAAGAAAAGGAGCGAAGGCAAATGAAAAACAGCTTGAAGGATGGCAAAAGAACGAAGTGCGTCGCCTGACTTTTAAGGAATGTGAGCAAAAAGCATATCCGTTCCCCAATGAAGATGTGCCAAACATCTTAGACCAATTATTGCAATTGAAGCTAATTGAATTGCCAGAATGTAGGCGACCACAAGACATAGGGAAAGTTGATGACCCTAACTACTACAAATATCATCGCATCATTGGCCACCCAATCCAAAAATGCTTCATCTTCAAAGAACAAGTCATGAAGCTTGCCAAAGAAAACAAGATTGATCTAGACTTTGATGAAGTTGTCGGGTCAAACCATGTGACCGTTGCTTGTGATGTACTTCCAACTCTCAAGCAAGGGGCAAACACCAACGAAACTTACAAATTGATTGACAATGATGGCATAAGGATCGGCCCCATCAATGGGAAGTTCCTTAAACACTTCTATGCTTGAAAATCAAGGATTGCTCCTCGGCAAGAGCTTAAACAACCCATTGTAATGCTGCAAGAGTACATGATGTCTTCCCATTACCTTTGAAAGCATACCAATAAAGAGAAATTAATCCCACTCTATGTCACCAATTGCTAGTATGGCGTAGTGGTTGGATGCCCAAGTCGCCCTTGAAAGGTCTCGGGTTTGATTAGTGGTGATACCCACTATTACACACTGAGCCCTTCTTTTTTGCAAAAAAAAAAAAACAAAAACAAAAACAAAAACAACAACAACAACAACAACAACAACAACAACAACAAAAAAATCTTTTGAACTACGTGATGACTTGATCCCTTAACAAGGTACGTAGGCAGTAGTATCTTTTGCTAAGTTCAGTCACATGAAAAAAAAATGGTAGAGACAATGGTGGAAAGATTAAATAAATGAGTGATGCAAAGAGAGCTGATTTTATTAGCTAGAAAGAAAGACATGAAATTGCTACAACAAAGAAAACAAGAGAAAGATGCTACAATGATTATTGATTGCAAGTACAGGTCAATATTTCCAATTGTAATTCTCTAACTCATCACGTGTTGTCTCCAGCCCTTGTTCTAGCAACTGCAAAGATTCAATGTCAACATTACTTAAGGAAGGAGCATTCTCTATGAAAGAAATCTCATCTTGAATGCTCGAGATGATAGAGCTCTGATTTGACAACTTTTCATCACTATTGAGAATCGAAGCTTTAAAATCTTTCTTGCGAGTGGATAGATGTTCCAGCTCTTCTTGCAGCTCCACTGTCCTAGCTTCAACACTCATCAGTCCATCACTAAGTGTTTCACCACATGCTATCAGTTCATTCTTTATAGTTGATTGCTCAGCAAGGTGAAAGTTACAATCTGCCAGTTGCTTGTCACGTTGTTCAGACATCACACTCGTAGAAAAGGAGGATTGAAGTAATTCAAAACTTTTGGCCTTCTCAAAATAATCAGCAACTAAGCTTTGCAATGGTGATGGATCCATAGCTTTGTTGGCTGTTATGGCATCAAAAATCTTTTGAGCTTCTCTCATGAGTGAAGGGGCTTTCTTGAAAGGGGTTCTAGCAATCCTTTGCTGAAGACTTTTCCAAAGGTTCAGTGCAAGGTCGATGCGATTTCTCAGAATCACGTCTTCGGCATGATAAACAGAATCTTCGGGGATGTCAGAACTCACAGTCCTCTCCATAAATTTAGTGCTAGGCATCTGAGTTACATTTCCCACTGATACGACAATAGGTCGTGGGCCAGAAATTGAAGTTTCACTATCAATAGAGGTCACCTTATCGCTATTGACTGTGTTTTTGGCTTGTTGCCCAGGCTGCAATCAAGAGTATGTTACATTAAAAAAAAAATGTACATATATAAAGACTAAAAAAAAAAAGAGTAGAATAATATAAAATAAAATACTTGATCTGTAGCGACTTCAATGTGTTCAAAGGCATAGGAGGTCCCTTCAACGAGATCGAGTTCGCTAGGGGCTATCAATTTAAGCTTTTTCTTAACTCGCCTCCAATGACACTCCTTGTCACTGCTCTCACTCACTTTCTCAAGATATGAGTCCATCTTTTCATTAGATGCCATGCACACTCCTGGAGGCCCTTCGACAAGAAAATCTTTAAAGGGAGACATCTTCGGTTTTACTATGACGTCTTGTGGCTTTACAAATTGAGCCTTGTCAGTTACAGATTACAAGACAACACATGTAATGTGATCATCAGACAATTGAATGCCTCCTCCATTGTCATTTTTTTCGCGATTTATTTGACACGTCTTTGTTCTTGGTAAAGGAGGACGTGTGCTTGAAATCAAAGATGCTATACCATCTTCAAGGTATGTCCCACGCATACTATTCCACCAATGCCCATAACTTTGAGTAGTGTGGTGCTTTAAGTTTGATGGAGGAGCTGGGAAGAATGCCTGCGACATGGTCTTAGACTTGGTGCATGATCTCCAAAGTTCTAAGACTTCGTCCAAAGAAGCATGACGAATGTCTTTCTTTATACCACCTACAATGCTTTGACAAAGTCCAAATTGATGACTGAATCGACAAGGGCTGTAGGGTTCTATGATGAAATGATCATTTTGTCGCATAGACAAGTAAGATGACCGAATACTGATAAAGTGCGCTAGTGAGGTACGAGAAAGGTTTCCACTGTCTTCAAAAGTTTCATTCGCATTCTTAACAAGCAAATTGGCACCCCACAGCATGCGGTTGCCTTGAATCAACCTTCGGGCTTCATATTCATCATAATATTTGGCCCCTCCTGCACTAGAAAATCTAACCATCTTTGGCCCGATGACTTCCAATTTAACTTCATGATGGGTGTCAAAGTAGTGGCCTAGCCACCTATAAATGTAGTGCATGGGAAGGCACACCTTTGAACTACCAACAACAAGAGAACGAGCAAGCCTATTTAATCCTCGGTAAAGACTAGTAAGAACGGGTATGGCAAGACTGAAAGGCCTACCAATAGCCATAAGGCTTGCAACCTTGAATGTTCCTGGACGGATAGTATTGAGATCTTCACTTGGTAGCACAAATATGCACAGCCAACAAGATAACAAGGCAGCCAAGTAAGTTTCTTCACATAGTCCTTCTCAAACTTCAAGGTCCGTAAATGCACCTTTCTCTTTTGAAGACCATGCACGGGCCTTACCAAACAAACCGTCAGGATTGTAAGTCTGCTTAGGACGACACGACCTCTTTGGCCTTCGAGGAGGTGGCTTCATGTATTTTGCATCCCTTCTAAACCAAAATTTGATCCAGTCATTTACCAAAACATGGGGCTTCCCTTCTTTCTCATTATGAAGTCGATAAAAAGCGGCAAATAGATATTCACAACTCTTTGGAATGTATCTGCCTTTCTCATCACTTCCTGCCATTTCCTTATAACAAGGGACAACTTCATCATAAAAGCTACCAGTGATGGCAAGCCCACCTAGACGATGCAAGTCCCAAAGAGAGATGGACATCTCACCCGACGGGGTATGAAGGGTATTGGTGTCCGGGCACCATGCTTCACAAAATGCACGTATGATGTCATTGTTTTGATCATATGTGTATAAAGATGCAAGGACTGCTTCAAATATCTGGGCCTTGATAAGAGTCTTCTTGCTACAAGAGAGGACGTCTTCAAGCCATTCCCAATAGTAAGGCGTATAACCAAACTCACCATTGGTTCTGAAAACTGTGCCCCAATGTGTTTCGCCAGAAATAATGCGTCGGCCAAGAGTCCTTAAAGGACCTGACTCAGTGGTATTCTTGTGGAGGGAAGTACGTAAAGACCATGCTCTAGAAGGAGAATCAGGATTTTGGGAAGTGTCATACGTCCACTCTACAATGTCACCAAAATCATTCTGTTTCGGCCATACTGGTGAAAATCGACCAATAATGGGTTTCTCGACAAGCAGTGATAATCCTTTCTCAATTGCATCATTTTGATCTTTTGAAATAACAAGATACTTCTTGTCAGACGAGGAAATATCTCTGAAGTACACCATGTCAAGAAACAAGTTGCTATCAAAAAAAAAAAAAAAAGGTGGTGTCAGTACCAGCAAAGCATGTTAAAAAGAAACAAAACAAAAAGAAAAAAGAGAGAGGGGAAAATATTATGTTAGTTACTCACTGAAAACTAGCAACTTAATGCATGGCCAACCCAAGTGGCCTTATATAGAAAATTTTTAAGACTAACGGAAAAAAGAGCCAAAAGGTCCAAGCAGTTAAAAATATCAACTTTCAAAAAATACTGCACCGAACCTTGAAAAAAAGAGAAGAGGGTAAATGTCCATACAAAGGTCATAGTGTCAGAAAGAAATTGTTACACTAGGCCTGGCAAGAAGCTGTAGGCCAGCAAAGAGCAATATATTGTTCCAAAAAAACTGTGCCACCAACCCTTGAGAACAGTAAAGATACTCAGTGATTACCATGAAACCACTCCCTGCCTGAGTTGTCAAACATTGTCAGAATAGCCACCGTCAGAGTGGACTAAGATGGCAACAAATCCAACCATGCCTACGGATTTCTCTTTTGGATTTGTGTCGTTTCTATAAAACTGAATCCACAAGGATCTTCTAGGGACTTCAAGCTACAAGACCCAAAGAAAATCAAACTCAGTAGACTATCCACGTGCTCCCATGCGCGGCCACAAACTCACAGTGACCAACGAAGTAGTCTTTCAAAATCTGCGCAAATCTGTTCAGGATTTCACAAAACTGAACCTACAGGGACCTTAACGGACTGCGATCTAAAAAACCCAGAAAGGTCATCAACCACAGAGCCACCACATGCCGCCACAAACTCGCGATGACTAAGGGTTTAATCCTTGAAATCTATGCAAATCAGGCCACCAATTCAGAAAACAGACCATACCACTAGATCCAGCGTCCTTTACTCTACAAAACCTGAAAATTTCAGCCCCAAACGACGAGCCACGCGCCGCCATAAAATCCGGCATTCACAACGTCAAGTGCATGCGCTTCCATGCGCCTCCCTCACTGTTCACGCGCTTTCACGCGCTGGCAGTTCCCACTCACGCTTACACGCGCCTCTATGACGTTAGGGATGACATCATCATACAGAACATCGGTCTGACCCGTTTGACCCGAAAATCTGACCCGGTCCAAACCAACTGAAAAAAAATAAAATAAAATAAAAAATAAAAAATAAAAAAGCTTTGACCAAGTGGACCTTTGACTTTGACCAAAAAGTCAAAATTTTCAAGACAGACCTATCCCACTCAGTTTTTCGAGTACATTCCGATTTTGGGATCCGTTTCTCCATTCGAAGCTCGAAAATTGCACAAACATCCAATTTTCAGAAAGTTGACTTTTGCGTAAATGTTGACCAAAAGTCAAAAATTTTAAGATGGACCTATCTTGCTCAATTTTTTGCGTACATTCCAATTTTGGAGTCCATTCCATCATTTGAGACTTGAAAATTGCACAAATAACTCAATTCCAAGCTAGTTGATTTTTGTGTTGAATTCGACCCAAAGTCAAGATTTTCAAGCCAGACTTGTCTTGCTCAATTTTTCGCAACTTGAAAGTCACCAATCTAACCCAAATCTCCAAAGTACTGCCAATGTCCAAAACTTAAGCTCCCAAGATCAAGATTTGAGATTCATCCATTTAGTTTGGATCCCCTCAAGGTTATTCTTCAAACTTCATCAAGGCTTCTCTTTCAAAATACAGATGAACTCTCACAAGTGTGTCTTGAATTTGAAATTACATCGGCTCACCTGTCCAACTACCATTCCCCTTTCAGTGCTGAACATTCCAACCTACCATTCCCCTTTCGGTGCCAAACATTCCCACCTACCATTCTTCATCTCTCTCACCTACCATTCTCGTTCTCTACCGGTCTCCAACCTACCATTCTCATTCACCGGTCTCACCAAAAATTCACATCCACCATTCTCAACTATCCATCCACCATTCTTCGTCTCTTCGCTATAAATAGAAAGGCTGGATTCATCAAGAACTCATCCTGAAAAAAACACACTGAGTCATAAATGAAGATTTGCTTCTTTCAAATTTTCAAGTCCTCCTTCTCACAGCCATTTCTCACTATGGCTTCATCATTCTCAACACTCAGCAACCAATATCACTTCATAATTAGTTTGAAATCAACCCTCTCATGGTTCGGTAGAAACCCTCTTCATAGCATCATTGTAGTTTTGAGATCCAAACAAATTTTGTTTCTCCACCTAACGACCACAGTTGTCCATAAAATTACTCATAACAAGGCCTGCATTGTGGTTCCATGCTTCTTCAGATTTGGTTAGCCAGGAAATCCAAGTCCAGCAGAGACACCTGTTCCTAACCTCAAGGCTCCTCTAGTCTCTATCCAATTGCTTGGTCTTCCAGCAGAAGCAGCGATTCGGAACAAACAGTAACTTGGCTGGTTTCTAAGACCAGAATCACAAGTTAGCTCCATCTTTCATTTTGTTGTGCTTTCCCAACAAGTGTCAATAGGTGAAGATGGTAAAAAGTGTTGGGGTATCCTACAAATTGTCTTTCATCCAACACTTGAAACGACCTCCAGGGCACCAGCTCATCAGAGTTCAGCCTTTGGGGCTGGTAAATGGCTGCCAAAGCCATATTCCATGTTCCCATCGGTGTGGGATCTAAAGGTCGTCGTTACTGGTACCTCAAAACACACTTTCTGGAATTACTCCAACTTAAATTCAACTTGAAGTATTTCAGAATAAACTTTTTTGAAATTACTTCAACTTAACGTCTGTCAGTATGGTTCCATTATGCACGCACATTCAATGACCTACTGTCAAACCCCATGCAAACATACAGCCATCCCATTTTCAAAGGTGTATCTCCTAGAAACACCTACACCAAAGGGTCCCCGACATACAGGATCAGAATCATGGTGGCGTATGTTTCACCCATTCGCTTTGCTTCATCCCCATCTTCTTCACCACTAACACCGTCATCTCCAAAATCCATAAGCTTTTGAAATTACTTCAACTTAACCTGAGTAAAACGATGACGCAAGCGCACTTAACCACTTTCCCACATGGCCTCGCCGTAATCCGAAGTATACTCTTCTGATATAACTTCACCAGCGGTTCTTAAAAACACGAGGCTAGCCCCATGACTCTGCATGCTGTACCCAACCACCATCCTCACGTCTTCCCTATCTTCTACACCATGTGATCGCCGCCAACGATCCAAAAACACTCTTCTGAAGTTACTTCAACTTAACCTCTGTTGAGAAGGCTCGGTCATGTAAGTACATTCAAATACTTGCAAACCTCTTTTCAGCCTCATCAAAACCTTTCATATGGGTGGGTCTACTCCTCGAAAATTATCTCATCCTGCTGAAAGCTCTGCCACCTTCAATTACTTCATTTGAAGAGCCAAGAGTAAAAGTCTGTTTTCGAAACTCATTCTCACACCACACTCTGAAACTGTGTATGTGAACGAGTCTTGAGGGGACATTTATAGAGAAGGAAAATTTCCGACCTATCACAAGCTGACACATCACACTACCAAATCCACAAAATGCAACCAATTACAAAGCGCCACATACTGCTGCTTGGTTTTACTATTACTATTCAGAAACCAACAGAAATTTGCCAAGTGTCATGCAAGAACCAATCATGCATCAGCTCATGCAAGCGATGACATAAGCAGTCTCGCACGTGTAAACAATGACCTAAGCAACCTTGCACATGTAAGCGATGACACAATCAGTCCAGCATGTGCAAGCAATGACATAAGCGGACCAATCAAGCTCTGCCACGTGTCACCAATCAGACTCCACCACATGTCGCTTACCTACCCCTAAACTCCTATAAATAGAAGCCTTCCTAACGCATTTGGAGGAGATCTAGAGGAGATCTAGAGAGCTGGGAGAGAGGGCACCAAGCCATCTGAAGCACTCAGAAGTCCAAAAGCTCTGCTGGAATCAAGCCCTGAAGCCTTTAGCAACTTCAAGAACTTCAACCTTCAAATACAAAGAACATTCAAAGCAGAATCATCCAAATTACCTGCCTAGATCTCAAAGTTCACTGGAATCAAGCTCAAAAGCCTCCAGAAACCTCAACAAACCACAAATTGGTGAAGCTCAACGAATCTAAGCCTCCATTACAAACCTTCAAATACGAAGAACATTCAAATAGGAAACATCCAAATCATATTCCTATATCTCAAAGTTCACTGGAATCAAGCTCAAAAACCTCCAAAAACCTCACAAACCACAAATCAGCGAAGCTCTACAGATTCGAGCCTCGAAAGCCTCGAAGAACTTCCACCACAAACCTTCGAAGACGAAGAACACACGAAGAACACGAAGAACGTGAAGAACAAAGGATTTCTAACAAGCTCATAGCCAGAGATTCATTGTAATTCTGTTTCAACAATCTTCGATCTATCCCTCAACCAAATTGAAGGATATTTTGTGTTCAAATCAAAATTACATTATTACAATTCCAATCAACAAGTCTTTCAAGGAGATCGAATCAGAGGATCACACTTTTGTAATCACAAAGAATTGTACCACACATTCATCAATACAAATTCACATTTAACAAACTATTTTTACTTGTTTAACTTATTTCGAACCTAGAAATTTAGTCGTCCACAACGGGTAACCTTTTGGTGGCTTGATACGTGTAGGTATTGAGAGATGGTTTTCTAATGTGGTTTGGCAGAGATGTCGTGAAGGGATTTTGAAGTTGGCGTGGTGGCTGGATTTCTGGTGGTGGAAAATATACAGTGAAAGCTTCTTTTTTTTTTTTTATTTGCTCTGGATTGACTTGCGATGATACTTCAAACAGATCAGTGTTTGCTTTGATAGCAAAATTGTCGCAAGACAACCAAAACAAAAATGAACAACGAAAAAATAAAAGGATATGATCTAGGAGTCAGCACCTAGGCCTTGCTTGGAGTTAGTACCAAGCGGAGAAACCACTAGGAGTTAGCAACTAGGGTAGACTTGGCAGCACCAAACCAAAGAAAGACCAAACAGCCATTTTTTTTGGTTTATCAAAATATCAACTATCTCTCAAGGAGTACAATAGGTTGCTTATAAAGGATTGCTAAATCCAAGTTCTAATTAGCTAGGAAACCCTAATTGCCTTATAACAAAAATAACCTTACTTCTAAATTAAAATACTAAAAGTCCAATAAACTAATAGGACCTAAAACATAAAAATACAATTGGCTTGCAAACATAAATAATACTAAACAATAATCTTCTTGCATCTCCCTCGTCACTAGAAAGACCTAACTAAAAGAGAAAGAGAACCGAACAAAAGAACCTGATTTATCCAACAGACTGCAGTATCCCTCCACTAAGTAACCTCCCATGGTTTCTACATGCTTGCATTGCTGCTATGTTGGCCAACCTAAATTTGCAAAGGATGCACAATATCTTACCTGCATGCAGAAATATCTTCTTGTACTGGCCATTTGATGTGAAACTGAGCATTTATATGTGTTCCACCAGCTTGATACTTTAAAAATGTCATATATATCAAGTGTAACCTCCTGTACGGCATATATTCTGGTCATATATATGATGAATAGTTAACTGGAAACGACCTATAAGATGAAGCCAAAATGGCACACCTGGAAACAAATGACATCAGGAGAATGCAATTGAATAAGATCACCAAGAGCCTCCATCCTCTTATGTATCTCCAAATCTCCGAACCACACATTGTAACTCAGAATTTTCACTCTACTTGAAACAATGCTCAAACTATTTCTCTCTGCCACAAACACAGTTTTTTTAGAAATTAATATCAATAATAACAAAAGACTCCAACATAGCAACATTGAAAATCTAAGTTAGATGTGACAATTAAATATGGTAAATAATATTCATAAAATTAACTCATTATAATAGGCATCAATGTCCTCCAAAAACATGAGATTAGGAGAACTGATAACAATCAATGATTTTAGTTACAACCTCTCTCTAGTCTAGTCATTATCTATGAAGCACGGGTGCGTTTTGGGACTCGGGTGCGGGTGCGGGTGCGGGTGCGGGACTCGGCAATTTTTGAAAAAGTAAGGTGCGGGTGCAGCGGGACTCGGCAATTAAAAAATTATTAAAAATATTTTTATTTATATTTTCTATATATTTTTACTATTAAAATATTCTTAAAAAACACATTGCTATGCCTTGATTCACAAAATAAAGAAAGAAGAACCTCTGAGGTCAGAATTTCGGCTGCTCCGGCGAGTTTCAAGGCCGATATCAACTTGTTTTGGCCGTTTCTGGCATGTTTCGGATGTATCGGCAGTATCGGTCGTCGACCGATATGACCCAATTCTAGCTGAATCGAAGCCGATTTTGGCTGAATTGAGCCGCGTCAGCGCGAATCGAGCCGAGTTGGTGCAAATCCGAGGAAAAAAAAAAAAAAAAAAAAACCTTAGATGCGGCAACGACTCGCGGTCAACCGCGTCGGATGCCGCATCCCGCGTTAGGCCGCGTTGGACTCGAGTGCGGCACCCTCCCAGCCGCGTCCGTGCTTTTTAGGTCATTATGCTCTATTAGAATCTCTTATTCTTTATTGCCACTTTGCCACTAGGAAGGGAGGCCTTACTTTTAAAAGGTTGTACCCAATGCACAAAATTCTTACCTTTGGAGAATCCTTAAAGATCATTCACATTTATTTGAAATTTCATAAAATGATTCAACCACAGACAATTTGTCGTTGCCCGCTCCGGCACAAAGGCTGAGTACCGAGCCTTCGTTGTCACTACTTCCGAAATTCTATGGCTTCAATGGTTCTGGGTTAATATGGGTGCCCCACAGTCCACTAATTCTTCCATCCACTGTGACAAATGGAGTGCTATCAGCATTAATTACTCACAACAATGTTGTCACAAGCTCACCAAAGACATTGAGATAAATTGCCACCTTATTTGTCATCGTCTTCAGCATAATAGCCTCCTTTTGTAATCTTTTTGTTCTGAAGATCAACTTGCTAACATGTTTACTAAATCTCATTCACCCGCTCATCTCCGTGATCTAATTTCCAAACTCAATCTGGTTTCTTCCGCACCGCCTTCAGTCTGAGGGGTGAATGTTAGCGTATTTGTCATTACTATGATGTTCATGTGTATAGGCCAGAATTATGACCTGAATCAAGGCATATCAATTAAACTTGATTCAAGACATAATTAAGGCTCCTAGGTCAACGCTATCCCTCATTACTGTCTTGGTAAGTTATTTATATATATATATATATAGGCGAAACTACACTATTGGTCCCTGAAGTTTACCCTATGTGCGCAATTGGTCCCTTAAGTTTAAAGCGAGCACAATTAGTCCCTTAACTTTTAAAACTGAGTTGTATCGATCCTTTTACTAATTTTTGTTAACGGTGTTACTTATGTGGCTAACTTCACAATGATTTGGCATTTTCTTTAATGATGTGGCATATTTTTAATTAAAAAATTACAAAGTAAGAAAGGAAAAACCGGTACCAAATTAAAAAAAAAAAAAAAAAAAAAAAATTCTGCCCACTGTAAAACCACAGCGAGAGAGAAAGGGAGAGGAAAGAAATCAAACCCAGCCACCGCCTGAAACTCCATGCCCTAGCCACCGCCGGCAATAGCCCAAGCAGTAGTTGCCGCCGGCGACAGCACAAGCCCAAGCAGCCGCCGATGACAGCCACTGACCCACTGACTCGCCGCTGCTCCTCCTCTTATTGAAACCCCTCTCAGGTATTGCTGATTGTTGTCTTCGCCGGGGTGTTGTCATGTTGGGTGGGTGTTCAATGGATATTTATAAATAATTTTGAATGGATATTTGTAACTAAATTCAAAAGATTATGTTTGGTTTCTGGTAAAGTTGTGAAGTTTTTGTTTTCTTTAGCATTGTTGATTTGAAACATGTTATAGCCATCTACTTTTGGTCCTTCCTGAAGTTTCCTTTATAGTACGGGTACATACACCAATGTCAAATTGTTTTTCTTGTCTTTGGTTCAACGAAGTTGACTGATTTACATCAACTAAGCTTTGCATATACTTACTTGAAGCTGAGGAGAATGAATTTAGAAAGACCATTTTACTTTTTTTTTTTTAGAAGATCACGTTGCACCAATTTTCAGCTTTGGCCAATTGAACAGCCCAGAGTAGAGCACCAATTTCAAGTATTTATTCTCTCTTTTTCAAAATCTAATACTGATATGATATATATTTCGCTGATGCTCTTTCTCCACACTACACATTTATAGTTTGCGTGAATATGTGATTGTGCTGTTTTTTATTTTTGGAAGAGTCGTGAAGGAGCCAACTGGGTTTATGTTGAATTCAAATATGCTTCTGTCTTTATGTGCATTCACATGTATTGTGTGAATGCACATAAAGTGTTTGATGAAAGGCTCTACAGGAATTCCCTTTGGTTCTTTAGAAAAAAAAAAGTGGGATTTTGAGGTAGCTAAATGAAGTTAGCTCTTTTTAGTGTTGGGTTTCCTAGAAAGTACTAGATGAAAGTAAATGGATGGGACTTTGGTTTATGTTTTGAGTTTCCAGATATGTAGGAAATCACACATTTTCTTAGATTTCAAATGATTAAAAATCTTATCTTTTAACTTAGAAAATGTGGGAAAAATAAAATATGGTTCTTTTACAATTTCTAATTTTCTATTTGCTTGAATTGGGTTCAATTTGAGCTGGCTTTTGGTAATGAATTTAGTTGAATGATGTTCTGATAAGGCAGCATCCATATTGAGCTTAATCCAGTTCAGGGGGGGGGGGTGGGATTAATGCTGTGGAGTTGGCATAGGCAGAGGGGGGTTGGTGCGAGGAGAGACACGGGAGAAATCAAAGAACCTGTGGTGTATGTGTTGAATGGAGGTGGTCACATCCCATGATGCATTTTGATGGAGAGCATTGTTCCTTGATTTCCAGATTTCTTCAATTGTTAAGGCCATAATCAGAGAGGTCTGCCATTGTTGTTGAGCATCTTCAAAACCTAAAGACCATTTTACTTAAATATGTTTAAGGTAACACATTTTCTTTTAGTGATTCATTGTAGTTGTCTACTTGTCTATGTATTATTATAATTTTTATGTCATAGATTAAGTAATTTACTTTTTTCTGGTGCTGTGGCTAAAACAGTTCCTAAAGCTACTCTAATCATTCATTTATTGGTACTTTTGGATCACATGGAAATCAAAACTTTGCATATCAGCAAAAACTGACTATTGGCTATTAGAACTAACAAAAGAAATAGAATATGAAAGAAAAGATCATATAGTGAACTAAACTGGTAGGGGTATGTACCATTATTTTATTTGCAATCTTTAGAAGGAACAGAAATTCGTGTATCCGTTTGAGATGTCATGGCTGATGGATACTATTGCATGGCTTTTTTTTTTATTATTATTATTATTTTTTTTTATTAACATAGATCCAAATAGTTTCTATTTACAGGTTTTATATAAGTTCATGACAGTGCTTATATTGTCTATGCAGAGATGTATACTGAAGGTATATAGGACTGTACTGTGAGTGGCTTTTTCCTCTTCCCACTTCCCAGAATCAACCTTGGTGCAAGGTGGACCATAACCAAGCCATATTGTCTAGCTTCTTTCCTTGCTGCCAATGAATGTATCAACTTTCAAGACTATCCTACTGTATAAGAATGAGATGGGATTCAATTTTGGGAAGATAAATTCAATTGTGTTTGGTTCCCATGAGATTCTTCAAAAGGGCAAGGCAGACTATATTAGGTTTTAATTTGCTCTGCATTATCATAATCATGGGGCCTAAAAGGATAAAGGAAGGCTGAAAATTACTTTCCCATTCTACTTTGTATTACTTTTTGTGAATATATATTAAAAAAATTACCCCAATACTGAACGACCTTCTCTTTTGTTTTTATTTATTAATTTGGTGTTTCTTGATTGTGTGTGTGTTCATGAGAGACAGCATAACTACTTGTACATTTGCAAGTCATGCTTTTTATGAAGATTTGAACTCCCAGTCTTTGATTTGTATAATGAGTTTTTTCCCTGCTTGTTACGATGACAGTCATGCAATTTGCATCTATTTCTTTACTAGTGTGATTTTCATCTTGCTCAACCACCAAGACTATTTATTAATGCCAGCTTTAAGCACTAGCTTGTATAGTCAATAAAGCAAATAAGCCAATTCTTTCTAGCATTCTAATATATTTGCTCTACTAGTGCATTTTATTTGGTTTCCTGCAAATAAGCCAAGTCAATAAAGCACATAAGCCAATTGTTGACTGCTTTCTATTTGGTTTCCTCCAATAAAGCAAATTAAACTATTCCAGGGAATAACAATATATCTAAACAATTGATCTAGCTAATTGCATAATCTGACAAGGTTGCCAATAAACATCATATTAATTGCACCGATTAACATGTTCAAAATAGTAACATTAAATAACCTATACTTCAAATTGTTTCAAATAGTAGTAATCCTCGAACTATTTTAAACAATAACAAAAAAATATCCAAATGTTCTATCCACTTCAAAATACACATTTATCTCCGCAAGCACCTTCACTTTTGTACATTTAACCACAAGAAATGTTGTTCACTTTTGCCCTTGTGCATTCTTATAAAATTTTGTAATTCTTCTTGATGTCTCACTTGCAGCAGCCATTGTCTCTACTGACACTCCAAAACTATAATTTCTTGTAACTTCGTTGGGTCCAACCTGAACAGGTGCACAAGTATATCAATCTACTAGAAACAACATATAGGTAATTTTGTTGAAACATATAAATGTAATAATAATAACCTGAGGTGCTGGTTGACTTCGTTGTACTCCTTCACATTGGGGTGTTGGCTGACTTTGTGTTGTGACATTTCTTTTCCTAACCTGAAAATGCATTATAGTTTCATTTTAGTACATTAACAATAAATTTGTGATTTTTTTCATTTGAGACTAACAAACATAAATATGTACTTGCAATTACTTATAGGTATTTTTTGACTATGTTGACTTACATATGCTTCCTTGCTTGTTTGTGGTGGAGGTGCTATCCTATTAGAAGGTTCTACATGGCTTGAAGATGTCCCATGTTCTTGATTTTCCAAACTACGTGCTGTTACATTTGGCTCTCTCACCTATAAATGTTAGGTCACAACTTAGTAGCACATTATCAACAAGGGAAAAATAAAGAAAAAAAAAATCTAACTATTACAAGCCTTACTCGTAGTTGTTTACTAGCCTGAGTAGCGGGATTGCACCTCCTCTTGTTATGGCCTACAATCCCACATTGGCTACATTTAACATGACCAATTCTCCTCTTCATTTTATATGGATTGTTTAGCTCACCAGGTTCCTTCTTTCTCTTCTTTTTAGGCCTTCCCCCTTGTCTTATTTTTTTAGGAGGGAGTATGGTTTCTCTGTCACTCCGTGGCCACAACTTAGGACCACTAATAGGATATATACATGACCCATAAGTTTGGGTTAGGGACTCCATACTATAGCAATGATGCACATAATCTTCAATTGTGTGACCCATATATCCCAATGCAGCTATAGAATATGCACAAGGAATCCCAGTCAGGTCCCATGATCCACATGAGCATGTACGTTGCTTTATATCAACTACATACTTATCAGGCAATTTTGATACTTCAAACTTTGATTCATTGCTATCCCCACACCAAACTGGAACCCAATTTGTACTATTAATTTTTTCAGTCTCTAACTTGTTCTGGATTCTAGGACATATAGGGCCATGATACCTTGTAATTTTCTCCTTCTTCTTAATATAATAAGCCATCAGATGCAATCTAATCTCCTCCAACATAGTAATTATTGGTTTATCCCTATACTCCAATATTTGAGAATTAAAATTTTCACATCCATTGTTGGTTAGTGCATCACACCTGGGATACCTTCTAAAAGCTGCTCTTGTCCAAAACCTAGGTTCCTTTCCTACCAACCATTCCCATGCCTTTATATTTAATTTCTTGATCTTTCCCATTTCAAACTGAAACTCAAACATGTTAGTGGCCCTAGCAGCTGCCCACATGCGGTCCTTTAGTAGCTTACCTTTATAATCCTTACTAAAGTTATTATATAGATGTCGAACACAAAATCGATGGTCCACACCTGGCATGAGCTCATCAAACATTTGTGTTAATCCCTACAATGAAGACATAAAATACAAAATTATTGGATGTATTAGAATACAATTAATTTGGTGTGAATTTATAGCAAGGTACATCATCCAAATTTAAAGAATAAAATAAAATGAAAGTTCAATTCACCTTTTGCTGGTCAGACATGAAGGTCCACCCTTCATCCCTTAAACTTCCAATATCATCAAGCAACCTTTTCATGAACCATGTCCATGAGTCCTTTGTTTCTGCCTCAACAACGGCAAATGCAATTGGGTAAACACCATTATTGCCATCCTTGCCAACTGCTGTCAAGATCTGTCCTAGATACTCACCCTTCAAATGACATCCATCAACACCAATGAAAGGCCTACAAGCAGCTAAAAAGCCTCTTTTACAAGCATCCAAACATACATATAATCTCTCAAATTTTGGCTGCAAGTGTGGTTGAGGTCTATTGGTAGAGATTAGTATGGTAGACCCAGGGTTGCTTCTTAACAATTCTTCACAGTAATCCCCCAGCTGGGCATATTGTTCTGTAAAAGTTCCGTGCACTAATTCTTTAGCTCTACCTTTTGCTCTAGATGCTTGATACCTACTAATATGAACCTTAAACTTATTTACAACTCGGTCTTTGATAACAGACATCTTCACATTTGGGTCACTCCTCACATCATCCACCAAATGCTGCCCAAGCCAATTTGAAGATGCAAATCTATTCTTAAATCGTCTCCCACAATTATGTTCAGGATTCAATTTCTTCACTATCCAAGTATCTTCATCTTTCATCTTTCCACAATACAACTCAAAAGGACATTTATCTGTGCATTTTACTCTTACCCTTACTTTGTCATTTTTTTTAAACTTTACTGGAACCCCTTTGAAAATAGAGTAGAGTTTGATAGCATCCATGACGTCCTTTTTGGTGGCAAACTGCATCTCAAGTTCAAAGTGCACCTCAGAGAAGGATTCCGGTGGATGGTATTGAGGATACCTAGGCCTAGTTTCATCATCAGATGAACTAACTAGACTTGCAGAGGTCTCTGACTCCCACTTATCTTCATCCCTATCAGCTCCAAATGCAACAAGTGCACTTGCACTAGGATTAACCCCACTTGCATCAACCCATGTAGGATCAACACCTCTTGCATCAATCCCACTAGGACCAACACCACTTGCACCAACCTCACTCTGACCAACACCACTAGGATCAATCCCACTGCCACCAACCCTACTAGGACTAACCCCACATGCAATAGTCTTTCCCTTTCTCCCCTCTTTGAGTTTCACCTGCTTATCTTTTCTAAGACACAAGGTCTCATCAAGTAAGCCATTTACTTTGGAGGCTATTTCACCATTGCTAATATACTGTGCAAACATATCATCGTCGTCACTTTCACTGCATCCAAAATGAACCTTATGAGCACTATCCTCTTCACTAACAACTTCATCTACTTTATCTCCCTCATCAAGATTACCCCCCTCATTATCACCATCTTCCCCATCTCCCTCATTACCAATAGCATTCTCATAATCATCTAAAAACATAACGTACACTTCCACTTTATTATAACCTTTAATACACTTCACCATGTTCATTACATCAACATCATTCTCCAAAGGTTTTAAACCACCTGCAAATGGCATAGTAGGCACTCTATACATAAATACATCATTTTCACCATACCCAAAAATTTTGGCCTTATTCCATATCTCAACAAGTGACATTTCATCAGAATTATTATCTTCATATATCTTTGTCTCCCCTCCTTCGTATCTGTATGGATTATTCCTAATCTTCCCCCAATAGTAAAGGGTAATTGTGAAGTCAAAGTCATCCATCCCTGCAACAAGAGCAAGGAATTTACCATTAACGATAGACATAGCAAAGGGCTGAATTATTTTTAAAAAGTTACTGTACAATTTCAGTATAAATTAAATAATACAATAAAGAATCATCATTTGAGCTATACATTTATTTTTTATGTATGCAGGCCATTTTGTTGGATACTTTAAGGGATAAAAATTGAACCAAACTAAATTTGCCTCCTAGGTCCTAATATTCACAACTGGTAATACTTAGACAAAAACAAATTAGATTTGCCAAGTTATACAGGTATTACTCGTTCAAAACCAACATGTAAAATTCTTCTATTAAATTTAACAAGTAAAAATTTGCCTCACGTACACAATACATTTCTACTCAAACAAAACCTTTGCTTAACACTCACAATTGGTAACATTTGGATAATTATACACAAATAACACATTTACACAATAAAACTGATTCTGTCAAACATAAAGTTTCAACATTTCAGCACAAAACAGAAAAAACAATAAAGCTTAGTCGTTCAAATGGTCTTTCTAAAAAAAAAAGGTAAAATGGTCTTTCTAAATTCATTCTCCTCAGCTTCAAGTAAGTATATGCAAAGCTTAGTTGATGTAAATCAGTCAACTTCGTTGAACCAAAGACAAGAAAAACAATTTGACATTGGTGTATGTACCCGTACTATAAAGGAAACTTCAGGAAGGACCAAAAGTAGATGGCTATAACATGTTTCAAATCAACAATGCTAAAGAAAACAAAAACTTCACAACTTTACCAGAAACCAAACATAATCTTTTGAATTTAGTTACAAATATCCATTCAAAATTATTTATAAATATCCATTGAACACCCACCCAACATGACAACACCCCGGGGAAGACAACAATCAGCAATACCTGAGAGGGGTTTCAATAAGAGGAGGAGCAGCGGCGAGTCAGTGGGTCAGTGGCTGTCGTCGACGGCTGCTTGGGCTTGTGCTGTCGCCGGCGGCAACTACTGCTTGGGCTATTGCCGACGGTGGCTAGGGCATGGAGTTTCAGGCGGTGGCTGGGTTTGATTTCTTTCCTCTCCCTTTCTCTCTCGCTGTGGTTTTACAGTGGGCAGAATTTTTTTTTTTTTTTTTTTTTAATTTGGTACCGGTTTTTCCTTACTTACTTTGTAATTTTTTAATTAAAAATATGCCACATCATTAAAGAAAATGTCAAATCATTATGAAGTTAGCCACATAAGTAACACCGTTAACAAAAATTAGTAAAAGGATCAATACAACTCAGTTTTAAAAGTTAAGGGACTAATTGTGCTCGCTTTAAACTTAAGGGACCAATTGCGCACATAGAGTAAACTTCAGGGACCAATAGTGTAGTTTCGCCTATATATATATATATATATATATTCATATCCTATATATAGACAAATATATACTGAATATGGAGATTTTCATATTCAATAACTCAAGTTCTTTATCTTTTATTTTTCATCTTTGCAGAGAAAATGAACATCAAACTGGTACATTATCAAATCATCAATACGTGTTACCAAAGTAAAAGTTGAGGGAAATTGGTGAATCACCTTCTCCTTCATTGTCCTATAGCTTATGAGTTGTGGTTTATGGTTTTTTTTTTTTTTTTTGGTATTCATTGGGTTATGCCATATAAAGTTAGTGAGTTGTTGACTTCTTGGCTGGGCAAGTTTGGTAGGCATCGAAATATAGATTTGTGGAGATTTGTGTTGCATTGTTTGTTTTGGTGCTTATGGTGAGAGCGGCATGCTAGATACTTTGAAGATTGTGAACGGTTTATTCTTGACATTAAATCTTTTTTTTTTCTATACTCTCCTTGATTGGAGTGTAGTTTTGCCTTTTTATTCTAATTTTTCTCTCTCCAATCTTACTTATCGTTGTAATCTAGGCTCTTGACTTGTGCCACTCTAGCACACTTCTAGTGTACTTGGTTCTTTTTTCTAATAAAATTTCTTACGTTGCTTAAAAAAATAATAATAATAAAAAAATATAAAAAAAAAAAAAAAAAAAAAAAAAAAAAAACAGCCCAGCAGCACTTTCTGCTGTCATTACCTTACCAGGAGAACTCCTGAAAAGCATATGGGATTAGGCAATTCCTTCTTTGTGTATATAACACAAGAGACAGGCAAATTTCCCCACAAGGGAAATTTCACCTAAAGTCTTAGCATTCGTCTCAACAGCCTAGTTGTCCTTGAGAGTTGAGACACTCCTACAATTTTACGTTTCTATTAACTTCTGTTTTGGCTTTCTGAAGTTAGAGCTCATCTTAGTTGCAGTGTACTTGACATATAACAAATATATATATTGGTAAGTAACATATAACAAATATCATATATAGTATAAGAACATGATTAAGGAGAATTTTAAACATTTTCTATAAGTGACAACTAGAAGCAGTTTCAATCTTGAGAGGCGGCAATAACAAAATAAAGAACAAAGAAGTGCAAATTCAAGTAAAAAATGAGCAGAATGACATTCTGATGCTCAAGAACACAACGTCAGCAATCAATTTGTTAATTGCTATAAATTTCATGCCAGAAAGATCCAATATAATAATTCTTTTGGACAAATGGAAAACACCAAATCAATGCTTTTACGTTCATTAGCTACTAGAAGATTAATATATTTGCAGATACAATCAACAGATCATTAAATGGAACAAAAGAACTTGATGTCGAAAGATAAAAATTTTACCAACTTTTAAGGATTAATAAGCACCTTCAACATCATATAAAGTGATAAGTCAAAAGAAATAGGTAAGATGGACAAGAATTTGAGCAAGTCATAAATGCACAAAATACAAAATCCAAGATGAAAATGAAATGCTTATAGTGACTGGAAAATACACAGACCTCTTCTGAACGGAGGCAGATATTTGCCACATTCTAGTGGAGATTGACCAGAAAACTCAGATTCCAGTTGAGACTTAAGTATGGATTTATGAAGATCGCACTGGTCAGTAGAGAGACCGGGTTGATTGTTATCTGGCGTCAAAGATGATGCAAGCCTCGACAAAGAGAAATATGGCTGATAGTCTTTGTCTGACTGCTGGATTGGATCCTGGACTAACAATCCTTTTCTTGCAGGAGGCAGATACATGCCACTCTCTAGTGGAGATTGACCGAGAAAAACAGATTCCACTTGATTCATAATGTTAATCATGGATCGAAACTGGTCAGTGGAGAGAGCAGGTTGATTGTTATCTGGCGTCAAGGATGATGCAAGCCTAAACGAAGAGGAAGATGGCTGATAGTCTCTGTCTGACTGCTCCATAGGATCCTGGATAGATGACTGACATCCACCAAATTGGGGAGAACCCTTTTGACTTCTATAGCTTCTCTTTGTCTGATCATTGTTCATCTTCTTGGCAGAAAAATCTTTGTCATGTAATGATAGAGATGAAAATTTATCATATGTTAGCCTATGCTCCACAAATAGCAACTCTCGCACGGCTTCAGGAACAGTTGGTAGAGGGGAACGTTCCAGCATAGACTTTCTAATATCCTCATCAAATATATCTGGTAAAGCCATGAGAAGCTGAACCAGCCGAGACTCTTCACGGTATTTCTTGTAACTCTCTAAATCACTCAATTCCTTTCGCTCCATCTCATCTAATTGCTGCCAATAACATTGCAAAAAACAATATAATCCAGTGAGGGGAAAACCACTTTGTTTCACAGCCTCAATTTCCCTCTCCAACCGATACGTTTTAGCCAAATTCGACTTATCATGATGGGCATACAACCATGCCAAGTAGTCCCATGCATCCTTGGCAGAGTTTATATTAGCCAAAAGTTTCTTAAGGGAACGATCAACATACAAGTCGATAATTGACCGTGCTGTTGCATTCATAGATTCCCAATGCTTAATCAAGTTTAAGTAATTTTTATTTTTGGGGTCATGACGAGTCGCTAATCCACTTACATAGTCCCACAGTTCTCCTTCAATCTCGAAATTACGCATCATATATGACCACAGTAGATAATTAGTTCCATCCGATTTGAGTGAACCAGCATCATCCGGGTCATAATCCATAACCAAAAACAAGTTTCTCAATCAAAATGCAAAGATACTTGGAAATCTACCGCCTACAATATTACAAACACGTAAAGAATGTAATGGCTTTCATACAGAGTCCTTAAAAAAAAAATTCATGATCAAGTTTAGCTAGTCAATTATTAACATCTAATAAAATACATTAGAAGTCTAGCATTGACAATTAAGATGAAGAAAAGAAACAAGAATTGAACACTTGAGTTGGAGCTGAGGACTAACCGGATTGAGAGGACCATTACCTAGTCTTAAAGCTTCAAATTAGAGCTCTGAGGAACTGACTCTTTTTTGTTTTTCCATACACGACAAACAGTCTTTATTCTTTAACTCTTTATCCAACTTTAACTTTACTCTCAGGACAGGGACCAGTGAAGTCAAGGATACGAGGTTGTTGTTTTAGTTAACGACTCGTTTTGACTGAATGATTTTATATGTAACTATGGAAGTACGTACCCAAGCTTATCTCCAAGAGTCCAGTCCATTTAGTTCTAACAAACATATTGAATGAGTTTTTGTTTGGATAGCTTATTTTTTGCCAATTTATTTTATTATTTAGTTTATTTTTGCTATTATTTATAAGTCTTACTACACTTTTTGGTACTGTTTATGAGTTCCGCTATACTATTTCTGTTAACTTTTACCTTTATCTATATTACCTTCAACAAAATGTTTTCAATTTCAACAAAATAAATATTCCAAATAGAAATAAAACCCATGTTTTTCACATTGGTCTTCGGCCTTTTTACTATCCTAAATCCGTTTTCCTGTGAATAAGATTTTGTAATGATTAAATGCTCATGTAGACTCGTAGACCTTATTTTATTGATGGGCTTTACTAGGCTTTTCATGCCTAAACCCATATTCTTTGTCAGAGTTAATATTAGAGTTGTGTTAGGAAGTAGGGATGCAACAAAATATCATTATATTTTCAATTAATAGTTGAGATGTCAATCCCCCGCAAATCCAAATAATATAATAAAATATGAGATTATGACTCGCTACAATTAAAACAAGGGTGTTGTGAGATTTTGTTGTGTCTTTAAAATTTCCCTTAATATGATTCATCTTCTATACATTACAAGAGTAGGGACACCAGAAGGAATATGAAGGCCATGAAATGCAAAGTCTTTTTTTTTTTTTTTTTTTTGTGGCAAAAATCACATTTTCGTCCTCATATTTTCACGCAATTTCTACTTTGGTCCCTGTCTTTTATTTTCATCGTTTTTTGTCTCTATTTAGAAAAACGTCTTTCATTTTAGTCTTTTCCGTTAGTACCTTAATGGCGAAGTCCTACATGGCAGATGAAACTATTAAAATAATAATAATAATAAATTTTATTTTGACATTAGAAAATGCCACGTCAACATCTAAATTATATAAAAAAAATTAATTTATTAATTTTAACTAAATAAAAAAAAAAAAAGTAAAAACAGAATTAAAATCCAAAAATCACATAAATTAAGATTTAAGTGTGTCTTGAACAAGAACAACAAGAACACAAATCTAGAAATTAAAATCCAAAAATTAAAAATCTCAGAATCACCATTATCTCAAACCCAACAAAATCATCAAATCCTAAAGCCCCGAAGTACCAAATCAATCCAAAAATACAACACAACCAATCCAAACTCAAAAAAACCCATCACTCACTTCTCACCAATCCAATCCATAGCAACAACAATCAAAGATCCACCTTCAACAATAACTCCGCCAATCACCACCAATTACAACAAATAAAATAACCGGCGAAATCCACCAAGCACCATCTTTAACCACAAAATCTACCAAACCCAATCATAGGTGAAACCCACTGATCACAACATACCCAATCACCAGCCAAACCCATCGATCCCAGCAAACCCAATCACTTGAAAACCTCACTGATCACATTAAACAAAATTAGCAGCCAAACCCACAAAGTCAAACCCATCACCGACCAAACCCATAGAGCTAAACCCATCGCCTCTTTCTTCTCTTACTGAGTTTGACCCTCGCCTCTTTCTTCAGACGTGTTTTAAGTTTTTTTTTCCTCTCATGATGGTCATCGGAGAGTTTTATACATATTGTGATTGGTTGTTGGTGGAAGTGGGTAGTGGGTAGTGGGTAGTGGGTTTGAGGTGATGGTGGTGATCAAGTTTTTTTTTTTTTTTTTTTTTGGTGGTGGTGATTGGTGAGTTTGAAAGAGAGAGAGAGATTAGTGAATCTCGCCACCTGAAGCCAATCTCACCGCCTGAACTATCTCGCCGATCTTGCCACTGATGTGTCCTCTCTCCACCTCGCCAATCTCTATTTCTCTCTCTCTCTCTCTCTCTCTCTCTCTCTCTCTTGGTGCTTGTGGCAATGTTTATAATAGTGGTTGGTTGATTTTGGTTGGTGGTGATGGGTTTGTAACCATGGTGAGAAGCAAGTGATGGGTGTGTCTTGCTGTTGTTGTTCTTGGGTTTGATGTAAGGCTCTGTTTAATTAAAATCCAACTTGCTTGAGGTGGGTTTGCTGGGTTCAACTTGCTTGAGATGAGTTTTTCTACGTTTGGATTAGTTGTGTTGTATTTTTGGATTGATTTGGTACTTTGGAACTTTAGGATTTGATGATTTTGCTGGGTTTGAGAAAATGGTGATTTTAAGGTTTTTTTTTTTTTTTTTTTTTTGGGATTATAATTTCTGGGTTTGTGTTCTTAGATTTGAGTTTGTGTTCATGTTGTTCTTGTTCAAGACATACTTAGATCTCAATTCATGTGATTTTTTATTTTTAATTTTTTTTGTTTAGTTAAAATTAATAAATTAATTTTTTTTTAATTTAGATGCTGACATGACATTTTTTAATGCCAAAATAAAAAATTTTATTATTATTTTAATAGTTTTGTTTTCATGTAGGACTTTGCCGATAAGGCACTGATAGAAAGGACTAAAATGAAAGGTGTTTTTCTAAATAGGGACTAAAAGCAGTGAAAATAAAAGATAGAGACCAAAGTAGGAACCGCGTGAAAATGTAGAGTCAAAAATGTGATTTTCGCCTTTTTTTTTTTTTTTTTTAAGAATCAAATGCAAAATCATTTTGCTGTGTAAAATGATGGCGTCTTGTGATATGATGAGATGGATTTTAGGCCATTGATCCCTCATAACATTAAATGGACCATGAAAGTGCTAGTACAAAGTCCATATTCTTTTCGTGGTTCCACTAGTCATTATAGTAACAATGGCCAAGAAAAGGAGCATGCCTTTCAACAAAGATGTTGTGGTTTGTTTTTTTAGCTAATTTTTTTTTTTTTTTTTTAATTTGATAACTGTGGACGAGAGATTCAAATCTTGGTTGTCTCCATTGAAAGCACTAGAAGGTGCCAAATAGTTGAGTTGCCTACAAGGCTCTAGCCAAACTTGTTAATGGAGAGAAGAATAATGAATGTGAGTAGTAAATTATAGTTGCTTAATTAGAACCCATTAACCTAATGAGTAATGACAAATAAAATTATCACAAGGGTTCATCATAAATTAAAATCTTACCATATCTATATAATAGGGGGAAAATAAATTGGTAAAATGTTGTGGCTTTTTATATTTTAGATTGGAACAACTATTTTGGTTGAAATAACCAAAACAACTGGGACAAGTTAGAATAAACTGATATTTTGGGCAAGACAAAACAATGGGGTTCTTTCTATCACTTTGGTGAATGGTGTGAAAATTTTGTCAGTACCAACCAATGAGAAATGGAATTTAAAATCTTGATTTCTATTGCTCTTAACCATGAGCTAGTGGTGTATTCTCACAATATTTCATCTTAAGGCATCCATCTTCTAAGAAAATTGTCATTTATTACAAGAAAATCCAATTGTACTTGTTGGGGGGGGGGGGGGGGGGAATGAGAACTCCTTTAATAGCCAATTAATAAAAGCAAAATACATCTTTTGGTTGAATATTCTCCAATCAACACTACATAAGATATACCTATATTAGAAAATTGCAATATGCTTAACTGAGCATTAGAAATTTAGGAATCTTTGTTACTCCTAAGTCCTAACCCAGAGCTAGTGGTGCATTCTCAAATCAAAGTGTTAGGATAAGTCCACAACCAACAACACCTAAAAGAGTCATCTAGTTGACAGACGTGGTAGCATTCACAAGCCATGTTTTGAAGCCCTCACAATTAGGCCTAAAAAACAATATACACTCCAGTATAAGTGTGATTTAACATTATTTTTTGTTTTGTAATATATAATATTTTGTACTTTTTTATTTTTTAAAAAGGTCCGATGAATCCTAACTTCTTGTTTAATTTGTATAAAAAAAAATTAGAAATATGGAAGGGTTATAAAAATTATGGATAATTTATTTTAATATAAAACTATATAAAAATATCCTAAACATAAGTATAAACATAAACATATATAATAATGTATGTGTTTGTTTTATTTGAGCCCACAAATATGTTTTAATCTTTATTCAAATTTGAGAATATAGAAATATGGAAATTGAAATGTCAATATATGAATTTATTGGGGCTATTTATGTTTTCACTCTTTATTTTTTAAAATACTAATAAATTTTTTAGTATATACCATGTGAGAGACGCTTAAGCTTTAGGGTCTTTAAGCTTTAAACAAGTTTTGGTATCCAAAAATAATCCGACAATATTTTGGTGCATCTTTCAACTTACTATTGATTTCATTGATATTCTTATTTCACTATAATTGTATAAGTCCAAATATGTATTCTAATTCTCCACGTATTCACAAACGAAAGTAATTGAAGGAGTCCAATAAGTCTACTAATGATTGAGAATACACTATTTCCCTTGTTTATCTCATGTATTCACAAACGAAAGTCGCTTTATGTAAGTCTTAAGTATGGACCAAATGGACCGAATAGGATTGAACTGAACAGACTAGACTGAACGGGACCAAATTGGGTCGAAGTATATAGATTGGATAGAAGGGGACCGAATAGGACTGATGTGGACATACTGAACGAAATAGAAGCAATGTGGACTGAATGGAACCAAAGTGGACAAAACGACCAAATAGGACTAAAGTGGACAAAAATAGACCGAATAAGACCACAGTGGATAGCATAGACTGAATAGGACCATAGTGAATAGAATAGAACCAAAGTGAACTGAATAGAACCAAAGTGGACTGATTGGACTAATTGGACTGAAGTAGACAAAATTAGACCAAATGAACCGAATATAACTTTAGTGGACGGAATAGACTAAATAGGACCAAGTAAGACAAATAGGACCGAAGATGACAGAATGGACCGAATAAGACTTTTGAATATTAATAATTTTTATTGCATTTTTATGGCTCATATTTCTAATTTCTAATGTCTATTTTAGTATTTTCTTTGTATTTTTTTAACTAAAAACTAAAGAGTTTAGCCTAAATAAAATAAACTTGAAAAAAGAATCAATTTAAAAGTATTTTTGAGCTAAACTTGAAAAGAAACCCTACAAAAAGAATTAATTTAAGACCCAATTAGTCCAAAATAAACTGAAGGAGGACCGAAATTGACCAAGCGGACCGAATTGGACTGAGTGGAATGAATTAGACAAAAGTAGACCTAATTGGACCGAATTGAACCAAAATAGACTTAATTGAACCGAATGGAAATTGTTTAATTTTTACGGAGAACAAATTATATTCAAAAAAATTTAGAGATAAAATTATTCTTTATATTACAATACAAAATAATTATTTATTCCCACACATTGCGTGGGTTTGCAACTAGTATAGTTTAGCACGTGTAGCACACATTAGGACTAAAGCAAATGACATGATGAGCCTAATTCTTCCAAATCTGCAATTCAAGATCGATTGAAATCTTGGTCGATCCAAATTAATTTTATATATTTGACAAAAACAAGTCATAGTAAAAAACACATGCATTCAACACCATTTATAATACAAAGAGGAAAAGAAATGCAACTACAGTTACATAACGTAGCATTAGACTAGTAGTGGTGCGGCAGTAGTGTTATCAACACATTGTTACAATCATTTACCATACCAATATGACAGGACACCAGCGTAAACTTCTAAACATCATAAGCCTTACAATACAAACCAAACTTCTTTTGAAGTAAAACAGAAACTTCACACAACAATTAAGGAGCATCACAGGATTACAGAAGCAGTACACATCAATATAATACAAGAGTTTGCAGGATGGTGGACACAGTCGTAACGACACACCTACAATCTCTTTCTTTCTTTTTTTGGAGGGGAAATGGAAACACTCAAAAACCTAGCTTTTGAAAGTGTTATCATGCCAAGACAATAATTTACTGGATATTAACCCCTAAGAGCAAGCCATAATGACCACTAGGCAATACAGGTATTGGCTTCTTCCCCTTCTTATATGACACTCCAGGTATAGCCTCCATTCCTATCATGTCGATTGCACTTAATTTGAAATCACACAGATTGCAAATAAATCTATCTGGCCGCTTTTGCAAAAGCCAGTTAGAAGAGAGCATTGGATTAGACACAGTATCATATGTCCATCCATTTTCACCGGGCCTTAAATCTGCCCAGGCATCAATCCATCCATCAGATAAAGGAAACTTTCCATCCAAATTTTCATCCCAATTCATGTCACCACAAAAGACCACATTTGGAAATTTCTTAAGAAGGTTAACAGCCTCCTTTGCCTGAGCTATACGTTCCTCACTGTGCATTTGATCCCATGTAGGAGGGGCAGGGCAGGGGCTCTCAAGATGGGTTGTGGCTACAGTCAACAATTTCCCCCTCACTTCAATCTCTGCCATGCACAGTTCTTTCAGCATTGTAGAATTGCTGAACGGTTTGCAGCTGAAGGATTTTACTGGAAGTTTGCTCAACTGCAATTGACAAATCAAGTTAGGCTCCAACACTACATTAAATATGAACATTGAAGTAACAAATTATTTGACATGCAGAAGAATCATATCTTGAATAACACATCCTGAGACAAGTAGCCCGAAAGAGAGTGCACTATAGAAGCAAGATAAAATTTATAGTATAAAGAAATTTACAAAAACAATCACATTATGGGCTTTACCACCTTAAAAGGTCAAATATAACTAAAATATGTGAAATTAATCATTTTAGAAGATGAGTAGATTTCCAAGAATTGGGTAGTGCCGTAGCAGCCATATTAATTTTCTAAATTTTTCTGTGAGCATTATACACAGCAAGAAGACATATTCTACTGTTTATACTAAAATTCCCCCTACCCCGATGTACTTCATGGAAAAAATTCTAGAAAGACCTAACTAAAAGAGAAAGAGAAAACTGAACAAATGAAACTAACTTATCCAACAGACTGCAGTATCCCTCCACAAAGTAACCTCCCATGGTTTCTACAAGCTTGCATTGCAACTACGTTGGCCAACCTAAATTTGCAAAGGATGCAGAATATCTTACCTGCATGCAGAAATTTCTTCTTGTACAGGCCATTTGATGTGAAACTGAGCAATTATATGAGTTCCACCAGCTTGATACCTTAAAAATGTCATATATACCAAGTGTAACCTCCTGTACGGCATATATTCTGGTCATAAATATGATGAATAGTTAATTGGAATTGACCTATGAGATGAAGCCAAAATGGCACACCTGGAAACAAATGACATCAGGAGAATGCAATTGAATAAGTTTACCAAGAGCCTCCATCCTCTTATGTATCTTCAAATCTTGGAACCACAAATTGTAACTCAGAATTTTCACTGCACTTGAAACCATGCTCAAAAACTTTCCCTCTGCCACAAACACAGTTTTTTTAGAAATTCATATCAATAATAATAAAAGACTCCAAAATAGCAAGATTGAAATTCTGAGTTAGATGTGACCATTAAATATGGTAAATAATATTCATTAAAATAACTCAATATAATAGGCATCAATGTCCCCCAACAACATGAGATTAGGAGAACGGATAACAATTGATGATTTTAGTTACAACCTCTCTATAGTCATTATGCTCTATTAGAATCTCTAATTCTTTCTCGCCACTAGGAAGGGAAAGCCTTACTTTTAAAAGGTCGTACCCAAGGCACAAAACTCTCACTTTTGTAGAAGCCTAAAAGGGCATTCACATTTATTTGAAATTTAATAAAATTATTCAAACACAAACAATTTGTCATTGCCCGCTCCAGCACAAAGGCTTAGTACCAAGCCTTCGTTGTCACTACTTCTGAAATTCTATGGCTTCAATGGTTCTTGGTTAATATGGGTACCCCTCAGTCCACTAATTCTTCCATCCACTGTGACAATTGGAGTGCTATCTGCATTACTCACAACAATATTGTCACAAGTGCACTAAAGATATTGAGATAAATTGTCACTTTATTTGTCATTGTCTTCAGCATAATAGCCTCCTTTTGTAATCTTTTTGTTCTGAAGATCAACTTGCTAACATGTTTACTAGATCTCATTCACCCAGTCATCTCCATGATCTTATTTCCAAACTCAATCTAGTTTCCTCCGCACTGCCTTCAGTTTGAGGGGTGAGGTTAGCATATTTGACATTACTATGATGTACATATATTTAGGCCAGAATTATGACCTGAATCAAGGCATATCAGTTAAACTTGATTCAAGACATAATCAAGGCGCCAACATCAACGCTATCCCTCATTACTCTCTTGGTAAGTTATATATATATATATATATATATTCATGTCCTATATATAGACAAATATATACTGAAAATAGAGATTTTCATATTCAATAACCCTGTTCTTTATCTTTTATTTTTCATATTTTGCAGAGAAATTGGACATCAAACTGATACATTATCAAATTATCAATATGTGTTACCAAAGTAAAATACCAAAGGTTCTCCATGAAAAACTCAAGAACCAGCCCAGCAGCACTCTTCTGCTGTCATTACCTTGCCAGTAGAACTCCTGACAAGCATATGGGATTAGGCAATTCCTTCTTTGTGTATATAACACAAGAGACAGAGGCAACTTTCCCCACAAGGGAAATCTCACCTAACGTCATCTCAACAGCATAGTTGTCCTTGAGAGTTGAGAAACTCTTACAATTTTGGGTTTCTGTTAGCTTCTGTTTTGGCTTATTGAAGTTAGAGCTCATCTTAGTTGCAGTGTACTTGACATATAACAAACATATATATATATATATATATATATATATTTATATATTGATAAGTAACATATAACAAATATTATGTATAGTATAAGAACTTGATTAAGGATAATTTTGGCTAAAAGGAAGTGCATGAAACGGTCTCATCCACAAACCTTGTTGCCATATATATCAGCATTAAAAAAAATCATCACCGAGCAAAGATTATAAACATGTTCTATAAGTGTCAACTAGAAGCAGTTTCAATCTTGAGAGGCAATAACAAAAGAAAGAACAAAGAAGTGCAAAATTCAAGTCTGGAGTTAAAAGCCAAATGAGCAGAATGACATTCTGATGCTCAAGAACACAAAGTCAGCAATCAATTTGTTAATTGCTATCAATTTCATGCTATAAAGATCCAATATGAGGATTCTATTGGACAAATAGAATACACCAAATCAATGCTTTTACGTTCATTAGCTACTACAAGATTTTAATATATTTGTAGATACAACCAACAGCTCATTAAATGGAATAAAAGAACTTGATATCGATAGATATAAGTTTTACCAACTTTTAAGGATTTATAAGCACCATCAACATCATATAAAGTGATAAGTCAAAAGAAATAGGTATGGTGGACAAGAATTAGAGCAAGTCATAAATGCACTGAATACAAAATACAAAATCCAAGATGAAAATGAAATGCTTATACTGACCGGAAAATACACAAACCTCTTCTGAAAGGAGGTTGATATTTGCCACTCTCTAGTGGAGATTGACCAAAAAGCTCAGGTTCCACTAGACCAAAAAGTATGGATTTATGAAGATCACACTGATCAGTAGAGAGAGCAGGTTGATTGTTACCTGGCGTCAAAGATGATGCAGGCCTAGACGAAGAGCTGGTTGATTGGGGAGAATCCTTTTTTCTTCTTCTGCTTCTCTTTGTCTGATCATTGTTGGTCTTGTTGGCAGGACAATCTTTGTCATCTAATGATAGAGATGAAAATTGATCACATGTTAGTCTACGCTCCACAGTTAGCAACTCTTGCACAGCTTCAGAAACAGTTGGTAGAGGGGAGCGTTTCATCATAGACTTTCTAATATTCTCAAATTTATCTGGTAAAGCCATGAGAAGCTGAACCAACCGAGACTCTTCACGGTATTTCTTGTAACTCCCTAAATTACTCAATTCCTTTGGCTCCATCTCATCTAATTGCCGCCAATAACATTGCATAAGACGAGATAATCCGGAAATGGGAAAACCACTTTGTTTCACACTCTCAATCTCCCTCTCCAACCGACACTTTTTAGCGAAATTCGACTCATCACCGTGGGCATACAACCCTGCCAAGTAGTCCCATGCATCCTTAGCAGACTTAATATGATCCAAACGTTTCTTAAGGGAACTATCAACATAAAAGTTGATAATATACAGAGCCGTTGAATTCATATCTTCCCAATGCTTAATCAAATTTATGTAATCTCTATCTTTGGGGTCAGGACGAGTCGCTGACCCACTTACATAGTCCCACAGTTCTCCTTCAATCTCGAAATTACGCATCATATATGACCATAGTAGATAATTAGTTCCATCCGATTTGAGTGAAACAGCATCATCCGAGTCATGATCCATAACCGAGAACAAGTTTCTCAAGCAAACACCAAAGATACTCGGAAATCTAACACCTACAATATTATAAGCACGTAAAGAATGTAATAATGGCTTTCATGCACAGTGTCCTTAAAAAAAATTTCATGATCAAGTTTAGTTAGTTAATCATTTACATTAGAAGTCTAGTACTGACAATTAAGATGAAGAACAGAAACAAGAATTGAACACATGAATTGGAGCTGAGGACTAACCAGATTGAGAGGACCTTTGCTTAGCGTCAAAGACTTCAAAGCTCTGAGGAACAGTCAGTCTTTATTCTTTAAAACTCTTTATCCAACTTTAACTTTACTGTCTGGATCTGGACAGGGTCCAGTAAACACACAGATACGAGGTTGTCGTTTTAGTTAAACGACTCGTTTTGACTTAATGATTGACATGAACCCAAGCTTATCTCCAAGAGTCCAGTCCATTTGGTTGTAACAAACACATTGAATGCATGGCAATTTGCAATGATTAAATGGCCTTGATATGATCCTAAACCCATTTTCCTATGAATAAGATTTTGTAATGATTAAATGCTCATGTAAACCCATGGACCTTATTTTATTGATGGGCTTTACAAGGCTTTTCATGCCTAAACCCATATTCTTTGTATGAAAAAGTTTCTGCACTGATTGTCAAAGTTAATATTAGAATTGTGAGAGAGAGTAGGGACGCAACAAATTTTCACTATATTTTCATAACGTTGAGATGTCAATTCCTCATAGATTAAAGTAAAAATAATAAAATATGAGACTATGACTCACTACAATTGAAAACAAGGGTGTTGTAAAATTTTGTTGTATCTCAAAATTTCTCTTAATATGGTTCATCTTTTATGCATCAAGAGAGTAGAGACACCAGGTGGAATATGAAGGCCACGAAATGCAATTTTTTTTTTTAATCAAATGCAAAATCATTTAGCTATGTAAAATGATGGCATCTTGTGATATGACAAGATGGACTTTAGGCCATTGATCCCTCGTAATATTAAATGGATCCTAAAAGTGCTAGTACAAACTACAAAGTTCATATTCTTTTTGTGGTTCCACTAGCCATTATGGTAAAAATGGCTGAGAAAAGGGGTTGCTTAACTAGAACCCATTAACCTAATGAGTAATGACAAATAACAATTATCACAAGGGCTCATCATAAATTAAATCTTACCATATCTATTTAATAAGAAAAAAAAATTGAAAGTGAAGTTAAATTGGTAAAATGTTGTGACTTTTAATATTTTAGATTTGAACAACTATTTTGGCTAATATAACCAAAACAACTAAGACAAGTCAAAATAGGCTGATATTTTGGGCAAGACAAAACAACAAGATTCTTTCTATCACTTTGGTGAACGATGTGAAAATTTTTGTTAGTGCCAACAAATGAGAAATGGAATTTAAAACCTTGATTTTTGTTACTCTTAACCATGAGCTAGTGGTGTATTCTCACAATATTTCATCTTAAGGTATCCATCTTTTAAGGAAATTTTCATTTATTACAAGAAAATCCAATTGTACTTGTAGGGAAAAAAAATGAGAACTCCTTCAATAACCAAGTAATAGAAGCAAAATACATCTTGGTTGAATATTCTCCAATCACCACTGCTTAAGATATACCTATGTTAGAAAATTGCAATATGCTACTAACTTAGGATTAGGAATTTAGGAATCTTTGTTACTCCTAGGTCCTAACCCAAAGTTAGCGGTGCATTCTCATCTCCAAGAGTTAGGATAAGTCCACAACCAACGACACCTAAAAGAGTCATTTAGTTGATAGACGTGGTAGTATTCACAAGCCATGTTTTGAAACGCTCACAATTAGGCCTAAAAAAATATATACACCATGTGGTAGCATTCATAAGTGTGATTTATTTATTGATTTTTGTTTTTTAATATATAATATTTTTTTACTTTTTTATTTTTTAAAAATGTTCTGATGAATTCAAAATTCTTGTTTAATTTTTATACAAAATTTAGAAATATTTAAGGGTTATAAAAATCATGGATAATTTTTTTAAATATAAAACTATATAAAAACATCCTAAACATAAGTATAAACATAAACATAATAATATATGTCTTTGTTTTATTTGAGCCCAAAAATATGTTTTAATCTTTATTCAAATTTGAGGATAGAGAAATATAGAAATTCAAAGGTCAGCATATGAATTTATTGGGGCTATTTGTGTCTTCACTCTTTAATTTTTAAAATACTAATCAATTTTTTAGTATATATGTGAGAGATGCTTAAGCTTTAGGGTCTTTAAGCTCTAAACAAGTTTTAGTATCCAAAAATAATCTAACATTATTTTGGTGCGTCTTTCAACTTACTATTGATTTCATTGATATTCTTATTTCACTATAATTGTATGAATTCAAATATGTATAATAATTCTCCACGTATTCACAAACAAAAGTAATTGAAGGAGTCCAATAGGTCTAATAATGATTGAGAATACACTGTTTCCCTTGTTTATCTCATGTATTCATAAAAGAAAGCTGTTTTATGTAAGTCTTAAGTATGGACCTAGTGGACCTAAGTAAATAAAATGGACCAAACGGGATTGGACCGAAGTATACATATTACTCTGAAGTAGATTGAATAAGACTAACATGGATATACTAGATTGAATAAAAGTAATGTACATGGGCACAAGGGAGTATGCCTCGGCTTTGGAGTGGACCGGGTGAATATTTATTAGTTCTAACAAACACATTGAATGCATGGCAATTGGCAATGATTAAATGGCCTTTTTATGATCCTAAACCCATTTTCCTGTGAATAAGATTTTGTAATGACTAAATGCTCATGTAAACCCATGGACCTTATTTTATTGATGGGCTTTACTAGGCTTTTCATGCATAAACCCATATTCTTTGTATGTTGCACTGATTGTCAGAGTTAATATTAGAATTGTGTTAGGGAGTAGAGACGCAACAAATTGCCACTATATTTTCAAATGATTGAGATGTCAATTCCTCGTAGATCAAAATAAAATAATAAAATATGATATTATGACTCCTTACAATTAAAAACAAGGGTGTTGTGAGATTTTGTTGTGTCCTTAGAATTTCTTTTAATATGATTCATCTTCTATGCATCAAGAGAGTAGGGACACCATGTAGAATATGAAGGCCACAAAATGCGAAGTCTGTTTTTTTTCAAGAATCAAATGCAAAATCAACTAGCTATGTAAAATGATGGCATCTTGTGATATGATGAGATGGAGTTTAGGCCGTTGATCCTTGTTCAAAATATAAAATGTAACTAAAAACATCATTGATATAAACATAAACATTAATACAACAATATATGTTATTTTTTATTCATATAAACATGACTATATATGAAAAATTCTTATGTCAATTAGTGAATTTTTTAGGTTGTTTGCAACTCATTCTCAGTTATTTTTAATATATAAATTAATTCTGAAATATATATACAAGAGATGTATAAGAATAAATCTTCAAGCTTTGAAAGAATTTCAACACTTGAAGATAATTTGGCCTCACTTTGGAGTGTCATTCTTTGTATTGATTTCATTGATTAGGGAAAACTAGTTGTATTAGAAAGATAATTTGATAATTCAAAATGAAATAATTGTTATAGAAATAGAATTTGCCTAATTTGCACGTTTAGTATGAAAAAATTGCCCCACAATTTGAGCGAAAATAATTTTTTTTTCCCTCGATTTTAATGATTTTCCAATACTTTTGAATATCATTCAACTAAGGAACCGAAAATTTAGCAATTTTAGGATTACACATTGCTTGTGGATATTTAGAAAGTGATTAATTTTGATTAAATGCTTATATCTAAGAGATTTAATTAAAATATAAGATTAAGACTATCTATCTATTCGAATAAAATTATCCTAGGTATGATGGTGCACCCTTGTCCTAAGTCTAGACTAATGGGATTATGACACATCATTAATCATAACTAATCATTTAAATGACCAATCATAATTAATAACCATAATTGTACATGTCTAGTCCTCATCTTAGGGATGTATATCATCTGATGGATGCATATTAACAACTAAAACTTGATTCGATTGAAATTTTTAAATTTGTGGTCTGATTGAAGCACATGATATGTTGTTTTTATCATTAGAACTTCTAGATTTGGGTTTAATGGATAATTTGGGAATCCAACAATCAAAATTTTGATTTTTCTTTATATCTTAAATTGACAAATTTTCTCTTGGTGAGATTAAATGAAAGTTGTAAAATAAGATGTCTACACTTTCTCTCCAACATTTATCCACGGATCTTTCACTTGATTGGAGAGGTATTTTGCACTTATTTGGAAAGAATGATTGGAAGGTAGAAGATCAACTTTTCTCAGCCTCTAGTAAAGTAGTAATGCTTAGTATAAAATAATAAGATTTCCCACTCATATTTCTGTCTTAAAATATTTGAACTTATGTTTACTCTCTTGATCGTTTGGTTTCATACCTATGTGCCATTCATCAAGTCGGGACACCAAGTAAAAAATGAGGGGCCATGAAATGCAAAATCAATGAGCTATGTAAAAAGATGGCATCCTGTAATGTGATGTAACAGAGTTTTGGCCATTGATCGACACCTCTACATTAATCAGCCACAAAAAGTACTAGTACAAAGCTATACTCCTTCAAAAAGTTATTACGGCAACAATTGCCCGAACGGAGTATGCCTTCAACAAAGATGTAGTAACGATAAAGAACTAAACGCCAAAAGTTAAAACTCTCTCAATATATATAATGAAGTTCTTTCTAGCCAAACTTCCTAATGGAGAGAAGAGTCAAGAATGTGACAATGTAGTGATTATAATTGGGTGTGGCTTCTATTCAGTGTCTTGTAACACTAGACCCGCTACAATCATGACAAGTATCCATTTTCAGACACATGTCATGATCACAACAAGTCTAGTACACTGGAGGCAAACAAAAGCCATGCCCGTTATAATTAACTCATCTTATAGAGTTCCTATCTACACCAAATAAATAAAATTAATGACATCTTAGCCTAATTGTATCATAGATTAAAATATTTTCATATTTATTTAAAAATATTGTATAGTTCAATACACAACTTCCACTTTGATCTTTTACCTTTATCTTTTCCTTTTCATTTTGGTAAACGACAAAAATGATTTCATAAGAAAAGTTTTTTCAATTTTCATTTCCAAACTACAAAAGAAAAAGCTTTAGAAAACACTTTCAACAACCCCCACCACAATAAATGCTTTCCCTTCTTCTTCTTCTTCTTTTTTGGCAAGTAAATCCGTCCATGTTGGTAGTGCCTGGCAGTATTAATGCCACACAATTTATGAATCTAACTTTAGCAATTATGCTAATTACAACCCCCACCCAAAAAAAAAAAAAAACATTGGATCATAAACGAACTTATTACAAACTGATTATAATTCAAAAAATAGTTTTTTTTTTTTCCTACCTCACCATAATAACAAAATATTGAAAGCTAAAACTAAGAAAAAGTGCCACCACTTGTTGATTGCACTTATTCGCCAGCTCCAGAAGGTGACGAATCTTACTCTGTTCCCTGCGCCACTTATGTCTGTCGAGTTCACTACTTGCCTTGTCGTATTGGTCGCCTGCTTACTGTGCACAAATTAAATAAACACACTTCGCTAAGAACATAAAAATTTATGCATAAAACATTAAAATTATAAGCTGTACTTAGAGCTAAGGTATTATTTATTGGCAATATGGGAATGGTAACAAATAAGATGAGGACTTTAGAGCAAGCTTTTCTTACCTTCCAGGAAAAATACAGTTCCCGTGACCTGCAAATACATTCCCCACAAGGGAGAAAAACCCAAAAAAAATAAGATGTTACATTCATATATGGAGCACATAAAAGATAGGTGAAAATGAACAAATAATGTGGACCCATTTTACCATAGGAAATTTCTAGTTGATGTAAAAGGCAATAATGTAATGGGAGTTGGTTTGAAGTAACATTATAGAAAGCGACCTTATTCTGAAAGGCAATCTTATACCAGGACTAGAATCTTTTGAAGTGTCTGGCCACAATGGGGTTCACATATTAACCAATGTCCAGACTCCAGAGGAACTTCCTTGTACACACTTCCAAATACGAAATGCAATTACCAAGCCATTTTTTGAAAAAAAATTTCACATTCCAATCACAGAAGAGACAATGAGCCTCTGCCAGGTGGGTCATAATTTCATTCCCATAGGTCATCATTGAGTTCTCCGTGACTGAAGCCTTGGAGCGCGTATTGTTGTTTCTATTACTTTCCCACAGTGGCATAGATTTAACAAATTAAGCAATCAAAAGTTCAAAACTTTAGCTTAAGGCCTTTACAAATAACAGCAGGGAAAATAAGAAATCATTTGTCCTACTTTTAATAAGTGTTCTACCAATACCATTTGTCCTTTTTTTTTCCCTTTCATTTTAAACTTTGGTTAATACTAATAGGAAATAAAAATAGTAGACTGCCATAGTGGAACAAAAGTGGAATGTAAACAGAGGATTTTTATTCATGTTCCTCTTCCCTAACTATTAAAGTTCCCAACTTTAGCATCAAACGCCAAATTACAGAAACAAGAACCTCAAATATATTGAATTCAATTCGATGTTAAATTCAAACATCCAAGTTTTTTAAAATCTAAAATGTAAAACTAACACTTACTTGGGTCAGAGGTGGTGATCATAGCCACACCCTTGAAGTCACAAGACCCAGCAACCCTCCCTTCCTTCTGGTAATAGCTATCAAATGCATAAGTGGCATGGCTCTTCACATTATTAGGCTGGTAACAATTCTCCCCTGGTTGAATCTCAGAGCAATTAGCCCTCCCAGGTCCACATGCCCAATCCAAAGCCGCCTGCAATGTCTTCGAGTCCACTCCATCCATCACCACACAATACGTCTGGTTAGTCGTATCATTAGCCAAAAAAGTCCCGCTTCCTGCAACATGAAGCAAGTAAACCGGCGTAGAATTCCCATAAAACAAACCCCAATTGGCCTCAGAAACCGGAGGGGACCTCAAGTCCTCATTGAACAACTCATATATGTACACACTAGACGTGATTTCCGGGTGCAAAGGCGTGCCACTACGATCAAGAACATGCTTAATAAGATTGGAATTATAAGTATCAGCATTGTCAATAGTGGCATAAGGCTCTTTAGAATCACCCTTTGAAGGCCAACCACTCTCCGTGACAAGTACCACAACATCTGTGAAATTAAGGTTCTTCATGGAAGAATAAGCAGCATCAATCATAGCATCCAACACATTAGTATAATGAAGCAAAGTGTTTGGATCAACCATTTCTTTAGAAGGTGTTAAGGGCTTAAACAAAGAGTTATCCAGAGGAACCACCCCTTTGTTTTGCATAAACACATAGTAAGGATAAAGGTTCATCATCAAAGGTGACCCAGTTTTGGAAAGGAACTGAAGCAAAGGTACAATAACCGAGGACAAGCTTTGGTTAAAGAAAGCTTGTGAAGGTGGAAAAGGATCAAGGATTATAGCAGCAGCATGTGGGGTCGAAATCTTGATCTGGGTGTGTAGATTTGCTGCCACTAAAGCACTGTAAAGTGACTCAATAGCTGGGAGAAGTATAGGACCTGAGGAAGGCACAGTGGTTAACACCTCGTCTCCTACAGAAATAGCAGTGATGACTGTTTCAGGGTAGAAAGCAACAACGTTTCTGCCTATCCAGGCAGCGGCTGTGGTGTTGGAAGAGCCAATGGCGAGGAGCTGATTGTTTGGGACACTAATAATGACTCGGATCTTGGAGTGAGCCAGTGCTTTGAGGAGGTCAGGATTGGCATCGTAGAGTCTGATGTGAGTGATCTTTTGGACTTGGAGAAACGAAACTAAGGCAGAGGGAGAGACTAGATTCGAAACATCTGTGCCAATGTTCACACCCACGAATGGTTGTGCGTCTTGGTCTTGTACTTTTAGCTGCTTGATTTGTGGCGCAGATTTTGCTGCAAACAAAGAAAATTAACATAATAAGACAAGGGTTTTACTTAGTTTTCTTGATTATTATAGTTTGTTTGTGTTTAGTTTACCTTGTAAGAGTGTGGAGAGTAGTGTGAATAAGGACAAGATGATGGTGAGCTTAGAGACTGCCATTGTTGAAGAGAGGCTTAAGCTTCACTTCCTCATCCCCTGCTTCTGGTTCAGCTACAGATCCTTGCATTATCTTCCAAGTTTCTTCCTTTTGGGTTTAATTTGTGGTTTTGGTATTGTGGGGGATGTGGGGAGTTCACTTTAGTAGCTGGGTTTTGGGTCTGTCTGAGACTGAGACCCCAAGAGAGTTACAGTGCGAAGAAGAAAGAAGAAGACATAGAATCAAAGAAGACAGTGTGACTTGGGGTTTACTTTTTTTTTTTTTGTTTTTGTTTCCCAAAAGCTGTGTTAGTTTTTAGTTCAAACATTTTTTTTTCTTTTTTCTTTTTTTTAGGAAAAAAACACTTTGTTTTTTTCCCCTTAATAGAAGTTCACTAAAATGACCTTGTGAGTTGTAAGCCGACACTCATTCAAAGTACAATTGCACTTCTCTTTTAGTCTTTTTAATCTTGTGACTTGGGGCAGGAAGGGTATTTTAGTCATTTCCTACGTCTCTTACTAATTACTACAAATTAAAAGTTAGAACATCAGTTAATTGCGTGTAATAAACAGCAATGTTTTTTAACACTTTAAGAGCATTAGCATTGGAGAATGCTAATGCCATATCTAAGGTCAATTTGGCATTTTATGCCTTAAAATCCATTGCATCAGACAATGCTAAACCCAACTATTGCAAAATTTTTTGCAATAGTGCTACAATACAATTCTAAAGTTAGAATTGTACTGTAGCAAGTATTCTAAAAAAAAAATCATTTTTTATTCACTTTTAAGACCGAAATTTCTCTCTCCTCTCTCTCATTATTTCAGTTCTCTTCTCTCTCTTCCTTCTCTGTTTCTCATTTGCTCTCTTCTCTCTTCAGACCGAAATTTCTCTCTCTTCCTTTTGGTTCTGTGGTTGCTTTTTTTTTTTTTTTTGGTGTGGGTGACAGCATGGGTCACTGTGGTGGTTGTGGGTTGTGGTTGTGGTTGTGGTTCAAATCGGCGCCGGTGGGCTGTGGGTTATGGGTTTTGGATTTGAGTTGATCTGGGTGTGACAAAGCTGGGTGTTGATTTGGGTTGATTTGAGCGTGGATTGGCGTGGGTTGATCTGGGCGTGACGGAGCTGGGTCATGGAAGAGGATCGGGTCGTGGTGGTGGTGTGGGTTTGGGTCGATGTGGGTCTTGGTCGATGATCGGCGTGATGGAGCTGTGTTGATTTTGGGTTTGGGATCGGCGTGGATTGGCGGAGATCGGAGATCGTGGTGGCGGTGTGGGTCTGGGTCGATGATCGGCGTGATGGAGCTGCGTTGATTTTGGGTTTGGGATCGGCATGGATTGGCGGAGATCGGAGATCGTGGTGGCGGTGTGGGTCTGGGTCGATGATTGGCGTGACGGAGCTGTGTTGATTTTGGGATTGCTCCGGTGGTTGTTGATGGGTTGAGGTGTTGCTAGAGGTTGAGGGAGAAGGAGAGGAAAAAAAACTGTTGGAAATGGCAGGAAACGTGAGTCTGAAAAAAAAAAAAAAAACAGTTATAAAGAAATAGTAAAGAAAGATTAAAAAAATAATATTTTAATAAAAATAAAGTTTTGGGATGTAGGAGGTATTGTAAAATTGGATGGTATAATGATAAAGTGATGTTTTGGAATGGTAAAATAGAGTAGCATTAGCATTTTCCAATGCTAATGCTCTAAGAAGTTTGAGAGGCATTGTATAGGTAACTGGTGGGGCAGAGTTTTTTCTTTTTCCTTCCTAATAATTAGTAAGAAAAAAAATCGAATTTTAGACTTTTAAAAATATTAAGTTTTTAGAGCAATTATTAATAAATTATATTAAAAAAAATTTTAATACTACTTTTGTGAAAAATATAAAAATTTATCAACATAATTAATTATTTTTTTATTTTTTTATAAAATAATTTTAAAGATAATTCTTAAATTAGTACACTTAGAGTATTTTTTAACATTTTTCAATATTAAAATACGTTAATTAAACAATAAAACTCTGGCTGTTTTTTTGTCTTCAAGTTTTACAGTAGAGTAGGGAGTCTTGGACAGTATTGTAGCTAACTCTACTTTCTACTATTTTGTTGAGTGGACAACAGAGTAGAGTAAATTTAAAGTCTTAAACTAATGTAGTGCACTCTACCTCTTTCAGTCAAAAAAAAAAGGTGAGTAACACGTGGCTTATTCTGGACCTTGCAGATGGTTCTTGAAAAACAGGCTGGCGTTTGCAAGCAAAGAGACGTTACTGCAGCCGACTTTACGGTGGAGTGGAATGCTTTCACAAAGTCTGGTCTTCCACTGGGTTTAGGACATTCATCAGCTAACTTCAACTTCCTTTCAAAGAGTTAATGGGGCCATAGCTACTCACATTTTCATGAGTTATTACATTTTATATTCTATTAATAAATATTTATTATGTATTTATCTAATTAATTAAATATTACTATTAATTAATAACTGTAATATTAATAAGTTAATAATAATAGTATTTAATTAATTAAATAAACATTTGACAAATATTTATTGATGGAGTATAAAGTGAAATAAAAAAAGTAAGACAGAAGATTTGTATTCCGTTCTCATACCTCTTTCAGCGATTTAAGAATAATTAGAGTTGCTAAACAGTCTAAATAAACAAAAAAAATTATAAAAAATGCTAAAACATTCATTGAACAGTAGTAATTTTGATGACAGAAAAAAAAAATCAGTATAATATAATTGTACAGATGGAAAAGTACAACTCAGTGGTGCTAGGCCTGCCAGTTGTGAATTACATGGAAGAAAAGAAAGAGCTAGGCCAAAAACATATTATTCCCCAAATCAGTTACTGTATCTGCAAGTACCAAAACCTCCCACATTATCAACATACACAAAATATATAAATTCAAATGTAAATTGAATCTTAAAACAAATAAATTTAAAGAGAAAAAAAATAAATATAGTTTCTCAATATCAAAATCTTCTCTTATTTCTCCCATATAAACTTTAGGCCATTATTCTTAGTGGTGGGTCGATCATTAAACTTGAAGATCAAGAAAATTATGGCTCTTGCTCTCCGCACTCCCATTGTGTGTAAATTGAGGTGGTTGCACACTTATACCAAGTCCAAAAAGATTAATCTAAAAGTACAAAAATCAAAACACCAAAATTTAAGAATAGTAATAAATAATAATCAATCTATGGTTGCAAAATGATTGTTCAATCTTAGTTATATCATATACAAAGAAAGCAATCTATGAAACAGGTATCATCAAAACAAATCAAAGATCAAGATTATAGAGAAATCGATCTGTGAGAGAGAGAGAGAGAGAGAGAGGTACTTTGATAGTAGATATAAAAAACAAACATACATTGATAAAAAAAAAAAAAAAAATCCCATCAAATACTAAGCTTGTTAGTTTAAAGAGAAATAAAAAGAACATACATAAACATAAAAATATGTATGGAAAGAGAAAAATGTATTCATGATTTAGAAATGTTGAGGGAGGGGAAAGGTTGGGGAAAAAAAAAGATACCTTAAATGTTGTGGTAGTTGAAAAATGTTTATGTAATCGGCAAGTTGCATATTTAATGTGATATATTTGTGGGAGGACAAGAATCCAAGAATATGGATAGATGGGAGAAGGCCAACACTAAGAGAACAGACCTCGAAAAGCACTGACGATAAGTCCTCGAGAAAATATGAACAACTTACCACAAGTATAGGGAGAATATAACACCAGAGGACCTCGAGGATACTGACATGTCCTCAAGGGACCAAGGACCAATGCTAAAGACCGTCAAGCACAAACCGAGGAAGAGAATAAGGATTCATCATCAAGCTAGGAAGGGAAGAAGACAAATAAAACATCTATCACCTCTGCATTCAATGCGTTGAACCCACCTAACTGGCCACATTAATAAGGAAATGACCCTTGAACAGTGTCAACACAGCTCATAGCCTAGTGTAAAAGCCTTTTAGTAAGGCTCTAATGGAACAAGTATCAAAAGAGATGAACATTGACCCTCCAAATGGAGGGCTAAGATACAACATAGGTGACTATATAAGGTAGAGAAGCCTCCGTAGGAGGGGACGAGAAAAAGATTCACTATTGTAACCTGAGAACAATTGTAATCACTATCTCAAACCAAACCCGATGAGCTTAATACAAGCCATTTGAGGCTATCTTTCACCTATACTTGCATAATTATACTTAATGTTAATTTTATCAATTCTAGTTAGTTCTTTCCATCTACATAAGGGTATTAATGATTGATTGGCATTCCATCTCTTCAAATTAATTGTGTGAGCAAAAGTAACAAGTTTGATATGTTTTCACCTTGACTTATTTTTGGCCACTACAATATTTACAGACAAACTCATCCTATTCATTGTGGTAGCATAATACCAAGTCTAAAATCTGAATAGGGAACTTTTGGGTTACCATATAGGTTCATGGAAAATTTGACACTTTCTATATTCATTGTTATTATTTTTTACCAAAAATGTTTATGGAGAGAAAATAACTGCCTTTATAAATGAGAATTAAAATTTTCTATTCCATATTTTTATATTAATTGTCAATATATATAAACATCTATGGTTTTTTTTTTTTTTTCCAATTAGATGGAAGAATTAAATAGGTAGTGGATATTTTTTCAATTTACATATACTATAGATTATAGTTAGATATTATAGATAGATATATGGAAAGACTGTTCACTCATAGTGTTAGTTGGCTTAACGTGAGGTTTACATGAACTACAACTTAGTCAAATTTCAACTAATTAGCTTGTTAGTTTGTCATACCCTCCGTTTAATAAAGGAGTTTTAAAATCATACATTTTTTAGAGTTTTTTTAAATATTTTTTTAATAAAAAATCTCATTTTTAGAATCTAAAAAATACATTAGCATTCAAGTAAAAATTCAACTAATAAAATTTCTTGTGATTGAATAAAAAATTTGAAATTCAATTTTTGTTTATACCAAAACTAATTGGAGTTTTAATATGATGATAAAGAACAATAATTGAGAGCGGACAACTGGAACTCTAAAAAAAAAAAAAAAAAAAGAGTAAAGAATTCTTTAAAAACATATGTTACCACTATTTATTGAAATATATGTTATCATATGAGGTTTTTGGTAAAATAATAATATTTTATAAGTTTTTTGGATTTTTATCCCTCTAAATTAAATGGGTGAATAAAGAGTAAAATTTAACAATTTTAAAAAGTCTTAGCATTACTTGATACTAACCCAAACTTCAAGGAAGATTTTTGGTTTTTATCCTCAATTAAAAGTCAAAAAGTATAATTTACGATTACAACATAATCATAAATTTGAAAATTTTCAATTACAACTCAGTTTTCTTTTTCATTTTTTTTTTAAAATATATAAAAAATTAATAAAATGTTTTTGATTTTGTAAGGTTTGTGTGGGAAGAGGATGAGAATTATCCTAGCTTGTTCATTGTAGCGGTGCGGGTTTTTGCCACTGGGGCATTATTAAGACACTGTAGCTTTTATTTTGGTATGTCTGTCTGAGACGACTCGACTGGGCTCATGATTCTAGGGTGACCTGTCTTTCTTACATTTTTTTTTTTTTTTCTCTTTTTGGGTAGCCATGGAAATGACAATCCTCACTTACCCCATATACGTTGGGAGAAATAGCCACCTCAAATTTGAGGCGTCTTGACTGAGGGTCTGTTCGGTTGGAAGAGTGAAAAAGTAGGATGATAGAAAATTGTGAGATGATGAAAAAATAGGAGGATGGAAAATATTTAGTTTTCCCTCTTATGTGTTCGGTTGAAGGGGTGGAAAAGTGAGTGGGTGGAAAACTCTTTTGTTTGGTTGAAGAGAAAAAAAGGAAGGATGGAAAATGTAATTTATATAAATTGACTATTATACCCTTGTTACATATTATATAAGAAATAGATTTATTTGTACTCATTAAATAATATAAAATTTATCACATTATATATATAAATTTATATTATTATTTTTATTATTATAATGTAAAAATTAATGTGATACGGAAAAAAAAATCAACAAGAAAAAAAAAAAAGGATTATTGAGGAGTATAATGGGGATAATAGATCAGGTCTTGTTGAAAAAAAAAAGAAAAAGAAAAAAAGAATGCCACGTTGAAAAAAAAAAAAAAAAAGCACGTCACTTTGGAAAAAAAAAAAAGGAAGCACGTCACTTTGCATATTTTTATCTAGATTTTGACTATGGGGACTTTTCTTTCATTCATTTTTTTAACTAATGAAAAGCACAGTATCATTCAAGTAAAGAATTCATTAAAAAAAATGTTACCACTATATATTAAAACATATGTTATCATAGGAAGCTGATTCAAACAGATGAAACCTCCTCTCAAAAAAAAAATTATATATATATATATATATATATGGTATCGTATGTGTTTTTTTTTGGAAAAATAATACCATTTCATTAGTTTTTGTTTTTATTTTTTATTTTTATCTCTTTAAATTAAACGGGCAAATAAAGAATAGTAACAAATTCTACAAAGTATATTGCAATTTCACTGGGCTTAATATCAACCTAATATATTTTACATTTTCCGAAATTTCAAATCTAAGTTGCATTTTATACAGTGAATGGGCCCAATCACATACTACCTTAAGCTAAATTGAATAATTAGAGTGGCTAAACATTCTAACTCAAAAAAATGCTAAAACATTAATTGAACATTAGCAATTTTGATGACAGACAAAAAAAAAAAAAAAAAACAAACAAACAAACAAACAAAAACAAAATCAGTATAATATAATTGTACAAAAGGTAAAGTATAACTCAGTGGTGCTATGCCTGCCAGTTGTGAATTATAATTAGTAGGACAATGCATCTTTAAACATATTGAAAAGTATTGATTAATTAGTCGGCCATGCCATTGCATAATACATAATTGTACAAATTGAGTTAATTTTCTTCAAAGTAAACTTTTATTGAAGCACTGCTGTTATTTGTTTCCCTGAGGAAAAAGGAAGCAATTATTTCGCATACCCTATATACTTCTCACATGGTTTTATTAATTGAGAATGCCGTGTTTTTGGTTGAGAAATAAACACACAATGAAGTTGGAATGGGGGTTAAACATAAAAACACATTACAAATTTACTTAATCATTGTAGCTTTTAAGGGATGATGAAACAAGTTCTACTACACATAACATAGTTAATAAATGTGGGACAATTATCTTATCTTTTTCCTCCTTTTTTTTTTTTTTTTTTTTCCTTTGGAAACAAGCACACACATATGCAAAAAATGTTGTGAAATTATTTTGAATTTTTATTGTATTCCTAAAAAAACTCAACATGGGTTCAATTTACATGTGGAACCCATAAATGGTGCATTGAATAATTATTCATATATGAAAAATGTTAAATGTAAGCTCACGATCATCCAACTATGTGTGAAAAAAGTGTAATTCACCGGGTGCATAGAATAATTTGTTGAAATAAGTGTTTTTTCATATATATATATATATATATATATTAATACAAGATTAATCATAGTGGTTGTAATTGTAACTGAAATTTCAAGAGGTTTTAGGGCACATGTAAATTACAAGAGCTCTAGTACTTTGTTTTTTTTTTTTTTTTTTCAAAATCTGTTCGGCAGATTAAATGAAAAATGAAAAAATAAAAATACTTCTTTACTTCAAATTTTTTTTTTTTTAAATTCAAAAGTTGGGGAGAGACATCTCCCATAAAACACATTAACTTACAAAACTCCATCTTGACATTTTTCTCTTTATTTGATCCTCAAATAAAAACAAAAAATAACTTTTTTTTAATGTAATTTATTTTATTTACAATTTTTTTCATTAATCAGTTAAGCCACAAAACTCTTAACATATTATTAATAAAATTGTTATTTTTTTATAGCATTGATAATATGAGGTTCATCCATTCATGTAATGCTATCAAGTACTTTTAACAAAGAAATAAAAACTTTCTATAAAAAAAAAAAATCAAATCAAATCCATATGGTTAAAAAAAAAAAAAACTAAAAGCTAATTGACCTAGCAATAGTAATTAGTAAAATGTATAATAGTAGTAGTTATGATTGTGTCATGTTTAGATAATCCAATGTCAACTAGAAAGGAGTAAAAAAGGACATAGGACTGATCCATGATTCTTTGAATATATATATATTTTTCTTTATAAAGAACAGAGAAATCTATTAAGGTATAGGAATAGAATACATAATGCTGATCAACCGCTCCACTAGTTTGCTCAACCACACTGCCACACTGGTAATATGCCCAAAGAATGACAGAACATGCACGGCCAAACTTTACCATTTTGATTGACCTAGCAAAAAGGAAAGGATAAAGGGTTGAGATTCTGAGCAATTAAAAAATTGGAATCCTAAGTGAGGTACACCTAGAATAGAGCATAAGACCACAATATGTACAGTGAGTTCTCACATGACATGATTGGCAAAACTGAACCCACCTTTTGGGTTTGCTCCCCTTTCTTCCATCGTTGGAAACTTTAAAGATTTGACCAACCAAAAAAAAAAAGATTGGATCCTATGTAAAAAACTTGCCAGTTCATTCATGAAAGCCCAAAAATTTCCCTATTTGTTTACCATGGAGATAAATGGTTCATCCACACGAGTTGTGTCTCAAGACAAGACCTTTAGTTTAAATTTGGGTTGAGCTAAGGTGCCTACAACAGAGCCCAACTCGATTTACCAACTTTTGCAAAAGAATGTTATATATTGCACGCACAAGTTGAAAGTTTGCTATGCCACTATAGATGTAGTTTAGTATTGGTATTTTTTTTTTTTTTAGAGTCACGTCAATCACATCTAGGAAGTCCGAGTATTAGACTAGCTAGTCTGTCAAAGTCTTAAAGTAAAGTTAAGGTTGTAAATGACTTGAGCTTGAGTTGAGTATTAAAAGTTTAAATTTATTCATTTAATTTTATTTGAACATGAACTAAGCTTGAGTTCGTCAACAAACAAGATTTTATGTTCAAGCTTGGCTCGTATTCTTGTTGAGCAAGCTTGAGTTTGATCATGAGCTATTTAATTAACTTATTCTTTTCCTCTATATATATATATATATATATATATTATGAATCCATGATTAAAATGTTTTACATCTTCATAATTCTATGAATTTTTAATACAAATAAACTATTTATTTCATCAACAATCTACACATAATAATTAAAATTTTTTTTTTTTTCTGAACCTATTGACAAACTTGCATAATTAAATTTCAAATCTATATAATTTCAAATCTATATAAATATGTCTTTAGACAAGTATAGATATAAGTATATAATATTACATATAATTTAATTGAGTTCTCATGTTAGCTTGTTCATGAACACATTATTATGTTTGAGCTTAGCTTGTTTAATAATTGAGCTTAAAATTATGGCTCGAACTTGGTTTGTTTTCTAAACAAACGAATATAAGCAAGTTTTTTCCTAAGCTGAGCTTGAGTTATTCATAAACAATTTGGTTCATTTATAGCCCCACCCAAAGCTTTTCAAATTAGCTACTAATCATCAATAGTTTTATTTTTAAATAAACACTCCAACAAAAATTGATACTAGTCAACACTTATTCAATGTTGATGTTGATGTAGTCGCCAAATTCATCTCTAGAGTGAAATCTAACAATTTATGAAAATAATTTCCTTTATAAATGAGAATTAGATTTTTTATTCCATATTTTCATATTCATTGTCAATATATATAAACATTTTTTTTTCTTTTCAATTAGATGCAATAATTAAATATGTAGGGGACTACATATTTATTATAACGAAGGAATTTATTGTTGACACATTGCAGAAAAGATTGAAATGTATCAATTATTCTTTGCCATGTGGCGTTATGTTTACAACTCTAATATGTGTCATTGTATTATGAATTGGCAAAAGAACACGTGTCACTATTGTGTGCATCCTTCAAAAAATATATATATATATATATATATATATTTTTTAATGGGAAATACTGGAAAACTTTATTAAAATGAAGAAGAGCAGTTTACATCTTGAATAAGAGCTTGGCTAAGGAAACAAGGATCCTCTTCTAACCAAACTGAAAAATCATTTCCATGCTTGATGCATATTTAGCAAATAAATGGGCTGGCTTATTACCTTGCCGCCTTGCCGCCGGACATGTGAAAAAACAACCAGCAGTGAGTCACGAGCATAAATGGACTAGTGAGTCACATTACATCCTGGTAACAGCAATCAGAACCATGCCTTGATCAGCATCCAAATATGACTGAAGAGTAGAAAGAAAGAAGAAGCATGGCTTGCAACAATTAGCACCGTCAAATTTGAATAAAATACAATTAGTAACTTCAATAGGGCCAAGTATATGAAAGTCTAAATCCCAAAATAAGGAAGTCGAACATTATAACGAATTCAATATGCACCCTTTCAGCAAAAGAACGAGAAAATATTTATATATAGATGTGTGACCAAAAAACCTGAAAGGTAACTGATTTTCAAGAAAAAACGAAGATAAAAGTTAAATTATTTACAAAAAACTAAGACAAAAAATAAAAAGTCAAACTTTCTGCCTTTACCCCAACAAACGTTATATCACGATTTATTAATTTATTTCAATAGTTCACATGAATATAAAATAACTTATATGACTAAAAGTATATAAGAAGACTTATTTGAGCTGCTATATAATGTAACGGGTTGGAAGAAATTTTCTCTAAACTAGTTTTGAAGGAAAATTATTTACATATCTTATTATATTTTAGGTTTAATACATAATAAGATATAGTTGATGTGACTTGCATCGTTATATTATCATTTCAGCTGTTTTTATTTCTTTTCCTTTTTTTTTATCAATAGTAATTAGCAATGTATAATAGTAGTAGATATGATTGTGTCATGCTTTAATTGTCCAATGTCAACTAAAAAGGAGTAAAAAAGGACATAGGATTGATCCATGATTCTTTGAATATATTATTTTTTTTTTCTTTATAGAGAACAGAGAATTCTATTAAGGTATAGGAATAGAATACATAATGCTGATCAACTGCTCCACTAGTTTGCTCAACCACACTGCCACACTGGTAATATGCCTAAAGAATGACAAAACATGCAGGGCCATGCTAATTTCATTTTTAAAAATCTCTGATTTCTTAAAACCACCTCATTTTTATTTATTTTTTGTTGGCCAAACTTTACCCATTTGATTGACCTAGCAAAAAGGAAAGGATAAAGGGTTGAGGTTCAGAGCAATTTAAAAATTGGAATCCTAAGTGTGGTACACCTAGAATAGAGCATAAAAACGTAGCAATGTTACAATGTTCCATGAGTTCTCAGTTCTCAAATGGCATGATTGGCAAAACAGAACCCACCTTTTGGGTTTTGCTACCTTTTCTTCCACCGTTGGAAATTTTAAAGATTTGACCCAAAAAAAATGGATCCTGTGTAATAAACTTGCCAGTTCATTCATGAAAAGCCCCAAAATTTCCCTATTTTTTACCATGGAGATAAATGGGTAAAACGGGTCATCTGCACAAATTGTGTCTCAAGGCAAAGACCTTTTTCGGTTAAGTCTGGTTGATAAAGAACTCAAATAAAAGATCCCAGCCTATCAGTTTAAATTTGAGTTGAGCTAAGGTGTCTACAGCAGAACCCAACTCGATTTACCTACTTTTGCAAAAGAATGTTATGTATTGTACACACAAGTTGAAAGTTTGCTATGCCGCTAAAGATGTAGTTTAGTATTGATTTTTTTTTAAGAGTCACGTCAATCACATCTAGGGAGTTTGAGTACTAGACTAGCTAATCAGTCAAAGTCCTAAAATTCATGAGTTACTTGATTAACTTATTCTTTTTTTATAAATATTATGAAACCATGACTAAATTTTTTTACTTATTCATAATTCTATGAATTTTTACTACAAATAAACTATTTATTTGATCAACAATCTACAAATAATAATTTAATTTCTTATGAACCTATTGACAGACTTATAAAATTCTATTTCAAATCTATATAAATTTGTTTTTAGACAAGTATACATATACAAATATAATATTAAATATAGTTTAATTGAGTCTTCATGTTCACAAGCTTGTTCATAAACACATTATTATGGTTGAGCTTAAAAAATTAAGGCTTGAACTTGGCTTATTTTCTAAACAAACAAATATAAGCAAGCTTTTTCTTGAGCTCAGTTAAAGCTATTCATTAATTGTTTGGTTCATTTACAGCCCTACCTAAAACTTTTCAAATCGGCTACTAATCATCAATAATTTAATTTTTAAATACATACTCCAACAAAAATTGATACTAGTCAACACTTATTCAATGTTGATGCAATGGCAAAATTCAATCTCTAGAGTGAAATCTAATAATTTAAGAAAATAATTGCCTTTATAAATGAGAAATTAGATTTTCTATTCCATATTTTCATATTTATTGTCAATATATATAAACATTTATGTTTTTTCTTTTCTTTTCAATTAGATGCAATAATTGAATATGTAGTGGATATATATATATATATATATATATTGATAGAGTAGTGGATATTTTTTCGATTACACATATTCAACACATTTTAAAACATTCCTTTTAGGATACTCCCAAAAAAATAAAAATAAACAAATAATCATGTCTTTTAGGTTAATAATGAGAAAAAAAAAAAAAAAAAACCCTAGAGAAAAAAAAGGAAAAAATTGATAAAGTTTTTAAAAGAGCATGTAATGGACATTTAATATAACAAAGGAATTTATTGTTGACACATTGCAAAAAAAATTGAAATGTATCAATTATTGTTTGCCGCATGGTGTTATGTTTCCAACTCTATATGTGTCATTGTATTATGAGTTGTCAAAAGGACACGAGCTATTATTGTGTGCATCCTTCAATTTAAGGATCCAACTTTTATAATATACTAATAAGTTGTTAGTGCGATGTAAGAATAATTTTGTAATATTTTGTGTAAGATTTTTTTAGATAATATTGTACATATATTATAAAGAAAAAGTAAACTAAATTAGAGTAAAGAAACATACACATTCTGAGATATTAAAAATTAGTATAGTAACTCCATTGCATATTTGTTGCCTTCTTAAGGTAAGATTAATTTTTTTAAAAAAATCATGAAACCAAAAATAAATGCAAAAGAGTAGTGGGACATGAAAATCAACTAATTTGTGTTATGTTCACATATTTCATACTATGAAATGAAAGTATGCTCATCTCTCTGACTGTCTTCCGCTCATCTCTTTGACTATCTTCCACTCATCAATAGTGCGTCATTAAGACATGGTGTGGGTAAGTGTGTATGCATGTGTCTAATAGATGATTTAAAATTAAACCAAGGTAGAATATGACTTTACATTATGCACCAAATATTCTCTTTACTATATACCCAAAACAAAAACTATCCAACCAAATTACCTAACTTAAATCATATTTAAGTCCCTAATTTAAAATAAATAAAAAAATTACCCATAGGGGTTTCGGCGTCTTAATGGTGATGGAAGGCCAATATAATGAAAGTGGTAACCCCTTAGATTCATCTTTCTCTCTCTTTCAAATGTTTTGTTAGTCTCAGTTCTTTTATTTTGGTAATAAATAGTGAAATAATGAGTTTTATTCAACAATCCACAACATTTTTATGTCCTTACTTATTTTATTTTATTTTATTGTTTTTTTTAAAACACTAAAATAGTGGGTATGCTAAAAAACATGAATTATAGAGAAAGGTACGGTGTAAGCTTAAGCAATTAATGAGATAATAGTAAAATAAGTTAATGTGAACTTTAGGATAATAGTAAAAAAAAAAAAAAAAAAAACTTTATGAAAGAGGTAAAAAAAGGTTAAATGAATTATTAAAGTGCCACATGACAGGAGCTCATACACTCCTGCATGAGGTCTATGCTTATATATATATATATATATTGATTGCTTATAGATTATAGATTATAGATCATAGATTATAGATAGATATTATAGATAGATAGATGGATAGATTGTTTACTCACAGTGTCAGTAGGGTTAATGTGAGGTTTACATTAACTATATAGTAAAGTTTCAACTAATTAACCTGTTAGTTTGTCATACCCACCATTTATTAAAGGTGTTTTAAAATTAGGCAATTTTTAGAGTTTTTTTTTTTTTTTAACTTTTAATTTTTTTAAAATCTTATCCTTAAAAAGCTAAGTTATACATAAGCATTCAAGTAAAGAATTTCACTTGTATGTTGTGCAGTCATAGGCCCATTGTTGTTGGGCCCCAGGTTGTATGGTGTGCTTTCATTGGCCCATTTCGGTTGGGACCAATTGATATGGATTGCACGGTGGGTTAGGCTGAGGCCTGTTTCGGGCCTCAGAGTCGTTGTTGCTCGGATGCATCCTGGAAAACATCGATAGTGCCTTAGGGAATATCACTGCCAAGCACAATTCAACATCTAGCACTAGTTCCAATATTCAAGTTCCTATTTCCAAAGTGGTGTCCACCTCTGTTAGGAATAACCCAAGCGGGCCTCACCCACACGAGAATTGTTAGAAAACAATCATTGTTGATCCACCAAAGGAAGGCTATAAATAGAGGGAAGATAAGAGGGAAAAGGGTTAGACTCTGGGTAGTGGCAAAAGAGTGAGAGAAGAAGAGAGAGAGTGAGAGAATAGGGAAAAACAAGAGCAATAGTACATGGTTAGCTCGATTAAAACTCTTCGAGGGTTTCAACCTTCATCCTAAGGAACTCCCCATACCCTTAACCCACAAAAATAAGTAAATTGTTAGCCCAATCTCTTCATTGGCCCATTACATGAGACACTGAGCACGCACATCACTAATAAAGTCTCTTGCGATTGAATAAGAGATCTTAGGTTCAATTTCCACCTACACCAAAACTAATTATGGTTTTGGTCTAATGATAAAAAACAATTATCAAGAGCAGACCTCGAAACTCTAAAAAAAAAAATGAAGTAAAGAATTCTTTAAAAGCATATGTTACCACTATTTGTTGAAACATATGTTACCATATGAGGTTTTTGGTAAAATAATAACATGTTATAAGTTTATATATATATATATATATATATATATTTACCATCTAAATTAAATGGATAAATAAAGAGTAAATTTGACATTTTAAAAAGTCTTAGTATTATTTGATATTAATCCAAACCTCAAAGAAGATTTTTGGTTTTCACCATTAATTAAGTCAAAAAGTATAATTTACGATTACAATATCATCACAAATTTGAAAAATTCTCAGTTGCAACTATGTTTTCTTTTTCATTTTTTTAAAAAAAAATATAAAAAATTAATAAAATGTTTTTGATTTTGTAGGTTTTGTGTATCAAGAGTATGAAAATTATCTTAGTTTGTTCATTCTTGCGGTGTTCAATAACATGATGGATGCACTGAAAATTTGAAATAACTTGGCTTGATCTCATATAATCCAGAGTCAACTCCAAAAATATGCCCCTTCTTCCTAAAATAATGACATTAGGATAACTTGTCTTTTTTTTTACATTTTTTTAGGGTAACCATGAAAATGACTATATATCCTTACTTGCCCCATATATGTTGGAGAGAAATAGCCCCCTCAAATTCAAGAAGCCTTGACTGCGCTCATAAACATTTGGATGACAATGGGTGTTTTTGCATATTTTTTTCTAGATTTTGACTATGGGGTAATTTTTCTTTCCTTCATTTTTTTTTTCTAAACAAATACACACACACTTCAACTAATGAAAAATATAGTATCATTCAGGTAAATAATTCATTAAAAACATATGTTACCACTATATTTTAAAACATATGTTGCCATAGGAAGCTAATTAAAACATATGATATGACTTCCTCAAAAAAAAAAAAAAAAAAAAAAAACATATGATATGATACCCTATGTGTTTTTTTTTTTTTTTTTTTTTTGGTAATTTATGAAACTTACCATTTCATAAGTTTCTTTTTTGAATTTTTGTCTCTTTAAATTAAATGGGCAAATAAAGAATAGTAACAAATTCTACGAAGTAAATTGCAATTTCACTTGGCACAAAAATAAAATCAACTTAATATATATATTACATTTTCCAAAAATACAAATCTAAATTCTATTTTATAAATTCAACAGTGAATGGGCACACTCACATACCTCGTCAAGCGGTTATAATAATTATAGTTGCTAAATAGTCTAACTCAAAATATATATTTAAAAAATGACAACGTTTAATTACAAAATTAGTTATATCCTAAAGTTACAATCTTATTCAATATTTTTTTTATTAGAGGTGAATTTTGACAAATCCACCATTAGATTACATATTCTTTTTCTTTTATCCTCTATGCTTGTAAAATTTATAGAAAATTAAAAATCAATATATATGTTATCAATAAATTATTTAAATTGTAAGTTTTTGTAGTTTAAAATTATGCATAAAATATAAATTTACAGATCGTATAATAAATAATATTTGATTGACACAAAATTTAACATGTGTATTAAGAGTCTAAAGAACATGTAATTCAATGGTTAGATTTTCAAAATATGTTGTAATTTTTAGTTAATCGAGCAAGATTGTAGCCTTAGACTACAACTAATTTTTTAGCTAAACCTTGTGGTGTTATGCTTGAGAGAACAAAAAATCATTCAACAATAGCAATTTTGATGACAGAGAGAAAAACAAATCAATAAAATATAATTGTACCAAAGGAAAAGTATAACTCTTTTGCTGTTTTTTTTTTTTTTTTTTGAAAAGAAGGAAAATTATAACTCAGTGGTGCTATGCCTGCCAAGTTGTGAATTTTAATTAGTAGGACAATGCATCTTTAAACATATTGAAAGGTATAGATTAATTAGTCGGCCAATGCATAATACACAATTGTACAAATTAAATTAATTTTCTTCAAAGTAAAATTTTATTGGATCACTGCTTTTATTTGTTTCCTTGAGGGAAAAAAACGCAATTATTTCGCATACCCTATATGCTTCTCACATAGCTTTATTGGTTGATAATGTTGTGAATTTATTTACAGTGAGAATGAGGTTTAAACACAAAAACATACTACAAACTCTACTTAGAAACTATGGTAACTATTAAAGGAAGATGAAGCAAGTCATAATATACACAATATAGTCTCTTAAGAAATATGGGACAATTACCTCTCTTTTTTTTTTTTTTTTTTCCAAAATCAAACACACACATACACAATTTGAATAATGAATTTTCATAGAAATTATAGTGGTTTGAACATTGACAACCTTCTTTTCCCCTCTTTTTTGCTTAGGAAAAAGAAATATTTCTAAAGCATTATATCAACAACTATATAAACAGTTTCTGAAATTAATTTAGGTGTAGGTAGCTATTTGGTAACAAGGGATTTGAACTTGGATATCTCCATTAGAAAGACTCATGTCCGTTGGTCAAGAGTTTTTTCTTTTAGCTTTTAATTTTTTTAATTTTATGTGCATCATTTTCATCTGCCAATTGAGTTATAAGATTCTTAACATGTTATTAATTAAATTGTTATTTTTTATACCATTGATAATAAGAGGTTCATGTAATGCTAGCACAATATCAAAACTCAATTAAATATGCTTTTATAACAAATTATGGATTTTTTTTTTTTTTTTTGGAGAAGGTAAATTATGGAATTGAAATAAAACTTTCTATATAAACAATATCAAATCCTTATGCTTATTTTTTAACTTTCTTTTGTCTCATTGGAGCTTTGTATCCCTTGGGGAGTTGGAGGCAAAAATTATTTACTATGCTGCTCTGCTGGGATCGATATAAGCGCCAGCAAACTCCAAGTTACCCATGCTATTGCAAATTTGTGAGAGGTGTGAAGTGTGAAGACATGTATCAAATAATGTCTGAAGGCAGTGTCAGCTTTAGGCTCAAAAAGCATCAGCAACAAACACTATTCCTCTGGTAGCAAACAAAATACATGTAGCTCTGGTTCCATAACCAGCAGTGAGTCACGAGCATATATAAAAGGACATCTGGGTCACATTTCATCCTAGTAACAACAATCAGAACCATGCCTTGACAGCATCCAAATAAGACTGAAGAATAGAAAGAAAGAAGAAGCATGGCTTGCCAAAATTAACATTGTCAAATTTGATTAAAATACAATTAGAAACTTCAATAGGCTCAAGTATATGAAAGTCTAAATCCCAAAATAAGTTAAGTCCAACATTATAACGAATTCAATATGCACCCTTTCAGCAAAAGAACAAACAAAATCAATATGCACCTATTAAGACATGTGAATCATGTTAGGAATATATGTCAATATAGAATTAGCTAATCCTTTGACAAAACGCACTTTACTTGTAATTGGATAGATCTAGGATGTATTTAATACTTCAAGAAACAAGGTTTCAAGTCTAAGTGTTAAAACCATGCAAATTTATCCAAGAATAAAGTGAAGAAGTGCTAGATTTTAAAACTCGACAGCTAGTTCAACAGATAGTATCTATCAAGATTTAAAAGGCAGCTTTTACCTGATGCTTAACAGCTGCTCGATAGATACCCTATCTATTGAGATTTATGAAAATTAGATTTTCAGTTCTAATTTTCATCCAGTCAATGTATGCATGTTTGGGCTTTCTTTTCTCACAACCCTAAATATATATATAAGGATTATTTTAAGAGTCATCACAGCTGATACAAAGGTTTTTCACAAGCACATTGTGACTGGAGACAATTTGCCTTAGTTCATTTTTCTCTTCAAGAAGCTGTTGCGTTTGTACGCCGTAAGGTTTTGTAACCAAGGAGTTTCGTGATCTTCATTGTGTTGATGAATTGAAGAACTTTGCAGCCAATATCCTTCTCAAGTTGATAGTTAGTCACGTACTTGGATTCGTGCATCAATTGGTTAGTCACGTATTGGGAGCCGTGCATTGAAAAGAGAAATTGTCACTACAGAACAAGTCCAATTGAGTATTGGGATAAGAGTTCAACTGTAGGTTGGTATAAGGTACTGAGATTCATTTACTTGTAACCGCTTGTTATGATAATAGTGGATTTTTAGGAGTGGTGACTTTAAAATCACCCGGAAGGGTTTTTGCCTTGGAGGTTTTTCCTATTTGTAAACAAATCATCATGTCAACTTTATTTTCCGCTGCATATTAACTGAATTGGTGATTTGTTTGTACTACCACGCATATTGCATGTTAATCGGATTAATTAATTAACTTGGCTAATTAATTGATTAATTTATCACAAGAGGTCAATACATTCTTGGCCTATCAACACCCTTGGATTGGGATGTGGTTTAATGTGTAATGGTCTCATTCACATTTAGGTTGGTTTACACTTGTGGAGTATCCCTTCATGTGAAAGGGGTGTATGCAAATGGTTACACAAAATTAGAAGTCAAGTTGAAGGAAAATTTAGGCTTAAAATAAAGAGTTTATTGTCTATCTCATACCAAAAAAATATTTTGATATTTTGGGAGTAATGCTTTCTCCTCTAACCTCTCACATAAATAGTGGGTTACATTGAATTTCATTAAAAGTAATGAATAAATTACCTATTTGACATCTTATGAACTTAAATTTCATCTAAACTAGATTGGATATATCTCCTAATTCATTACATGGCCATTCATAAAACTATGTGTATTAAGAGTTCGTTTGGGTTCCCCATAGTTTTTGATAGTTTATTTGCATTGTATTTTTATCAAAAAATATAATTTTTGCTAACTTTTATGTTAAATATGTGACCAAAAAAAAAAAAAAAAACTAATAGCTAATTGATTTCCATGAAAAAAATAAAAATAAAAATAAAAGAAAAGAAAGATAAAAGTTAAATTATTTGCAAAAAAGATTGAGACAAAAAGTCGAAAACTTTTTGTCTTTACCCAAACAAACATTATATCACATGACTCATTAAATCATTTAAATAGATCACATAAATATGAAATAAGTTATATGACTAAATATAATGATACTTATTTGAGCTGTCATGCAATGAGTTGGAGGAAATTTTCTCTAAACTAGTTAAAATTCTTTTCATATCTTATTATATTTTAGGTTTAATACATAATAAGATATAGATCATGGGACTTATATTATCATTTCCGTTGTTTTTATTTTTTATTTTTCCTTTTTTTAACAATAGTAATTAGTAAAAAGTATAATAGTAGTAGTTATGATTGTGTAATGTTTAGATAGTCCATGTCAACTAAAAAGGAGTAAAAAAGGACATAGGACCCATCTAGGATCCCCTGAATATATTTTTCTTTCTTTATAGAGAACAAAAAAAAATCTATAAAGGTATAGGAATGGAATGTATAATGCTGATCAACCACTCCGCTAGTTTGCTCAACCACACTATGCCACACTGGTAATATGCCCAAAGAATCACAAAACATGCAGGGCCATGCTAAATTCATTTTAAAAACCACCTCTTTTTTTCTTGGTAGGCCAAACTTTACCTGTTTGATTGACCTAGCAAAAGAAAGACACTATGCAAAAAGGGTTGAGATTCTGAGCAATTTAAAAATTGGAATCCTAAGTGAGGTACACCTAGAATAGAGCTTAAAACCATAGCAATGTTGCATATTTTAGAGATTTGACAACGTTTTGGACCCAATGTAACATATATAATACATTTTGCCAGTTTCACTATAGGCGAAACCCCAAGTTAGCCATAGTGAGATGACCTGCCTCCACTGTAGTCATATGACAGGTGGCGGGGCACTGAATGGGTTTCCCGTGTCCCTCGTGGTCAGGCGACCTAGCAGTCAAGGTAAATCCCCCGGCGACACAGGTTAACAGCCAACGTTTTGGACCCAATGTAACATATATAATACACTTTGCCAGTTTATTCATGAAATGCCCAAAACTTTTCCTATTTATTTACCATAGAGATAAATGGGTTTATGGGTCATCTGCACAAATTGTTTCTCTGGGCCAGGGAAGACCTTTTGCTTTTGGTTAAGTCTGGTTGATGATTAAGGGACTCGATTTACCTACTTTTGCAAAAGAATTTTATGTATTGTACACACGAGTTGAAAGTTTTCGACACAGCTATAGATCTAGTTTAGTATTGGGTTTTTTTTTTTTGGTAGAGTCATGTCAATCACTTCTACGGAATCCTTGTATTGGACTGGCTAATCAGTCAAAGTCCTAAAGCTTTGTTCAAATCCGCTACTAATCATCAATAATTTTATTTTTAAATAGATACTCCAACGAAAATTGATACGAGTTAACACATATTTAATGTGGATGTTGTTGTAAAATTCAATCTTTAGGGCGAAATCTAATAATTTGAGGAATCTCTCATTTGCCATCCCTAATTAGAATTGGGCTTAAATCCTCTATTCTATTAATTGTTCACTCACAATGTTAATGAGGTTATTATGAGGTTTATATTAACTAAAACTTCAGTCAAATTTCAACCAATCAGCTTGTAAGTTTGTCATATCTTCTGTTTAATAAAAGTTTTTTTTAAATGACACATTTTTAAATTAAATTTTTTTAAAATTTTTTATAAAAATAATAAATATATTGACATTAAAGTAAAGAATTCAACTAATAAAGTATTTTGTAATTAAATAAAAAAAAAAATTTGGTTCAATAATCAGGAGCGTATGCTTGAAACTCTATCAAAAAAACTAAAAAAAATTCATTAAAAAAATATGTTACCACTATTTATTGAAACATATGTTACCACGACTTATTGAAACATATGTAACCATATGAGGTTTTTTTTTTTTTTTTTGGTAAAATAATAATATTTTATATGATTTTTTTTGTTTAATTTTTATTTCTCTAAATTAAATGGGCAAATAAAGAGTAAATTTACCATTTTTAAAAAGTCTTAGGATTAATTAATATTAACCCAAACATCAACAATTTTTTTTTTTTTTTTTTTTTTTTTTTTTTTTTTTTGTTTTTTTCACTTAATTCAAAGTCAAAAAGCACCATTTACTATTATAACATCATCATAAATTTAACATTTTTACAATTACAGCTCAATTTTCTTTTTCTTTCATTATTTTCAAAAATATAAAAAAAAATTATAAATTTTTTTTTTTAATTTTGTTGTTTTTGTAGGATTTATACATGAAAAGGATGAGGTGCCTTGACCAGGCTCACAAATTTATGAATGAAAATGAGTGTTTTTACATTTTTTTTTTTTTTTTGGTATAGTGATTGAAATTATGGAATCCAATCATTCCCTTAATCATTTTACCAAGACTCAGAGGCCGAGGCAATTTTTTTTCCTCATTATCTTGGCTAACAAGTTTCATTCTGCATCGTGATATCTTATCTCAAAATCTGGAGTAATTTCTCTTTCCATGTTTACAAGATTACCCCCACTTACCTCATACATGTTAGGGAGAAATGCCACTTAAAATTCAAGGTGCTTGGCTAGGCTCGAAAACTTCTAATAATAATGGGTATTTTTAAATCCTTTTACCTAGACTCCAAATCAATGGTAGCTTATCTTTCTTATATATTTTGAAGGGTAGCCATGGCACTTACCCTGTATATGTTGAGGAGAAATTGCCACCTCAAATTCGAGGCGCCGTGATCAGGCTATTGAACATTTGGATGACAATAAGTGTTTTTGCATCTTTTATTCCTGAATTTGACCCTGGAGTAACTTCTCTTTGTATCCTAGATTTTGTACCATAAATTCGAAACACCTTGGCTGGGCTCATTAAAAAAAAAATATGTTACCACTTTATAGTTAAAACATATGTTTTTTTTTGGCTAAACATATGTTACCACAAGAAGCTAATGAAAACATATGTTACCATATGAGATTTTTTTGAGTAAAATAATACCATTTCATAAGTTTTTTGGATTTTACATGTAGAGCACTAGTTGGAGGCCACTTTTTGGTATTTGTTGTGCTAAAATTGCATTTGGTGTGTTTTAGCACATCGAATGCTAATGCTCATAAGTACTGTGGGGGTAAAAGCCCAGAGTTATGTAATGGACCTAAGGCCCTAATCGAAGACTAGGGCATGTTCGAAGAGGAGAAAGTGATTGAGAAAGGACCCAGGTGGGCAAAATATACTTGGAAATGAGCGAAGAGTATAGTTCGAAGAAAGCATCAATGATCCGAAGAGTGTGATCTCCTCGGATACAGTGATTCTCGATCAAGCAAGTACCTGGGTGGTTCAAGTGGCCTTCCTAACGGTTCCAATAATAAGGATAAACTTCAAGCATGTATGGAGATGATAAGAATGGATAAATATCTGGAGAAAAAGCCGCTACCACCACATTAAATGTACTGCAGCAACTTTTCTGACCACATTACTGAGGAGAAAACCCCTGAACAGTGCACTCTCAACCACCACCACTCAAAGAGGGCCAAAGAAGAGGTCTGATAGGATATATACTCAAGTAAATGCTCAGATGGCTAACAAGTGTACGATCAAGATGATCCAAAAGGCACTATATAATGTGAAAGATCCCCCATAAGAAGGGGAGAGAAAAATAGAGAGGAGAAAAAGAAGAGAAACTGCAGTACAAAAGATTGTTAGAGTTCAAAAATAAGATTATAATTTATGATTTTGAGTCAAACTTTATGAGTGCCTTTATTTTTATTTATCTTTGAATCCCATGCTAGCCGTTGTTTAATTTCTATCCAGCCCAGCTCTTTCACCCACTCTCTACAAATTCATTATCTTGGGTTCATTGAGCTCAGACTCCAGATCTTTTGGGCTTGAGCCACAAAAATTGACCCTACAAGTACTATGTGCATACTTTGGTTCAGAGTGACATGAATATAAGATGAGTACAATTTAGCATATAACAAAACAACATGGATCTTCCATGAAGAAGAGAATTAAAAATTCAAGAATTGATTTGAGTGCATGTTGGCCTCCAAATATTTTGGTTGTTGAAAACTAAAATAGAGAGAGAATACATCCAATTTGGGAAACAAGGAGAATGCATAGTGAAACAATTTGATGCTTCCCCAACCTAGGTAAATGGTAACCTTGACTAAGTGGAAACTATTCTAATACCCACAACAAAGCAAGTTCCTACATCCAAAGGAACTCCTACAAGAACAAACATGAAAACAAAAACATCGTAGAGTGACCCTAAACCAAAAACTCGTACACTGTGAGTCTGTGACTATCCTTGAAATACCATTGGCACATTTAAGTAACAATTATCCTTAAGACTACTCAATAGTTTTATTTATCTTCCCCTAAAAGTAATGAACTCGGTGAAACTGAACATTAGTCTTGGGACTTTCCTATTGAAAGAGTTGCAATTTTGAACCCCATAAATGGTTTTCAATTCCCATCACTAGAGAGCATTCACAAAAGCCATCAAGGAATCAACATATGATGCTTCCATTGATTTATTCAAAATTCAAACAAAATCCAATTAGAGCAATTCAGAAATTATAGGTAAAAGAATTCTCAATTGCCTGTAACATTGTTTACCTGGCAAAACTAGCACCACGGTGCATAGATTATCCATTAAAAAAAACAAAAACAAAAACAAAAACACATTGAGAATGTTGTAAAATTATTTTAAATTTTTGTTGTGTTATTAGAAAGCCTCAATGTGGGTTCCAAGTATGGATTTACATGTGGAGCCCTTTTATGTGAGAGAAAAGTTGTATTGAATAATTACACTTATATAAGAAATGTAAGCTCCAAGACCATCTATCTTTATGTGCAAAAAAAAATGTCATTATTGAGTGCATATAATAATTTCCAATTAATGAAATGAAATAACTGTTTTTTTTTTTTTCACTTCTTTTTACAAGAGATTAATCATATTGGCCTAAAACTATACTGCACCTTATTTTTGCGGTCATATGTGCCGTGTGATTTAAAGTTTAGTCAAAACTATAATCGCACTGCATCACATTTTTGCAGTCACATGTGCGATGTGTGTATAAGATGCACTTGAACGGTTTGTAGTCGGTATATATTTCAAATTTTGGGCTTTTCCTACCAAGCCCAAAACTAAATTTTTTCCCTTTATTTTAGGCCAAGTTTTCAACAATTGAGCTAGTTTTTCTTTATTTTGGGTTAGTTTTCCTAGTCAATACTTGTTAGGGTTATCAAACTTTTTTTTTTTTTGGAAAACTAGGGTTATTAAACTATTAATAATATATTTAATATTAAAAATAAATAAATATACTAATATATAGAGCATGTGTAACGCAATGCAGTTTGTTATTTGCGATACAGTACGATTATGCCATTTTATAGGCAGTTTTTGTGTGATTTTTGAGTTTGTGCAGTTTGGTGAGTTGTGATCACCTTGACATAGCTTCAAGGAGCATGGGAACTGCCTTCCAAAAGGTAAAGATGGTCTTGGTCTCAAAAAATCCAAAGACACTAATAGAGCACACTACTAGTAAAACTAGCTTGAATGTTCGCCTCCAGGGAAATAGTTTATGCAAGGCCATACTGAGGGCTAAATATAAAGTTTGGCAAGATTGACTCGGCAAAGACCCACCCAAATCAGCCTCTCCAATATGGAAAGCTATCAAGGGTGTCAAAGATATCATTGTCAAGGGTGCTTGTTACCTTATCAGATACGGAGCTTTTGGCAAGACCCTTTGGTACCTTGGATTCAAGGCTTCAAACCTCAACCCAAGCTGGAAATCTCTGCCCAAAATCCGCTGATAGTTTACAATCCTTTTTTTTTTCAATAGCAATTAGTGAAAAGTATAATAGTAGTAGTTATGATTAATTGTGTCATGTTAAGATAGTTCCTGTCAACTAAAAAGGAGAAAAAAAGTGGAAAAAGGACTCATCTGGATTCCTCGAATAAAATTTTCTTTATACAGAACAGAGAATTCTATAAAGGTATAAGAATGGAATGTATACTGCTGATCAATTACTCCACTAGTAAATAGCCCAAAGAATGACAAAGCATGGGGATTGGGGCATGCTAAATTCATTTTGAAAATCTGTAATTTGTTTTTTGGCTGGCCAAAATTTACCCGTTTGATTGACCTAGCAAAAGAAAGGATAGTTTGTGTAAAAAAAAAAAAGGATAGTTTGGAAAAAGGGTTGAGATACTTGAGCAATTTAAAATTGAAATCCTAAGTAGTGTACCATGAGTTCACATGACATGATTGGCAAAACTGAACCCACCATTTGGGTTTGCTCCCCTTTCTTCCACCGTTGGAAAACTGTAGAGATTTGACAACATATTGGATCCTATGTAACGTGTGTAATAGACTTGCCAGTTCGTTCATGTGAAAGCCCAAAAATTTCCCTATTTGTTTACCATAGAGATAAAAAATTTATTAAAAACATTTGTTACCTATATTTATTGAAACATACGTTACCATAAGGTTTTTTTTTTTTTTTTTTTTGGGTAAAGTACTAACAATTCATTAGTTTTTATATTTTTATCCCTCTAAATTAAATGAAAAAATAAAGAGTAAATTTGATATTTTTAAAAAGTCTAACCCAAACCTCAAGGAGATTTTTGTTTTTTTACCCTTAATTAAAAGTCAAATAGTATCATTTATCTCATCAAAAAAATAGTATCATTTATGATTATAACATCATAATAAATTTGACGTTTTACAATTATAACTCAATTTTCTTTTTCTTTCAATTTTTTTAAAATATAAAGAATTAATGAAATGTTTTTGATTTGTAGACTTTTATGCATGAAGAGGATGAGAATAATCTTAACTTGTCTATTACCCTGATGTTTGGCGCAGCCATTGGGACTCCGATTACTAATGTAGTGAAAATTGTTTAATATGTTGCTTATTAATTTTGTATGGGATGTTGTTCATGGGGTGTTGTTAAGCATATACATTACATTTTAGTACACATTCACAGGGGTAGTTATAAGAATAAATACACAATAATTTTCCAAATTTTACAAGGAAGTACTCTGAGGAAAAAACCTTACATTTCCCTACAAATATATGCTTGGGAAAAATCGATACCTCAAATTTGAGGCGCTTTTACATGGCTTATGAACTAATTGATTACATTTGATGTAATGCATCTTTTTTCCTTGATTCTAACTCTGCGTAACTTCTTTCTCAACGGGGTACTAATGTGATGGAAATGGTTGAAGATTTTGATACTCATTTTCAATGACTTAGTGTTCATTGGTGTCCATTAGTGATTCTACATCGTGTTTTGGCTCGTATCTCAATATTTGTAGCCATGGGAATGGCTACCCTCAATTAACCTATATAATCTGCCACCTTAAATTTGAGGTGCCTCGTCGAGGCTTATGAACTGTTTGATGACATGTATGCTTTTGCATCTTTTTCATGAATTTTGAGTCTAGGATAACTTCTCTTTCCTAAATTTTTTTGATAACACAAAAAATATTTTCAAAAAATGAGAAATGCACAATCATTCTAGTAAAAACTTTATTAAAAACATATGTTGAAAGCTCGAAAATGTGTTGAAAATACGAGTTGTTTTGACCCTCAAATTAAAGTTACGGCTCGATTGATTTTACACTAACTTAATACTAAGTGCAGAATGGTGTAAATGCAAGCAGATAAACAAAACAAGTTACTCTAATCCATAATCAAAGTAACACAGCAGTAAAATGAAATGTAAAAGAGTAGGAAAGAAAGACGCAAACACAAAATAATACGCCGATGTGTTATCGAAGAGGAAACCGAAGAACTCGACAAAAAACCTCTCCGCCGCCCTCAAAGTGGAAATCGATCCACTAGACAATTAGTTGGGATACATGGGTGAGCAAGAGACCCTCAAAACCTAATCTACCCAATGTACCTAAGCCCTCCAAGCTCCTACTCCAACAAGGCTTCTCAGAAGCGTGTCTTGTCTAGCTCTCCGAATCCTGCAACAAGCTCCATGTTGCATCTGCCATCTTTGGCTTCTTCCAATGCTTCCCAGCAGCACCAAAACTTCACTTAACACTCTAAAAGGGTGTGGTAAGTGTTTGGGCTATCAACCTCTCAATGGTATGGAAATGAAAAGGTAGGAGTTGAGGAATTTCCACAAGCAAATATGTAGAGGATTGTGAGTATAACAATCTCTAACTCTCAAGATGTTTGGCTAGAGTTTTCTCTCGAAGCACTCCTCAACATTTGTGGGTAATATGAGTATATATAGTGTAGGCATAGAAAGTGTGTATCAGAATGAACAGTCTGGCAGGATAGAATGTCTCGCAGGTGTCTCGCAGGAAGGCCTTACCTGCGAGATACTCACGGGAATGCCTTACCTGCGAGATACTCGCGAAACATAGCTGTCTCCATCCTGTCCTGACTTTTCGCATTCCAGCATGTGCAAGTCACATGAATCACTTCACGGGATGCATAGTCGCCTGATACCCGCAAAAACTCTTCAGTCTTTAATTGCTTGAGTCTTCACACTTTCTCTCTTTCTATCACACAACCCTTACAATCAAATCCCACAATAAATACAGGGTACAAAAGATTGAATAAAATTACAATCAAATTTGGCACGGAATATAAGCCAACAAAACACAAAGTTGTAAACAACAACTTTACAATCTCCTATTTTGGCTATTCCATAACAAAACCCTTAAAACAGACTCTAGACTTAAACATGAGTTTGCAAACAGTGGCAAAACTCACTCACACCTAATCTAGAAGCTATGAAGCACTTGCATGTATATACCTATAACCTGAAACACTTACACACAAACAAAACTTTCATGAATCTTATGACAAGTTGAACACAAGGTACGTACATAAGCAAGTAAAGTGCGATCAAGTTTGAAAACACTATAAAACATGTAAACATATCTTGATCAACAAAAACAGTCATTAAAGAATGACTACAATGAACATTTAGCAAGTAAATGCTCATTCGAACATGCAATGCAATTAAAAACAATTACAATGATCAATTGCATGTCCAACACTCAACCAATGCAAAATACACGAAGTATTTGCATCTAGGATACAAAATCCTACGAGGGTACAAGAATGAGGTACTTAAGACATATTAGCAATATCTTAAAAGTACAAAAAAAAAAAATGCTACAAAGCAGTAAGGTAAACACAGATACTAGTTATAAACTTAAATTAAAAACAAAGTATTAAAGCATTAAACAAAAGTAGTATAAATTGTAAACAAAATAACTAAAGGCTATAACAATAAAGGTAAACCGCCTGTAATACACCAATGTATGGAAGATCCAAGCTATGCTCCCCCTCAACTATGCAAGCTCCCCCTCAAAATTTTCTCCCCCTTTTTTGACCGAAATGGCCAAAGGGGCTAGAACTTATCAGACTTTGAATCTGATCCCCGCGCCATGGACAAGTCGTCGATCTATGAAGACAATGCAGTGATCTGTCCCTGGAGGTATGCAAATTGGGTCACGGTGTGTGCACATGGGAATCAAGCACTGTAGACATCTGGTCCATTTTAGCTAGTAAGCGATGAAGTCTATCTAAACCTCGTGCTAGTGCTAAATATGATGGCTGAGCTGAAGAATCTGGAAGAAATGTATATCTATCAATCTCTTCCTCTATATCACCACCCTCGTCCTCAACACAATCCTATGGTATTGTATGCACACCTATTTTGGATCCCTTGATGTGAGTTGTGCTCTTAATCACTGTGTGTGCACCAATAGGATAGTCCCTTTAAACCACTGTCAGACCACTCGGGAGTTTGAGCCTTGTCTTCACAATGAGGCCCATAATCAGTGAAGGAAAAGGCATAACTGTTCTGGAATTTTGCTTCTCAATGCTCTTCTTCAACAGATGGAAGATGTGTCCACATATATCTATCTCCTTGTGGGTGAAGAGATCGTACAGAAATCTTATCCTTGGAGCTGACAGTGTAGTGAGGTTGGTGACCGGGTACAAGTTATGGATCATCACATATGCCAATGTCCTTATCTCTGGTGAAAATGGGATTATATTCATGGAGGTTTTCTTAGAAGTACCACCAAGTATCTTCACCATCTCCTCAGTAAAGCCCAAACGATCTTCATATTGCACTGTAATTGGCTGTGAGGGAAGGCGAACATCTAAGAACTCCTGAATGCTGTCCCTAGTGATGACAAACTCTTTGTGCCTTATCCAGCAATCAATACGGTCTTCTTCCACAGTAGCATTTAAGAAAAATTCTTTTATGATCTTTGAATAGACAACCCCAACTGGGTTCAGCAGTTGGGTCCAGGTCTTTTCTTTGAACACCTCAGGGATGAAGGTGTCCTCAAGTGATTCCATTTATACGACCCTTTCCATGATGATCGTTTTATCCTTATAACAGTCATTATACTTCATATCAGCCTCAGCAGACGTGAAGTTATTAGAATCAGTGTGTGAATGTTTGGAGGATGATCTCTTAGTAGCTGCATGCTTAGTAGGAGACATTTGCACAAGGGAACACAGAACAAAAAAGAAACAAGTGCAAAAATACAAAACAGAACACAAAACTTGATTAGATTCAAGTTAGTCCAAATCAAAGGTAAAACTACCTAAAACAGAGTATCAAAAAACTTAAAACAAATAAATCATGTAAACATAAACATAATGCATGAAAATAAGATATTGTGCATGTGCTGATGCATGTGTGTGTAGCGTGAGATGTATGAGGTGTGCCCAGAGGGGCCTAGTGTGTGCATGACAAGGTATAAAGGCACAAAAATAGCAAAGTGTGTAAAACACACAAACACTGACCAAAGCATGGTAAATATGATCAACCAAGACCTAATGCAAGCATTGGAACTCAGTTAAGTCCAATTCAACACAAGAGTGTCACTAGGACATTCTGTCAAACACCTAACATGCAACAATGCAATCTAACAATGAACAATGCAAGAACATGATGAAAAATGTCTCAATACATGCTAAGAATGCCTCAAGGGGCCAACATAGATACACAAACATCAAATGGGACTCAACCCAATCAAAGATTTGGAAATATTTTCACAAAATTAAGAACCCCAACCCATTTTCGAAAAATCCCCAAAATTTTAGAACCCTAACTAAAAATTCTGCATAATCTCAGAAAAACATGAAGAAAATGTTTTAGAAAACATACCTTGAAGTTGGAAATGCAGAAAATAAGCTTGAGAATGATGGGGTTTGAGCAAAACGTGATTTTGGGTTGAGATGGGTTCGAGAGAGGCTGAGCGAGGAAAAAGTGAATGTTTTGAAAAACTGTCACATCTGCATTATAAAACTGAAAATACGCGTTTTTCACGGGTTAGGCAGTAGCGAGACAGTAGCGAGATAGTCGCGAGACAGTCGCAAGAATGGCTACTGAAGCACAAAAGCTTTCGCGAGAAGCTTTTAGTCACGAATAAGTCGCAAGACAGTCGCGATAGCCTTTGTATGAATTGAAAATTTTCCAGTTTTTGCTTTAAACACATTTCGCAAGAAGTGTTTAGTCACGAAATACTCGCGAGATAGTAGCAAGAGTCTCTATGCGAAATGGCAAAGAATTTATTTCCTTTAAGCACATTTCGCGGAAAACTTTAAGTCACGAGCTTCTCGCGAAACAACCTCTAAACCAGTTTTTGAAGAAAAACACAAAAATGCATTTTGAACAAAAACTAAAGACACGAAAGTATAAAATCACTTTAAAAAACATATAAAACACTCAAAAATCTTTTTGAGTTTGATCAGCAAGTACATAAGCATATACATCACATTTGAACATGTATAATCACACAAATGAGATAAGCATTAATTGAATCAAAGTTTTGTGTGGTGTGGGCGATTATCAAGTGTGAAATAGTCCTTAGACCAAAGTGAAGCTTCAATAATCAATTCAATCAAGTCATACACAACTAATACTAAATCAAGTGGTCTATTTCAATTATAGAAATGAACATATATGACCTCCCACAAATTGATTACAAATCTTAGAAGTTTTTCATTTGGCTTCTACATAAATCATAACATTTGATCCATTTTGAATAATACATCTCTTTTTGAGATCGGTGCTTGATATTTTTGATATATCAATATTGAGAATTAGCCTTTGGCCCTTTTTTTTTTATTTTTTTTTTATTTTTTATTTTAGCACCATACATTTCAAAACAAAAGTCACTTTCCCTTTTTCCTAGTCAAATACTAATATATGCGACAAGCTTTTGCAGCTCAAGATCTCTTTTTCACTTTTAGATTTACATTTGGTGAACTCTTTTGTAAAAACATAAAAATAAAGTGGCAAGAGATATAGGCACAAGTCTATGCAAGTATCAAGACCATCAAGACTATTGACCAATCATTCATGACAAGCTTAAAGATCTATTTACAACAATCACACATAGTTTTCAAAATTTCTCCCACATAGATATATGTGTATACATAACAAGCTAAGCTCGAAAATGTACTACGCCATTAGTACAAAGGTACTAGGCCAAACTCACATGTGATATCACAACACAAACAATCGAACTTTTTGAAGATTTTTTAATTTTTATGGGTTTTTGAAGTTTTTGAACACACTCAAAAACAGAATAAGAAAAGAAGATCAACAACAAAATGAACAAAGCAAAAACTTGTAAAAGAAACATGGTAAAAACCAAAAGCAATTGACACAAAGTGAATTATGCATGTCGTGATACATGAACATATGCCCCAAAATATAGGAAGAATTAATGCATGGGCATGTTGTAATGCTTATGCATGAGTACCCCTCTTTACCCACACAGCACGTGCGTTTGGAGTGATATCTCTATAGGATTGGGTACGAGAGTTAGGACTTTCAAACCTTCTAATGAAGCTTTCCAAGCAAGTGGTGAATGCACTGATCATCTTCATCATGTCCATCACACTAGGATCATCATTTCGACCTCTTGATGACTCAACAGCCCAAGTCCTCTTGTCATTTCTTGGTCCTCTTGACCTTTGATCAGTTGCATTCTTCAATGCTCTAAGCTTATGACAATTTGGTCTGGTGTATCCTTGAAGTCCACAATGATGGCAAAAACATTGAATTCTTGGATCCCATTGTGACTTTGGGAGTGATTTCCCATTACCCTTCGGTTTGACCACTGATTGTTTAGGAGGTTTCGTCATGAACCTTTGGTCAGTCACATTCTTCTTCTTCTCATCTTCCATTTTCTTAGGAGTAAAGGTAGCCACTACTGGTTCTTTGGCTTGCACAAACTTCACTTCTTTGGTTACTTTGATAGCTGAACTACTTTCTCTAATATATCCCAATCCGGTTTTGTTGGAGAAAGGTTTTTGATGAGAGAGGACTTCATCAAGCTACTTGGAGGAGACTCGCTCTATTTTAACATTGGCTTGAACCACCTCAAGCTCAAGGAATTTTATCTTTGAGTAGGCTTCGGTTAGCTCTCCATTCAGCGTCTCTATTTCATATATGACCTCCTTATATCGCACTAGGAGACTTCTATAGTTCTCATTTACCTTCTTCATCTTTTTAATAGCTACCTTGGCCACCCTTGTATATTCTCCTGACTTCTCAAGTTGAGAATTGTAGTTTTCTTGAAATCCCACTGCACTTTCATCTTCTTCAACATCAGATTCTTCTACTACTCTCATTGACTCCACTTCATTATGTTCACCGAGCTCTTCCACTAGCAAACTCAAGTCCTCCAAGGACTCAACATGAGCAATAGTCATAAAAGCAGAGTAATTCCCTTCTCCATCACAACTCTCTTCCAAATCTAAATTGGAAGAATCTGAACCACTAAGTGTTGTGGCATACGTTTGCCTTTCCCTCTTAGATATTTGGGACACTCCTTGAAATGTTCATGGTCATTGCATTCATAAGACATAATGCCTTGAGGAGATTGAGTATCCTTCCCACCTTTCTTTTTAAACTCCTTCCTATCACCTTTGGAGGATGAAAACTTCCCTCTGCTGAACGATTTCCCACTATTCTTCATCTTAAAAAATTTTCAGAAGTTCTTTGCAAGAAATGCTACCTCCTTCTCCACTCCATCTTTTTCGGAGAAATCATCCATTCTTTCAGTGATGGTTTTAAGTGCGAGAGATTTACTCAACTTATAAGAAGACAATTCCAGCTCATATGTTTAGAGAGATCCAATGAGCTTTTGGATTTTGATCTCATCAAAATATTTACTTTCCTCTATAGTTGTGACTTTTGCTTAGAAGCTCTCTAGCAATGATCGAAGGATTTTCCTCACTATCTTTGAGTCCTCCGTTTTCTCACTCAAGTTGAACTTGCCAATAACCACTTCATTCAACTTACTGTAGAAAAAGTCAAACGACTCGTCCTCACTCATTTCAGCTCCTCAAATCTGATGGTTAGCATTTGCAACTTTGTATCCTTTACTTTCTTTGTTCCTTCATAGGTGGTTTCCAATATCTCCCAAGCTTCCTTGGCTACTGTTATGTAAGAAATCCTGTAAAACTCATCTTGAGAAACACCACAAAAAATTGCATTCAAAATTTTACTGTTAGCGTTAGCTACCGCAAGTGCTACTTTATCCCACGTGGATTTAGCGGCCTTCGGCCTAGTCTATCCTACTTCTACCGCATTCCAAACAGTATCATCAATTGAACACAAGAATGTCTTCATTTGGACTTCTCTTTCCAACAAGGCCATAATGTGATGGAAATTATAGAAAATTTTGATACTTATTTCTGATGGTAGAAAATACATTATCATTCTAGTTAAGATTTAATTAAAAACATATGTTACCACTATATATTAAAACATATGTTCCAATAGGAAACTGATTAAAACATATGTTACAACATGAGTTTTTTTAGTAAAATAATTCCGTTTCATAAGTTTTTTGGATTTTTATCTCTCTAAATTAAATGGGTAAATAAAGAATATAGTAATAAAATCGACAAAGAAAATAAAATTTTCATTGGGCATAAAATTTACCAAATATATATTACATTTTCAAAAATTGTACATAATATAAATTCAAAAATCATCAAATCAAGGATGAAAAAAAAAAAAAAAGTCATATAATTAATAATTAATTTTTAGAAACTCCCTTACACTTCTAATTTTATAGCAGGGGTAATTTCTCTTTCCTACATTTTTTGATAAGCATAAAAAATAAAATAAATGAGAAATGAGAAATGCATTATCATTCATGTAAAGAATTTATTAGAAACATATGTTACCACTATTTATTAAAACATATGTTCTCATAAAAAGTTAATTAAACATATGTTACCACATGAGGTTTTTGGTAAAATAATACCATTTCATAAGTTTTTTGAATTTTATCCTTCTAAATTAAAGGGGCAAATAAAGAATAGTAACAAAATTGAAAAAGGGAATAGCAATTTCATTGGGCTTAAAATTGACTAAATATATATTAACTTTTCAAAAGTTCAAATCTAAATTATATTTTAGAAATTTAGAAATCATCAAATAAAGGATTTTTTTTTTTTTAAATAACTATAATATAATTGTTAGACACTCCTTCGCACTTAGAATTGTCGTAATACAAAGACAGTAAAATTAATCACTCTTTGTGCTAATTGAGTAAATTTGACATTTTTAAAAAATTTTGGTCTACTTTGGTGCATACTATGGTTCAAAGTAACTGGAATATAAGTTGAGTACAAATTAGGTTATGGTAGAATAATAAGAATGTGTCATTAAGATGAGAGCCAAAAATCCATGAATAGATTTTGAGTGCATGTTGGCCTTAACATATGTTAGAGAGAGAGAGAGAGAGTTCAGCCTGATGGCCTATGTTTAGTTTGGAAAAAAAAAAAAAAAAAAAAAACAAAACAAAAACAAAAAATACAGATGGGAAACTGTGGGGGAAAAGGGAGCCAGACTCAAGGTAATGGGCCGAAGGCCCACGAGAAGACTATTTTACATCCAAAAAGAGAGAGGAGAAAAAGGCAGGGCCCAACTGGGAGTGGGATCCTCAAAATGAAGGATCATCGCAATCCAAGGAGGATATCTCCTGTCCGAGGAGGATGTCTCCTGTCCGAGGAAGATGTTTTCCTCTAACATGGTATCATAGATTAATTGAGTACGGGAAAAGCCAGAAGGACTGTCCGAGGACTCCACTTGATCAAGATAAGCTCAGAGCATATTCTGGAACGATAAGGATGGAGAAATATCTGAGGGAAAGGCTGCTGCCATCGTATTCAATGTATTGCAACAGCTTTTCTGGCCGTATTTATATGGAGAAGACCTCTGAATAGTGCATCTTAACCTACTGCCACTCACACAGAACTGAATAGAAGATGCCTGACGTGACAGGTACTTGAGCAAGTTCATGGATGAGGAGCACGTGGACGATGGAGATGAGAGTAGGAGTGGCTATATAATAGAGGGGAGCACCTGTCAATTGCCCCAAAAAAAATTGAGAGAAAAGAAAAACAAGGAGGGAGTTCTTCAAACTATCAATGTATTCAGACTGATCAATATTAATCACTGTTTAAAGAGTTATGATCCATTGTTGTTAATCCCTTACTAATTCTAGTTCTCTGACCCATACTTTACAAATTGATTGTCTTTGGGTTTATGCAACGAATCTGAACCCTACAGAAACAATTTGATCTTTCCCCAACCTAGGTAAATAATAACCCTTGCTAAGTGGAAACAATTCTAACACTTCAATTAAAAAGTTTAGCCTGATGGCCTATGTCTAGTTTGGAAAAAACCAAAAAACAAAAAATACAGATGGGAAACAATTTGATCTTTCCCCAACCTAAGTAAATAATAACCCTTGCTAAGTGGAAACAATTCTAACACTTCGAATTAAAAAGTTCCAGTCAACATAATTGACTGCCCAAAAATGCTTTTAGGCTGCGTTTGGTTCAATTGAAAATATTTTAAGAAAAATATTTTACACATTTACAAGTGTTTGAATGGATTGAAAATCCATTCAACTTGAAATTGATTTCTCTTTGCTCATAAAATAAGGTTGGTTTTGGTGTAAATTGTTTTACATTTCTATTTTCATTATCTCAATTTTCCCGAAAAACATAAACAAAGGAGAGAGAACAAAGCCAATCAGACTAGTCGAATTACCCACCCATTTCCTAATGGACCACCATGACCCAATCAAGCGACCCATCCATGAACCAATTGGACCACCCAGCCAGTAACGCTGACAACTGTGACCACCCACCCCTAGATCTCATCGTCTTTTCCTCAATCTCGTCATTGCCACCTCTATATTGAACCCACCAACCTTTTCACCGTCACCTCTAGATAGAACCATCAACCCACACATTAACGGATCTCTCTCTCTCTCAATCTAGTTTGGAATTTTTCTATTATAATATTTGTTTGGAAGTTGAGAAAAATGTGAGAAACTAATAGAAAATGTGTTTTCTAAAGCATTTTTAGAAACACAACCCAATCTCTTAAAATTTTTTCTAAAGCATTTTTTAGAATGCAACCAAACACTTGAAAAAAAATTTCTTTTCCATAAAAATATTTTACAGTCAATGCTTTTTACGTCAAACCAAACATAACAAAGTAGTTGATTGCTTTGCATGAGAAGCTCAACATTTGGATGGTCCTTATTTTTCTAAAAAAAAATCTGAATAGTCTGAATATTTGTCTTCTAATAAAGCACCAGATGAATATAAAGTAGGCAATAAATTTCCAAAATCGCAAATTACAAAGACTATATACACCTTAAGTTCCACCAATTGCATACAATCTGTTTCTCAAAAAAAAAAAAAATTGCATACAATCTCTTCCCTACAAAACGTCAAAGCAAGTTCCTACATCTAAAGGAACTCTTGAAAGAAAAACATGAAAACTGACACTAAACCAAAAACTCGTACACTGTGAGTCTGAGAAATACCATTGGCACATTTAAGTACCAATTCGGCTGGGCTGATTCACAATCTATCTTTAGACTACTCAATAGTTTTATTTACCTTCCCCTAAAAGTAATGGACTCGGTGAAACCAAACTTTAGTCTTGGACTTTCCTCTTGAATGAGTTGCAGTGTTCAACACCATAAATGATTTTCAATTCCTATCACCGGAGAGCATTCACAAAAGCCATCAAGGAATCAACATCCCGATTCTCAGAGGGATACTTTATTGGCCGAGACGAGTGTTTTGGGAAGAAAAGTATAGTGGGGAAGCTTCCTAGTTGCAGTTCTCTCTGGGCATACTCCTTCTGATCACCATCTGCTCTGAACTTTCCCACCTTCACCCCACTCCCTGCCAACTTCTCAGCCAATTCAACATATGATGCTTCCATTGCCTGTTCAAAATTCAAAAAAAAAAATCCATTTAGAGAAATCCAGAAAACAAAGGTATAAGAATTATGAATTGCCTGCAACATTGTTTACCTGGCAAAACTGGCACCATGGTGCATAGAGCACAACAATCCATGGTTCTTTTCGGTCCTCCAACCTCGCTAAATTCTCAATTCCAGTCCTATTCAAGGTAACCAAGTTCTGGGTGTTGAAAATATCAGGAACTATGGCAGTTCCATTAGCATGGACTGCCCCATTTCCATTACCATCTACGTTTTCCTCCTTAATATTTCCTTTGTGGAGGCCACACTCCTTTGCCTTGGCATCCTCCCACCACCACCTTCCCTCTCTCTCATGTTGTCCTGGTAGGACCGGTCTAGTGCATGGCTCACAACCAATTGAGATGTAACCTTGTGAGTGCAATGTATTCACAGGCACATCCATCGCACGAAGGAATTTCCATATGTCTTGACCCTGAACATTTGCCACCGGATTCCACTTCACCAAGCTGCCAATCCCACCATCCATCCCCTCAAAAACTGGGTCCACTTGGACAACGGGAATCTCAGACCTAGTACCTGGAGACTGATCTTTCCTTTGGCCAGTGATCCAGGCGCGAAGCCCCTTAAGCGCCCTCCTCAGGGGTCTAACCTTCCTCACACGGCAGCACTCCTGGTGCCCATCTTCATAGAAAGAGAACAGACCCTTGCTCCTTACTAATGCCTGTACTTCAACAGCATCAGGAAACATGTATTCAATGCGGATGCCATAATGCTTCTCAACTGTGTCAAAAAATTGATATGTTTCTGGGTTCAGCCTCCCTGTATCCAGGCTGAACACTCTAAAGGGTCGACCAGTTAAATGTGCATACTCGATCAAAGCAACATCTTCAGCACCACTGCAGGAATAGATATTTGGTTAACAGATTGTAAAATGTCCAATTCAGGCTGAACACTCTAAAAGATTCTTGAAACACAAGAGGTGATAGTCAAGATGGTGAAACGTTTAAAATTTTACACTCACTCATCGCCATTAAGATAATTAACAGGAGTTGTTTTTTAAGGGTATGATTCCCATCAGTGTCATAAACATATATTTTGAGTTGTTCTATTCTCCAATATTCCTTCGCAAAAATAAATAAAATACTCGATTTAATGATTCTTTTTTATTTTTTATAAAAGAAATTATAAATACTATGGAATTTGACTTAGGCCATATGTTTTACGATGATTACTTTTAATCATCAGGCAAAGCATTAAACTTAGACGGTCTGGCTTTTATCCAGTGAAAATTTTCACTAGACACGGCAAGATTTGGACACGTGTCCGAGAGTGACTATTCGACCACAAAAGAATATACTAATCAAGCAAATCAGAATCCGAAGTATATTCCTCATCTCAAGGTATCAATAGTATATTCCCATTCAATCCCAAATAGTAACCAAGATCAACAAAATCTATATTAATCATTAAACCATTAACAAATGAAAATTAAATCATAATTGAATAACTAAAAAAAAAAAAGATATAATACCTGAACGCAATTGCAATGTCATTGCCAAACTTTTCAAGAGCTTTATCCATAATTTCAAGAGGAGATGCATTCTCAAGCTCTTTAGCTAATTGCTCAAAGTTCTCCTCCTCCACCTCTACCTCTACTTTCTCCACCACTTCTGCACCTTCTAAAACACCCAAAAAAAGAAAAAAAAAAACCCAGACTTTTCAAAAACTGTGTCGTTTAATGCATAATATTTTTAAATTAAACAATTAATCAGTTTTCAAAATTACCCATAACAAAAAACAGAAAAAGATTACAACTTTTTGAAAAAAATTTCAAATATTTTCGAAACTCTCAATTCTCACTCACCAGGAGCAACGATAGTAGCAGCAAGAGGCACAATCGAAGCGTTACGTTTGGGCTCTGCGTGTAAAGCCTTCACCGAGAACCGTCTTTGTGAATAATTCAAACCATGAGTCCGAGGTTTAGGCCGATCCGATAATAGCCTAAACGAACCGTTTTGGATACCTTAAAAAACCAAAAAAATACCAAACAACCTTAATCAAAACAATCAAACAACCTTAAAAAACAAAAACAAAAACAAAAAAAAACAACAACAACAACATTTCATTCAAACTATAAAAAACTACCTTTAGAAATTGCAGTAGATGAAGAAGAAGAAGTAACAGCGAGAGCCATTTGGATTTTGAGAAAATTTTTCTCTAACAAACTTAGTTTAAGGATTTGGGTTTGTGGGGTATTAGATTTTTCTGTTTCGATTGAAGTTCTAAAAACTTTTCAGTGTGCGGTGTGGCGATTTGTGATCAAAGGAATTCGGATTAAATAAGGAACCAAGGGGGGAAAGGCGTGTTTCTTGGTACATTGAACCTAGACGCTATTCTGTACTAGGAGTAGCCTTTGTCTTTTTTGCTTACGTGACTGGTTCTTATTTGAAGAGACCCCAATCGTGTCGCTCAGCAATTTCGTCACGTCGCGTGCAAATAAAAGGAGAGCTATAAAATACTACTATTTGTGTGGTTGATTGAGAATCGGACCACGGCTCTCGTGGTCAATTCAATTTTTTCAGATTCTTCTAGGTGTTTTTCTTTTACTCACTACTATTTCAGTATTTCTTTCCTATTTTTATTTTTTCTTTTTCTTTTCTTTGTGGTGGGAAAATTTTGATTCAATTTGCAATAAGTTTGTGTCTCTTATTTGAACTTTTTGAATTTGATGGGTTGGATTTTCTTGGCCTCCCATTTTTGTACTTCGTATATGTGGCACAAAATAAATGGAAAGAGACCATCATGAATATATGATTATGGTTATGATTATGATTAAGCTCTTTGACAACTCTTAAGATAATCATAAATTATTACTATATTTTAAAGTAAAACTTCTTATTTTTAAAAATTTTAAATTGAAGCCTAAAATTTTATTAGTTTTTCACTATTGAACCTTTTTAACTTTTTAAAAATCGAATCAATTTAAACCCTCAAATCAAACCTAAAAATATTTAATTTTTTAAAGTTTAGTTGGCATAAATGTAATATTTTAATATCACAGTTAGCTATGTCAGTTTTTTATATTAACCGCTTAATATTAGTAGCTAATTAAACTAAAAACATTTGAAACATTAGAAACTATTTTGATACAAGACAACCATTAGAGTCCAAAATCGTAATTTACCCATTTAAATTCTTTTGATTTGATAAGGTAAGACTTTGATTCTAAAAAAAAAAAAATCAGTATTAAGTTGCCAAATTTTTAGAAGCGAAACTGTAGAAATTAGTTGTGAAAAAAAAAAATCTCAAAACAATATTTTTTTGTTATTTTGAAAAATAATTCCAGAAACACAAACTACACTTATATTTAATATCTCACATCACAAACTACACTTTTTTTTATTTTTTATTTAAATTCTTTGCTTATAGATCACTTACAAGTTACAAGGAATACAAAATTTAAAAATTATCATTAAAATTAAAAAAAGCAACGTAAGAAGGCACTGAAATGAACCTTTTCTTTCCGTGCGGTAAAATAGAATATACTTTCCCAACTATTATTGGCAATGGCATTGCAACTTCTCGAAGGAAACCAATATTATATTTCTTCCAACTTTCGTGGCTCTTTCTCTTTTTTAGATAGGTCGTAAAGTTGTGATTTACAATTATGTGTTTTGTTAGATTTTATACTATGCCAAATTTGATTGTAATTTTATTCAATCTTTTGTACCTTATATTTATTGTAGGATTTGATTGTAAGGATTGCATGATAAAGAGAGAAAGTGTGAAAACTCAAGCAATTGAAGACTGAGGAGCTCTCGCAGGTATCTCACGACTAAGTATCCCGCGAAATAAGCCATGTGCCCTACACATGATTGGAATGCGAAGAGTCAAGACAGATGGCCATAGCTGTGTTTCGCAAGTATCTCGCGAGTAAAGCCTTCTTGCGAGACACCCGCGAGACATTTTGTTCTGCCAGACTATACTATTTGATATACACTTTCTGTACTCACACTATATACACCTATATTACCCACAAATATTGAGAAGTGCTTCTGAGAGAAAATTCTAACCAAACACCTTGAAAGTTAGAGATTGTTATACCCATAATCTTCTACACATTTGCTTGTAGAATTTCCTCAACTCCTACCTTTCCATTTTCATACCATTGAGAGATTGATAGTCCAAACACTTACTACACCCTTTCAAAGTATCAAGTGAGGTTTTGGTGCTACTGGGAAGTATTGAAAGTAGCCAAAGATGGCAGATGCAACATGGAGCTTGTTGCTGGATCCAGAGAGCTAAACAAGACGCGGTTTCTAGAAGCCTTATTGGAGTAGGAGCTTGGAGGGTTTAGGTACATCAAGTAAATTAGGCTTGGAGGGTCTCTTGCTAACCCATGTATCTCAACTGATTGTTTAGTGAATTGATTAACGCTTGGAGGGCGGCGAAGAGGTTTTTCGCCGAATTCTTCGATTTCCCTTTCGATAACACATCGGCGTGTTATTTTATATTTGCATCTTTCTTCCCTACTCTTTTACATTCCATTTTACTGCTGTGTTGCTATGATTATAGATTAAAGTAGCTTGTTTATTTATCCGCTCGCATTTGTTAGAATAAAAACTTGGAGGGTTTAGGTACATCGAGTCGATTAGGCTTTGAGGGTCTCTTGCTAATCCATGTATCCCAACTGATTGTCTAGTTAATCGATTACCGCTTGGAGGGCGGCGGAGAGGTTTTTCACCGAGTTTTTCGGTTTCTTCTTCGATAACACATCGGCATGTTATCTTATATTTGCATCTTTCTTCCCTACTCTTTTACATTCTATTTTACTGTTGTGTTGCTATGATTATGGATTAGAGTAGCTTGTTTGTTTATCGGCTCGCATTTACATTATTCCGCACTTAGTATTAAGTTAGTGTAAAATCTATCAAGCCGTAACATTAATTTGAGGGTCTAAACAGCTCTTGTAATTTCAACACATTTTCGAGCTTTCAGAGGTCAATAAAAAACATAAATTATATAAAATTTTAAACAAAATAGAACTTGAATATATCAACATTGAAAAAAAAAAACTAAAATATATAAAATTTTACAATTGCTTTTTATGATGTTTCATATTTTGAAATTGTAGTATTGATATTTTCATTATCAATCCTACAAGCTACATTTCTTTCAATGTACATAGCCAAACAATCATTCATCAATTGATCTCCTACTTGATTGATTTTATTTCAAATTTATTAAAATCTAAATGAGTTTTTTCTAAGGTTCAAGATTAACAAATTTCTACTTTTGTTGTTGGGCTTATTAATTTTTTTTTTTAGATTTTATATCAAATTGATTTGTGATTGGGTTTTTTTTTTTTTTAATTTATTTAAAAAGACCAAGATATTGTTAAAAGAATCATATTCAAATTTATTTCAACTGGGCTTAAAAAAAATCTAGGATCAAGGTGTTCAAATTTTTATTTTAAGAGTCAAAATCAAAATAATAAAACATATTTTATATATATATATGTGTGTGTGTGTGTGTGAGAACAAAATTTAGGTACGGTACTTTAGGTGCTGTTCTTTAAGTTCCTTTTTAAGATTCAGTCATATAGTTACTTAACTAAAATATACACTTTCATTATATAAATAAAAATTCATATATAAGAATTTTGATAAAAAAATTTAAATAACAACACTTAAAGTATTCTACTAACTATATATATATATATATATATATATAGATACATTTTCCCGAGATGAACCCCGGGCTCCAAGTGGAGCCGCCTCCGTTATTAAAGTTAACAGTATTTGTTGCCAAATGAGGTCAGGTAAATAAACTTGAGATGGACTGTGAGTTCTCTGAACGAGAAAGAACGAGAGAAGAGGATGCTGAGCTCAAACGTAGTACGAAGAAGGTTAAAGAGTCAGAGGGGTCACCGGCCTTTGGGGCCCCGTCGTCTTACAGAGATAAGCTGGTGGGAGAGATCCCCGGGGCTTTTGCACAGGCTTTTAATCTCCATCCAGCAGAGGAAGGAGATGCACAGCCAAACATGGACGTTGAGGATGTCTACAAAGGCTTACTCGCGGTCACTCTTTCGAGTGATACCAGGAAGCATATTCGTGCTAAATGGGCACACGCACTCATTGTCAAGGTTTTTGGCCGATCTGTGGGATTTCATTATCTTCACGCAAAGGTGATGAGTCTATGGAAACCGGCGGGTAGACTCGATTGCGTGGATCTGGGGAAAGACTTCTTCCTCATAAGGTTTGGCCTTGTGGAAGACTACAATAATGTTCTTAAAGGCGGACCTTGGTTCGTTGGAGAACATTTCTTGACCATTAGAGTGTGGGAACCCAACTTTAGGCCTGCAAATGCGGTGTGTAATATGGTGGCGGTCTGGATTAGGCTTCCTGAACTACCCATAGAATATTATGAATTAAGTGTACTTAGAGAGGTGGGTAGCACCATTAGTCCAGTCCTTAGGATTGACTCAAACACGGCAACGGAGGTGAGAGGCCGATATGCCCGAATGTGTGTCCAGGTGGATTTGAACAAGCCTCTGGTGCGAAAAATCTTGCTTGAAGGATGGGTGCAGGAAATCCAATATGAGGGCATCAATACCCTTTACTTCTCGTGTGGGCGAGTGGGGCATCGGCAAGAAAGGTGTCCGTATACGGTTAGGGCTGAACCATGCACTCCAAAAAATACAACTGAAGCTACGTCAACAGTGGACGAGATAGTTGAGATCGAACGAATTGGGTCCCACGATGAGGATAAAGACAAGGAGTCCTCTAGTCAGGATTTTGGGCCGTGGATGCTAGTTCAACGTAAGAAACCTTGGGTTAGGGCCTCGGGGTCACGTGATGCTTCCCTTAAACGTGATTCGGTGCCAGGTTCAGAATCCGCAGGCAATCCTGAGACCAACTCCTCTCGAGCGCCACGCCATGACTCTAGAAGAGTGTTATCTGGGGCTTCAGGGTCTGCGGATGGGAAAGGTAGAAAAGGGAGAAAAGACCCCACGGTAGATAATGCCAACACAGGGGTGGGCAGCGTTTTGGGTAAGGGGGCAAGCGTTCCATTTTCTTTCCAGTCTGGTAGCACCTCTCGAAGTCCATCCTCCTCTGGTAGCGGTGCCGGTGGGAGTGCGACGGCAGTGGCTTCTTCCAACATTCGTAGTGGGAAGCTTAACTTGGGTTCAAACACTAAGGCTGAAGGTCTCCAAATATCACGTAAGGTAGGTGCGAAAGTGAAAGGTGTTGGAAGTCCTCATGGAAGCAAACTGCAAGTTCCAATGGGCCATCTTGAGACAAGGAAGAATCATGCCTCTCTCAGCAGGAATGCTAGCTCAGATCAAAGCAAGCCCCACCATGATTTGGGGATGGTTCGACCCTGTGGAGATGAAGGCCTGGAGTCATATCTTCCCCCTAACGCCCTTGAGCAAGGAGCTGGGGTTTCTTCCATTAACAGACCCGGCTTGGATGGAGTGGCCCAACCCTTGGTGGATATTCCCGTCGGACAAGCCAACGAAAGCAGAAGCAAGGGTTTTCGGCTGGAGGACACTGTCGCCGCTTTTGCTGGAGCGAAGTTTGAAAGACGTAGACCAAGAGGAGCTAGCAGTGGAAAAGAAAATCTGGACATCCAAAACAGCAGTTGCGAAGTGCTGGGGAAACGAGGTTTCAAGAACTCTGATCCGGATGTTCCCAAAGACGAAGCAGTTCAGCTTACTGATCAAGTCCAGGGAGATACAGTTAGGATTCCTACAGTATTTGGTATTAATGGAAGAGGGGGACAAGTTGTCCAAGGAGATGTTGAGAGCGTTGGGATGGAGACTTCTGAGTTTGTCGGACTCGCTGACCATGCCTGATCCGGTCTCTCCCCCACCTTCCTCTTTATCAATGAATATTTTACTCTGGAACTGTAGGGGGGCTCTAAACCCTCGTTTTCATTTGGCGCTGACTAGTCTTATCAATGCTCACTCTCCGTCCATTGTGATTTTAACAGAGACTAGGGTGGGTGGTGAAAGGGCTAAGGACATCACTGATAGGCTCCCCTTTGATGGAGCGATCCATGCTGACACTATTGGGTACTCTGGCGGTATTTGGCTCCTGTGGAATTCGGATGCTGTGGAGGTCACTCAATTAGCTAAAACTGAGCAGGAAATCCACGTGGTGGTTAAGGTACGTGCTACTAACACTCATTGGGTTCTTTCCTCTATTTATGCTTGCCCTAGATTAGCAGAAAGAAAACTTTTATGGAATAATCTGTCTGCTGTTGCCCCTCTCCATAGCTTACCCTGGCTCATGCTGGGGGATTTTAATGAATTGTTGTCTAGTCAAGATAAACTTGGAGGCAACCCCTTAATCCCTAGCCGTGTTCTGGCTTTCAAGGAGTGCCTGGACTCTTGTGGTATGGTTGATCTTGGTTTTCATGGTCCCAGGTTCACATGGGTTAATAAAAGGGAAGTGGGCCGTTATATTCAGGAGAGATTGGATAGAGGCTTTGCTAACATTGATTGGAGAGAAATTTATCCCGAGGCTACTATACATCATTTGGCCCGCATTCACTCGGACCATTGTCCTGTTCTTTTAGCGTTGGATAAGCCCCCAACCTCAAACTTCCCCAGGCCGTTTCGGTTCCAACCAGTCTGGATGTCCCACCCTCTCTTTCCTAAGGTGGTTGACGATTCTTGGGTTATTGATAGAGCTCTCAAAGCCAATATTGATACTTTTACTGACAATGTGAAGATTTGGAATAAGGAAACTTTTGGTAACATTTTCCACAGGAAAAATAGGGTGGAGGCTCGGCTTAGAGGCATCCAGAAGCATATTGCAAATAACCCTAGTGAGTTCTTGTTAAATTTGGAAAACCAGCTTCGGAAGGAGTTTTTTGAGATTCTTGCCCAAGAAGAAGAATTCTGGTCAGTAAAATCTCGGTATAATTGGTTGATTCAGGGCGATAGAAATACCAGGTTTTTCCATACCTCTACTCTGGTAAGGAGAAAGAGAAATAGAATCTCTTGCCTATTAGATGGTCAAGGCAATTGGGTTCATAATGAAGCGGATGTGGCTATCCTGATCAGGGAAGGTTTTATTGATTTGTTCAACACGAGTGTTGTGAGCTCTCCCTGTAAGGTTTGGGACTTTCCGTTCTGGACTTGTCACATTCCCATTGATGATAGGTATCGGCTTGATGCTGATCTATCTTTTGTGGAAGTTAAAGAAGGCTTATTTAGTCTTAAACCCTTTAAAGCTCCGGGGCCTGACGGACTCCATGCGGGATTCTTCCAATCCTACTGGCATAAAGTTAGCAGTGCTATTTTTGATGAAGTCAGCAAGATTTTTCGGACTGGTGCTATGCCCCCACACCTAAACGAGACTCTCATTACTCTTGTTCCCAAATGTCAAGGAGCGGACTGCCTTGGTGCATTCAGACCCATCAGTCTGTGCAATACCATCTACAAGGTCGTCACTAAGATCATTGTAATGAGGTTAAGACCCTTGCTTCCCAGCCTCATTTCTCCGCTCCAAACTGCCTTTGTGCCTGGGAGAATGGGGCTTGACAACATGATTATTGCCCAAGAGCTCATTCACACTATGAGCCTCAAGAAAGGGAAAGTAGGCTATATGGCTTTGAAAATTGACCTTGAGAAAGCCTATGATAGGTTGGAGTGGCACTTTATTAGGGACATCCTAAATCTCTACAAGTTTCCCACGAATATGATCAAACTTATCATGAGTTGTATATCTACTTCCTCCATCTCTGTCCTTTTTAATGGGGGTAAGCTTGAACCCTTTCTCCCGTCAAGGGGAATTCGCCAAGGTGACCCACTATCTCCCTACTTGTTCATTATGTGTATGGAGATGTTGGGAGTGCTAATCAGGGAGAAGTGTGATGCCAATCTGTGGGACCCGATGAAAGCCTCTAGATCTGGTCCTTCCTTCTCTCACCTGTTCTTTGCGGATGACTTGGTATTGTTTGCCAAAGCTGATTTGAAAAACTGCTGCAATGTGAGGGATACTCTGGACTCCTTTTGTGAATTGTCAGGCCAGAAGGTGAGCCTTCACAAGTCTAAGGTCTATTTCTCCCCAAATGTCAATCCTAATCTCCGGGCGGAGATGTGTGCGATCTTGGGCATGAACTCTACCCCTAACCTTGGGAAGTACTTAGGTTTTCCTTTAAAACTTCCCGGGTCGACCTCACAAGATTATAACTTTGTTCTTGACAGGGTTCAAAACAAGCTGGTGGGTTGGAAATCTAATCTTCTCTCTATGGCTGGTCGGGTTGTCTTATCCCAATCTGTTATTGCTGCCATCCCCTCCTATGTTATGCAAGGATGTATTTTGCCGAGCAAAGTGCTTAATGGGGTTGATAGGATTAATAGAAACTTCCTATGGGGTTCTACTGAAGAAGCTAAGCGTATGCATATGGTAAACTGGAAGACAGTCACTAAGCCAAAATCAAAAGGGGGGCTCGGTATTCATGAAGCTAAAGGGAGAAATTTAGCCTTGGCAGCAAAATTGAGCTGGAGGATGGAGAATGCTGTTGATGCCAAATGGGCAGAGGTCTTAAAAATGAAGTACCAACTTAGGCCTGACAGTAGTAAAGGAGCGAAATCCAGAATTTGGGCTGCAGTGAAAAAGGGTGCTACTATCTGTGAGGAAGGGTCTAAATGGGTTATTGGAAGCAGCAGCACTTTACGCTTCTGGCACGATAAATGGCTCAGTATGGGCACTGTTAGATCTCTGGTAGAAGGTCCCTTACAGAGGGGAGAGGAGAACATCTTAGTTAAGGATGTTATTTGCAGTGGAAGGTGGGATTTTAGCATTATTTCCTTTGACCTGAATGACCTGGCTCGTCAAGCTATTTTGGCCACCCCGCTGAGGAGAGTGGCAAAAAGAAGGGATCACAAATGCTGGATCTCAAGTACGAATGGGGATTTTGACATGAAGAATGCTTACCTGCTTGCCACTGGGCTGAGGACTCACACCCCTGACTTTCATGGGAAATGGATCTGGAAAATCCCCACGACGCCAAAAGTCCAGATTTTCCTCTGGAAATGCTTGCACCATAGTTTGCCTGTAAAGAGTGTTCTTGCTCACAGAGGCATTGAGGGGCTTGGGGGCTGTGATTCGTGTTCTGAGGGAAATGAGGACATTCTCCATGTACTAAGAGAGTGTCCCACTGCCCAGGAATTCTGGAATGCAGCTGTGTGCCCCCCCTCGTTACGGCCTTCCTTCTCAGCTGATCTGGCGACATGGATCCACGACAATGCAGTTTGCACTGCTCATGCAGAAGCTAAAGACTACCCTTGGGGACTATTTTTCCTGCTTGGTATTTGGAATATCTGGCTTCAACGTAACCGGATAACTTTCAAGCATTTGGCAGCCAACCCAAATCTTTTTCTGCAGGTTGAGTGTCAAACCAGGGAATTTGTTTATTGTGTGGCCAACCCAAAGACGAATAGGACCATGATAACTAAGGAGGTGAAATGGGTTCGGCCAGCCCCTGGTTGGGTCAAATTAAACACTGATGGTTCCTTTTTGGCTGGTAATGGGCCTGCGGGCTGTGGAGGTCTTATTAGGGGTAGTGATGGGCAATGGATCACGGGTTTTGCCATGTCCATAAATGTCTCCTCCAGTATTGCAGCTGAGCTATGGGCACTTAGGGAGGGGCTTTCTTTATGTTTGGAGATGCATTTTCAGGCTGTAGAAGTTGAGCTTGATGCATCTGCAGCAATTTCGTTGGTATCTAGCAATTGTTCTTCTAATGGGGACCTATCGGGTCTTGTTGATGATTGCAGGGAGATGTTGCTGCGGATGCCTCAGGCTAAGGTGTCTCACTGCTATAGGGAGGCCAACTGCTGCGCCGATGCTTTAGCTAGGATTGGAGCAAGTTCTCTTACTGGTTGTAATCGTTTTGTAACCCCCCCTCCCACGATTACTCCTATTTTGCTTTTTGATTTTGTGGGGCTGTATCGTAACAGGGCTTGCCCTTATGAACCGGGTGTTTCTTTCTCTTAGTTTTTAATATAACTATCCAATTCACCAAAAAAAAAAAAAAAAAAAAATGAGGTCAGGTATGATGAAAAAAAATATTTGGTCAATCTAGGCTCAAATATGTGTTTAGGAAACACTTACCCTGTTCTGTGGTCTTAAAGTTTGCACTTTTCAATTATTGCACTTAGTGTACGATATTTGACTTGACCAGTGAACCCCACAATATAGCAATCAATTCTCATAATAGCTCTCTTTGTCATTGGTATATTCTTTGTCGTTGGCTCTCTTTGTCATTGGCATATTCTTCATTGGGTTCCATCTTCCATGGTACTTCGTGTTGCAACCACAACATTTTGAGAGATAAAGCACCTTTCACCAAGTTAAATAAAATGCATGCATACATACATACATACATACATATATATATATATATATATATATATATATGTCTTACATGAAGTGATGATCACCTTTTTGCTTTTGTCATTTTTTAATGTTTTTTTCTTATTTGATTAATTTAAGCAACAGCTGAAACCCAGCAATTTTTTATAATAATAATAATAACCCAACAGTCAAGTTGCAAAATGCAAGATGATGCATGTAGAAAATGATGGGCTAAGGTTTATATATATATATATATATTGATATTGTGGGGGTGACGAGGATCCAAGACAGCTGATAAAGGGGGTGAGGGAATTTTCGAGGAGGTAGACCTCGGGGAGTATTGGTAGGATGTCTTCGAAAAGTACTCTCCTAACTTATATAGAGGTTGAGTGGCCATAGTTGGCGAAGGCACCGAAGACACCCACCTAACCTCGGAAAGTCGAGAGTCAAAGTTAAAAGGAGCACAGCGCAACCCAAAAGTGGAAAAAGGTAACTTAGCATTTAAAAAAAAAAAGAAAAAAAAAAAGAAAGAAGACAAAGTAGCCACTAAGCTGGCGATATTAATGGAGAAATGACCATAAATAGTATCCATACAGCTCACATCTTAGTGTAAAATCTTATAACAAGATCTTGATAGGACAAGTACCAAGGAAGCCTGATCCTAACTATCCAAATGTAAGGTCCATATGCATTTTGGCCAATTATATAAAACCAAGAAGCACCTGGATCAAGGAAAGACAGATTTGGCAGAAAAAGAGAGAGATTATCTAATTGTAACATTTTCCTCGAATTGAACCCAAGGACGAACACTTATCCATTTCTAGACTTTTTCTAATTGAATACATTCAATCACACTTGAGATTAATTTGGCTATCATTATTTATCTTATCACGGGTATTTAAAGGTTAACTTTGCATCCCATCTCTAAAATTAATTGTGTGAGCAGAAGATAGCACGTTAAAGTCTGTTTAATTCGTTAGCTATACTTTTTGCCCGTTACACATGCGCGTGCGCGCGCGCGCGCACACACACACACATATATATATATATGAGGCAATAACATTTGTGTAAACTTACTTCGCACAAAGAGGAATGGGTTTGGTTCATAGAACTTATTTGTGAAATGCTAAAGTTAACAATGATAATAAAGAAATTAAAAGATATTTTATTGATAATAATAATAGTAATAAAAAAAATACCATGCCTAAGTTACAAAAAAATCCTAAGTTAGAAAGCCTAATTCATGCGAAGTGAATCTGATGTATCTATATTACTACTGTTTAAGGGGTTGCACCTATTTGGACCTGATTTTTTTTTTTTTTTTGGTTCCAAAATACCCCTATAGCCTATGTTTAAGTAGGGAAAAAACTTGGTAAAAATGTTTTTTTAACTTTCATGTAAAACACTATTTACAAAATAGGAACACACTCCCAATACAATCACGTTGGTTTTTAAACTCAAATTGCTTCTTCTTCAGTTCTCCAATTCTCTCAATTCTGTGTTATTCTTCTTTTCACCATTATCATCATTGTTAAGAAACTCCACTCACTCACCTCTTTACTTTAGATTTCACTACAAATAACAACAACAACAGATAGATTTGAGGTAAGCTCTTTTTTACTTCAATTTCTCTCTCTATTTGGCCATGTTTTGCTTATTGTTTTCCTTAATCTCATCTCACAAGGGATTTTTTTTCCCTTAATCTCATCTCACCAAGTATCTAAATAGTAGTGCTGTACATTTGTGTTTTTCCTCTTGAGAAGAGCACACATATATAAACAAACAATTAGAGGTGACCTAATAGTTGATTTTAGAGTTTTTTTTTTTCTTTATTCTTATATCTTTTCTTTTTGTAGTCTTTTACTTTTTTGAGGGATTTCTTCCTTTAGTTTTTTTTTTTTTTTTTTTTTGATGGATAAGTTATGTGAATGTTTTGTCGAGCACTTCTTCACTTCTTCATATATTCTTAACTTTAATTTTGTTAACTTAAAGTACATAAAGTAAGTGGACATGTGATGAATTGATGATAAATTAATTGGTGATTTTAACACAGTTTTTCTCCGGAAAGGTTATGAAAACTTAAAGAATTATGAGGCTATTTTTCTCTTTGCAGCAAGTAATATATTGTGTCTTAATACAAGTTGCAGCAAGTAATATATTAAGTCTTGGATTATCGTTTAGCAAAAAAAAAAAATTCTTGGGTTATCAGATTATGTGTTAATTTTCTTTTCCATGTGTTGGTTTACCAATGAGAAATTAAATTTATGTGGTAGATTTCGGGAATAGGACAATTATTGCTTAATTTGTTAAAAATGATTGTTTCATCTCCAACAAAAACTTATTATTTTATCATGATTTAGATTCTAAAAGGAAAAAAAAAAAAATTTAACTCCAACGTAAAATAGTGCCTACAAAATAGGACTACACTTTGTTATCATTATCCTTTCCATATCATTAGCTTATCTTATCTTTTTTTTTTTTTTTCTTTTATTTGGTCAGTTTGATGGATGTTTAAGTATTTTCTCTAATTTATGACTATTTTTTAAAGAATAGGAATGATATATATTGATTTGTCTTTTTTCCTTTTTTTTTTTGGTGGTTATCAGGTTTCACTCATTATTTTAGTGTATGTGTTCTAAGCCTTACTCTTTTTTTTTTTTTTTTTGGTATTTTTTTAAGGGTGACATATCAACAATTTGGTTAGATTGCATAACAGACACTTTTGATGAATTATGGTGAGTGAAGTGGTAGTCATTCTATTAAGTAGTTGTTAAAAAACCTTTTTTGTAAATATCCTACGTTATGAAATTTAATATTGTCCTTTTTTGTGCCTTTCATTACACATTTGATGATTTTGTAAGCAATTATTATATACGCAAATTTGCTAAAGCAAGAATGATACTGGAGAACTTATCATTAAAGATAAAATTTTAAAATTGTGGTTACAATTGCTTCTAAATAATAGACTAACTTTTATGGGTAAAAACCTACACCCTTAAATATATCTTATATTTGATAGTTTAAAATGTTACTTCATTTAAAATTTTAAAAATTGGTAAAATTTAATCTGATCCAAAATAACTTACCAAAAGACAAAAAGACTCTAAACAAACCACGCCTTTTGAATTTGCATCAAGTGTTACATGTTCTCACTTAATAAATTTGCATCAACCTTTTTTTTTTTTTTTTTTTTTTTTTTGAGGGTGGTGAGTCCTTTAATGTTGGTTTCCAATTTTTTTACAACTTCAACTAAAAAAAAAAAAAAAAAATCCCAATGTTTTAGGTATTTTAATAATATGCCAGCACTGTTTTACATTAATTTTTTTTTAAATGTTTTAAGTATTTTTCTTCCTAAAATTTTGCCTATTATTTAGATATTACTTAGAAGTAATTTTTTCCATGATTTTATACTTATATATTTAAAGAAAAGAGGAAAAATTAAAAACAACATTTTATAGATTTTCAACCAATTAATAATATGAAGCCTTTTTAATACAAAAATAAATAAATAAATAAATATCCTTCAATAGTTAGGGGAGGGAAATTTCAACCAATTCAGCTATTATTTTTTTAAAAAAAACATTATATTATGGCCAAAATATTGTGTTTACATATTTTTAGTGTCAGACCATTGCAACTCAAAAATAAAGGTGCAATATTGTTTTGCAAAACTTTTATAGTGTCAGACCATATATAATACTCATCATACTCTTAAGTTTTTTTTTTTTTTTTTGTGATTGAAAAATATAGTAATCCCAAAATATAATAAATGCCTACAAAATAGTTATGTTCGTTTTCAAAATTCAATCAGTACTACAAATTTATTTTGTCATCTAAAAAAAAAAATTATTTTATCACTATCTCTCATTTCACGGTAATGCCCACAACGCCGTTTGCCATCGGAAACCACCATTAACCTTCAACCATATGGGGCCATTTTCTCTGTCAGCCACATTGGCATTCAACGCCCCGACCTCTTCTCTGTTCAATCACCAGTGAACTAAGATATGCACTCATTCAAGGACAACTATTAATATTTATGCTTTTCGCTCTTAATTATACAAATTCCTTTGCTTTTTGCTTTTTTTTTTTTTAATAGTGAATTGAGACGCAATAGAACTAAAAATCCTCTAAATCTGCCTTCAACAGTGCTACTAATAACTTACTATATTAACTTGTTGACACTTTTTATTTATTTTTATGCCCTACTTTCTCATTAGAAGTTTAGGAAAGAAATAATTATGATTCTGTAACTTTAAGTATTAGCACACCAGAAGGTTCCTTGAGATGATTTGGTGGTTGCAATAAAAAAGGTTCTAAATTCTAATTCAAACAAGGGAATATACATATTACTTCATGTCATATTTTGGTGTAGAATCTGATTTGCTTCTCTCTTTTTTTCGTTTGGGTCCGAAGCCAACGAGAAGAGGATCGTGAGGTTCCATCCCAAGGATTGTCCCCAGTGGCAGTTTTCTTTCATCCTATATTTACCATCTATTTATTATTTCTAAACAGAAAACCTATCATACTTCTGTTTCGTATGGCATTTTAGTATTGAACCCAAGATTATCATCTCCATTTCTTTTTTCGGTTGTTGGAATGGTAGAGGTGCTTGGTTGGGAACCTAGGTATGGATGTTATATATCTTTATTATTCATTTATTTGAATTCTTCTTTCCCAATATTTTTGGAGTCGTTATCAATTGCCTTTGTTCTGTGCTTATTAGGCTCTCATTGTCAAGGTACAAAAAATTGGATTTGTATCATGACAAAAGTAAAAATGGTTAAAGGATGAGACGTTGATTACTACATAAACAAAATTGGCAAAAAATAATAATAATTAGAGAATACTAGCCTTTGAGAACGCATAAACTCACGCACGTGCTCAGAAGCTAGTTTACAATAATGGAGTGACACCTTTGGATTTCGAGGACAATAGAGAGTCAATGTCTCTAGTATTAATAGATGATTATACATTTTTTTTTTTTTTTTGATAAACAATAGATGATTATACATGTCTTGTGTGTAAGCGTGTTTTTCTATTCATACATTAGGCTTTAATGGCTATCTTTATTTCCATTGACATGTGTCGTATTGTAATTGCCTTATTTCCCACGAACTTTGCCCGATATTCATCTAGAAACCGTTTTGAAGTAATTGTTTTTGTTCTTATCACGTGCTCCTTGTACTGAATCGATCTCAAACGAGGCACAATAACACTAAAGCCCAAAATTTTCAAACTTAATCAATGTCTCACACCCAAGGTCTGGGCTCGGCTTGGGATGCTCTTTTTTATGTTTACCAACATAAGAACATGCAAAAGGCCCAAAAGGAACAAAATTATAAAGAAAAAAAAAATGTAGTTTCAACTATTGTACTTCCAAATTCTTCATTTAAAACAAATTTAGAAGTTCTAAGGACCAAAACTACATATACATACTTCAATTGGAACACAAATATATATATATATATATATATATATATATATATATTAAAAACCAAAACTCAAAGAAAATCAAATTATATTTCAATTAGATTATCAATTTTATACCACGTGTCCTATATAATTTTTAGTTTTTGTACCAATTGAATTATCAAGTGTAAAAATTGAAGAGTTCAAATTCAATTAGATTTTAAATTGAATTTCAATTAAAGTCCAATGTATAATTTGAACCATGTAATTATAATTGTTTTTAATTGTACTCATGCATTATACAAGGTTACACACCAGTTAAAAGTTATAATCAAGTCAAGTTTTAACGCTTCATACGAATCCCTATAATTAAAACTAGACATGTGCAATTATAGTCAATTAATTATGGTCGGTCCTTTAAAAGATTAGTAATGACTAATGATGTGTCATAATCTCAACGGTCTAGACCTAGGATAGGGGTGCACCATCATACGTTGGATAGTTTAATTCTAATGGATAATAGACTTACTTGTATATTTTAATTAAATCACTTAGAGATATGTGTTTGATTAAATTAGTCTCATCTAAGGTTCTTTATTTTTTGGGGTTTAATGTCATAATTTTTCATTCATCTTGTAAGGTCAGATTTTGCGGCCCAAGCCCAAGGAGGGGTGGATTTGGAGCCCACTAAACCCAAAACAATGAATTTTGTAGAGTGTGGGTGAAAGAGTAAGGCGAATAGCAAAAATAACAATATACAACAGCCACACTAGTGAGGGAATTCGAATTGATATATGCTCGGATGGATGTAAGTATAACGTCCGAAGAGGTGATTTCCCTTAGAGGGTTACAATTCTTGGTGCTACAGTAAACAATACACTTTTTTCTCTTTGTGAATTTTCGATCCCCCCCATTAGGGGGCCTTCCTACTTATATAGTACCTCCTCACTTTATCTTGATCGTCCACTTGTTCATCATCCAGACATCCACTTGAGTGCTTGTCCCATCAAGGGTGTTCCCTAGCCTCATGTGAGTGGTGATAGCAGGCTGATACTGTTCAGGGGTCTCTTCCACATTAATGCGGCCAGAGAAGTTGGTGCGGTGCATTTAATGCGGTGGTTGAGGTCTGTCTCTTAGATATTTCTCCGATTCAGTTATATTCCTTCACGTCCGAGGCTCATTCTGTCACTACATCTATCGAGAGAATCGCTCGGGCTGCAAAAGGTTGAACGTCAGACTAAGGCTCTTCGGATCCGAGGGTATTGGACTCCTCGGATCGTTGAACACATCCTCGGATCATGGACGTACCCTTCACCAGACGTTCTTCTCTCAGGGCCTCTAACTGGGCTTTTTCATCTCTTCGAGCAATGGTGGTCCGTATATAGGGCCTTGGGCCCAATGTCTTTGGTTGGGCCTCCCTCCCCCACAATAGCCCCTCAAAATTGCAGTTTTTCCCTCGCATCCGAAGGGAAAAAGTGTGATTTTGACCTGCCACAGAACAAGAAACTCGAGTGTAGGCCAACTCAAGCTGGCACGTGTGTGGGGGCCTTGGGATAGAAGCTTCATTAATGCCGTTGCGGTTTCCACATTCCCAAGCCGCTGCATTAATTGCACCAGGTGGCGCCTTGTCCTTCGCATCCAACGGTGAGCGACCGATCCAACGGTCGCGGTCTTTTCCTTGGAATTTGGGCGGGAGTGACCCTGACCCTTCGCTTGACCCCGTATAAAGCTTCAGAGGAGGTTATTTCTTCCTCATTTTGCAAATCATCAGACGCTCCAGTAAGAACAGACGCGCCGCTCCGCACGAATCCCTCAGTCATCGCTTTCAGGCCTCCCTAGAATCATCACGAACCCTCCTACGAGCCTGAAATCCTTTCTCAGATTTTTCCCCGGTGAGTCATCGTACAACTCATTTAGTTCTCTCTTCGGCCAACTGTTTCTTTTAACCACTATAGGAAAGCTTGAGTACATGGTGGACAGCCCTGAACAACTAGAGGAGTTTAGGGCCACATATCGCATACCCCCTAACGTGGGTGTGAGGTATTGCCCCCCGGAAAAGATATTAACAGACCGCGAAACGGGGGAGGTGGTGATCCCCCTCATCGCCTTCAAGGAAGAAGGAATGACAATCCCCATGGGTCCCATCACCACTAACTACCTCCGGAACCACAGGCTTACTCCCTGGCAGTGCGCGCCCAATATGTTTAGGATCCTAGGAGCGATTGAGGACCTTGAGCGCCATATGGGGTTGGGCCTCACCTGGCTAGATGTAGTGCATATGTACGAATGCCACAGTCAGCAAGACGCTGGGTACTACTTAAAATCCCGGTCGGATGTTGTCAGGCTCATCTCCTGCCTTCCCAAATCCAACAAAGGGATGAAAGACGATTACGTGATTATTTTGGGCGCCTGGCATGACGGCAATGGTTGCCCGACCAGGCGTGGGGAGCCAGGTGGGACATATTAGATTTAGGCACTAACTGTAGACTTAGGGTCCTCGTTTTTCAACGGTTTTTTTATTCCACTTCTGTCTCTGTTTTTGAGTTTCTAACCCCCTCCCTTTTTTTTCTTTACTGCCTTGCAACAGATAAAAGACACGTTTCTCCTCGGCTCAGCCTAACGAACGTTGCCGCCCTCAACTACCTTTTGAGGTCAGAGATCTTCGTGAGCGAGGACGGGCAACTGCGATCTGCTCCCCTTATTCTCGGATATACAGGGAAGCCGAAAAGTTTCCAACCGGTCGGCAACGCAATCGTTCAGGGAGATCATCGCCTAGCACGAATTGACGTTGGTCGGACGGGCTTCTTGGTGCCATACGATCTTGAACCTGTACCACGCCCAAATCCTCGGAACGTGCCTCCCATTGTTCAACCCCTCTAGCAAGCTCTCCCCGGACAAGAGATTGAAGGTGAGGGGGTCGGCTCTTCCACTTCTTCACTAGAAGAGCAGATAGACGGGTTTCGGTTTGAGGGAGAAGCTTCAGGAGTGCAACAGGTGGTAGAGGTCTCCGACGCCGAGGAAGAAACCTACGAGCGGCCAGGCGCCCGTCTTAATTTGCTAGCGGCTCATTTAGAAGATTCATCGGACGAAGACGATATGGATCTGAGGCTTCTGATGAAGGGCAAGGGCCAAAAGCCCGAGTCGAAAGGTGCTGGGACATCCACAACAGTGGTGACACTTCCTCCGGTGCCTACCCAAGTCCCTGACCCAGCTTTAAAAACAATGCCAAACCTTCAGAAGAAGAGACCCCACAATGAGGTTGGGGGGAAACAGGTGCCACCGACCAAGGGGGTCAAGCAGCAAAAGGTGGTGAGAGACAGCCGGACACACAGGGCCTCCTCTATCGAAAGCCGAGAGGAGCCCATAGGTGCAGATGTGCGCCGAGGAGGGGGACCTCGAGTCTGGTCTCCAAAATTGGAGTTGGATGGCGCTCCAATCCTGTGGGATACCTCCCTCAGGAATTACGATGGAGGAAGGGCAGGCTATGTTGCCGAGGCCCTGCAGCAGCCGCTTCTTCTCCCACATGACATGGCTTCCTTCAGGCGCTTCACCCAGAAGGAGTTATTCATGTCCCTTAAAAGGGACTTGGCCATGGTAAGTGCACCCCTCCCAAGTCTAGGTTTTACGTTTAATTGGCTTTATTCCTTCTTAGCCTGATGCTGGAGATGTTATTATGCAGCTTACCCAACAAGTTTATGTGGCCGAGGGGTTGAACGAGGAGTCGTCGCTTAAAGCCCGAGCGGCGTCCCAATCCCAGCACGAGGCGAAGGCATCTCTCGGCCAGCTGAAAGAGGAGTACGCTCGGATGTCTGAGGAGCTAAAAGGGGCGCTCTCTGAAAAGCGAAGCCTCGATGCCGAGCTTAAGAACGCAGAAAAGCAGGCCGAGGAACAGCGCAGCCAGCTACGCATGGCCGAGATCAACCTGGCAACCGAGAGGGAGCTGGTGAAGGGTCTCAGAGCTGAGCTGCAGAAGGCCAAGGCGAGTGCCCAGGTGGTTGAGCAAAATGCCACGCTGGCCAAGGAGGCAGTTGAGGTCGAAAGGAAGGCGGCGTACCAGATGGGGGTAGAGACGACTACATCCCAGCTTGTGGAGCAATTCGCCTCGGTCAGCCGAGACTACTGCCTTATAAGTTGGGGCAAAGCCCTGGATGCCGCTGGAATTCCGGCCGACTCCGAGCTGAGGCTGCCTGGGAGCGTATATTATCATCCTGAGATCCGAGAGCTCCCAGAAACAGACCTTCCTGCTCCTCAGATTCTAGAGACCCTCTAGGAACAGCCGGACGACATGGGCAAATCAGTTGAGCCGGCCAAAGACAAAAACAAAGGCTCGGGCAAAGAGAAGATTCCTGCTGAGACCCAAGGCCAAACCTCTGAGGCATCCGAGCGGATAGGCCACGTTGCTGATCCTGGGCTTCCTCTGGCAGAAGAGTAGATGCGTAAGCTTTTTTATTTTTATTTTTATCTTTTTTTTTTTTTATTATTTTTTTTTTACAACATGTAGACCCCTTCTTCTTTTTTAATGGAATGATTCTCTATTTCTCCTCGGTGTTTTTTTTTTTTTTTTTTTTTTTGATACTCGTTCTATAACTTACTATTGTCACACACACATCTATGATTATGACATAACGCAAGTAATTTGACTGGTGCCATAGTGATCGCAACTAGTATTGAAAAGGATAGGCGAAATAAGAGGTACCGATGAGTAATGATTGGAGTGAATACTTATACGGGCTTCGCGTACCCAGTTATTAAACATAGGTTATTGTCCCTCGGTTTTAAATTAAACACAACTAAGGCATTTATAAGTGAGATTTAAGCGCGATCAGGAATACCTGGTACGAGGATGTATTCGAGTGTTAAATAATCCTAGTCATCTGGTCCGAGGGCTACAGGCATGACCGGATTTGAGTTTAAGACTTAAACGCGACCTGAGTGAGTGCTAACTAACCCAAATCATCTGGTCCGAGGACTACAGGCATGACTGGGTTTAAGTTTAAACACTAGAACTGAGTGAGTGTTAACTAACCCAAATCATCTGGTCCGAGGACTACAGGCATGACTGGGTTTAAGTTTAAACACTAGAGAACTGAGTGCTAACTAACCCAAATCATCTGGTCCGAGGACTACAGGCATGATTGGGTTTAAGTTTAAACACTAGGACCGAGTGAGTGCTAACTAACCCAAATCATCTGGTCCGAGGACTACAGGCATGATTGGGTTTAAGTTTAAACACTAGGACCGAGTGAGTGCTAACTAACCCAAATCATCTGGTCCGAGGACTACAGGCATGACTGGGTTTAAGTTTAAACACTAGAACTGAGTGAGTGCTAACTAACCCAAATCATCTGGTCCGAGGACTACAAGCATGACTGGGTTTAAGTTTAAGCACTTGGTTGACACAGTGAGTTGACACGTTGGCTGATGAAAAAGGCTTGATTAATAAAAGTACTTCTTCAAGTTATTTACATTCCATGGACGCGGTATTACGCGACCATCTAGGTCTTCCAAGAAATATGCCCCGATGCCTGCCCCAGAGGTGATGCGATACGGTCCTTCCCAATTGGGTCCCAGCTTTCCCCAAGCTGGGTTCTTCGCTGTGCCCACAACTTTCCTCAGCACTAGATCACCGGGCTCTAGGAGTCTTGGCTTTACGTTAGCGTCGTAGCCTTGCCTGAGTTTCTGCTGATAGTGTGCCAGCCGAACCATTGCATTTTCCCTCTTTTCCTCGATCAAGTCTAAGTTCTTCTGCAATTGTTCATCGTTGTCGGCTGGATTGAATGTGCTAGTTTTTATCGTTGGGAACCCGGTTTCCAGAGGGATGACAGCTTCAGCTCCATAGGTCATTGAAAAGGGGGTCTCCCCGGTAGACCTACGAGGCGTAGTCCTGTAAGCCCAAAGTACGTGCGGCAGCTCGTCTACCTATCTGCCCTTTGCATCATCTAACCTCTTCTTTAAGCCATTCAGTATGACCTTGTTGACGGCTTCCGCTTGTCCATTGCCCTGGGGATAGGCTGGAGTGGAGTATCTGTTCGTAATTCCTAACTCACCGCAGTAGTTCCTCAATGCCCTGCTATCAAACTGCAAGCCATTGTCTGAGATAAGAGTGTGAGGAACTCCAAACCGAGTGACAATATTCTTCCACACGAACTTTGCACATCAACGTCTCTGATATTGGTTAGTGGTTCGGTTTCGACCCACTTGGTAAAATAGTCTGTTCCGACCAGGATGTACTTCTTGTTTCCTGCAGCTTTGGGGAAGGGTCCCACAATATCCAAGCCCCATTGGGCGAAGGGCCATGGGCTAGATAGCGGATTAAGATTTCCTCCCGGCTGGTGAATGTTTGGAGCGAAGCTCTGACACTGATCGCACTTTTTGACGTATTCATGTGCCTCCTTTTGCATGTTAGGCCACCAATAGCCTTGGGTGAGAGCTCGGTGAGCCAAGGACCTACCTCCAGTGTGGCTCCCACAGATTCCCTCGTGCAGCTCTTCCAGCAATATCTCAGTCGCCTCGGAGTGTACGCATAACAAATATGGTCCCGAATAGGAGCGTTTGTACAGTTTCTGGTCCTCGGATAACCAGAACTTTGTCGCTTTCCTCCGAACTTTGTCAGCTTCGTCCTTCCCTTCAGGCAATATATCTTCTTTGAGGAATTTGATTAAAGGATCCATCCAGCACGGCCCTGCCCTGACCTGGTGAACCTGGACTGCCTCTGATTTTGCTTCTGTAGGCCTGAGCAAGTCCTCGACGAGGATGATCCTCGGCAGGTCCTGCGCCGAAGAGGTGGCAAGCGTGGCTAAGGAGTCAGCATGTGAGTTGCCACTTCTGGGGATATGCAGCAATTTGAAAAAGTCGAACTCTGATTGGAGGCGTTTAACACGGCTCAAATACCCCTGCATCCTTTCGTCCTTTGCCTCAAACTCGCCTTGTACCTGACCTACTACCAGTCTTGAGTCTGAGAACAACTCCACAGACTTCCCACCCATTCTACGAATCATAGTCATTCCCATCAGTAGGGCCTCATATTCCGCCTCATTATTCGTTGCCGAGAAGTCCAGCCTTAACGATTTCTCGATAATGATTTTCTCAGGGGATATCAGTACTAGCCCAACTCTGGAACCTCTCTGATTTGCCGCACCATCGACGTACACTTCCCAATGGGAGGGATTCTGTTGGGAGATCATGCCAACCGACTTTTCATCCATGCCTGACGGGGGTTCTACTTCTTCTACTTGGGGCTCCGTGAACTCAGCCACCAAATCCGCAAGAACCTGTCCCTTAACCGAAGTGCGGGGCATATATCTTATATCAAAAGCCCCTAAGATTGCACCCCACTTGGCAATCCGACCAGTGTAATCAGCGCTTCGAAGTACCACTTTGAGTGGGAGTTGTGTTAGAACGATGACCGTGTGGGCTTGGAAGTAGTGAGGTAGCTTCCGCGTGCCAAGCACCACTGCTAGGATAGCTTTCTCTAGAGGCAAGTAACAGACCTCAGCCTCATGCAGCGACTTGCTTACGTAATAAACAAGCCTCTGCACACCAGAATTCGATCGTATTAGCACTAGGCTCACTGCATAAGGGGCTACAGCGATGTAGGCGAACAGCACCTCGTCGGGCTCGGGGCTGGACATGATGGGTGGCCGAGCCAGATAATCCTTGAGTTGCTGGAACGCCAGAGCACACTCCTCAGTCCACTCGAATCCCTTCCATTTGTTGAGTAGGGAGAAGAAAGGGCGGCACCTGTCTGCCGACCTGGAGATGAACCGATTGAGGGCCGCGGTCATTCCGGTCAGCTTCTGGACCTCCTTGGGATTCCGAGGAGCACGTAGATCGTTGATGGCCTTTATCTGGTCGGGGTTGACTTCGATTCCCCTGTGGGTGACCATGTATCCTAAAAACTTGCCGGACCCTACCCCAAACGAGCACTTAGAAGCATTTAAACGTAGCTTGTGCCTTCGTAGGATCTCAAAAGTAATTTCAAGGTCTCTTATATGCTCAGCTACAACCTTGCTCTTCACCACCATGTCGTCTATGTAAACCTCGATATTTTTGCCCAGCCACGGCTTGAACATCCTGGTCATCATCCTCTGGTAGGTAGCTCCCGCGTTCTTCAAGCCGAACGGCATTACTTTATAGTGGTAGTTGCCAATAGGGGTGACAAAAGCAGTTTTCTTCTGGTCCTCCAGGGCTAATGGTATCTGGTGGTAGCCTTGGAAGGCGTCCAGGAAGCTCATCCGAGGGTGGCCGACAGTGGCATCCACCAACTGATCAATTTTCGGCATAGGGAACGGATCTTTGGGGCATGCCCTATTCAAATCCGTGAAATCTACGCATACTCGCCACTTCCCACTCTTCTTTTTCACCACCACGGTGTTTGCGAGCCACTCGGGATAAAAAACTTCTTTGATAGCCCCAACTTGTTTGAGTTTCGCTACTTCGTCTCTCACTGCATCAGCATGTTCCTTGGATGGGCGCCGAATAGGCTGTTTCTTGGGGGTGATTAGTGGATTCACCTTCAAGTGATGGCATATAAACTCCGGGTCCACCCCGGGGGCTTCATACGCACTCCAGGCAAACACATCGAGATTTTTCTTGAGGAACTCTATCAGCTCCTCCTTCTCTTGAAGAGGCAGCTGAGATCCGACTTAGAAGAACCTATCAGGATCGTCTCCAATGACCACTCTGGTCAGCTCCTCGCACCGAGTGTCTTCATCTGGCTCTCCGGAGGGGACTCCTCGGGACTGTAATTGCTATAAATTTCCCCCCGTCACGTCCGAAGACTCGGCCGGGACCTTATGCTGGATGGCAGCCACCAGGCACCGTCGGGCGACGGACTGGTCCCCTCGGATCTCATGTATCTGTCCTTCCGACGGATATTTGACCTTTTGGTGCAAAGTGGAAGGAACGGCCCCAAGCGCATGAATCCAGGGTCTGCCCACGAGTGCCGTGTAGGGCGAATATGCGTCCACAACTATAAAGTCCAACTCTACCACCTCGGAACCAGACTGCACCGGTAAGCGTATCCGACCTTTTGGGATAACAGGGCGTCCTTCAAAGCTCAAGAGGGGAGAATCGTATGGCGTCAGGTCTTGGGGCTTCAGGCCTAGCCCCTTGTAGAGGTCCGGGTACATTATTTCCACAGCACTGCCCTGGTCCACCATCACCCTTTTTACATCTTACCCCCTATCCTGAGGGTGATGACCAGTGCATCATCGTGGGGTTGGATGGTGCCGATCTTGTCTTCATCCGAGAATCCCATAATAAATGGGGCAACAGACTCCGCTTTCTTCGGTCCTTGGCATGGCTCCCCAGCTGATGGTCGGCCTACCGACATGACCTTCAATGGCCAGGACCATGTTCTCCCCGGCGCGGCGAGGACGACGTTTATGGTGCCTAGCGGCGGCTTTGAGGGATCAACTCCGTGCGTCCCTGAACCCGCCTGCCCTCGGCCGCTGGAAGGGTGTAAGAGGTGTTTCAGTTTACCGTCGCGAACCAGCTGGTCCAAGTGATCCCACAGGCTCCTGCAATCTTCCGTGGTGTGCCCATGGTCCTGATGGTACTAGCAGTATAGATTGTGGTTGCGTCTCTCGGGGTTTCCTACCATCTTGTTCGGCCACCTGAAGAACGATTCATTCTTGATTTTTTCCAGGACCTGATGCACTGGCTCTTTGAACACGGTATTAACCGTTTGAGGATTCATCGACCCTGATTGCCCGGCAAAGTCTCTCATTGGTTTGCTGTAATTATAACGGTCCGACCGCGAATCCCTCCTATCCTGAGAGACAATCTTGTCCTTTCCCTTGCCCTGCTGCCGATCTTCTTCAACCCTCTTGTACTTCTCTATGCGGTCCATTAGCTGTCGTACGTTCGTGACCGGTTTGCCAGATAGAGATGCCCTCAAACCATGGTCAGTGGGGAGGCCGAGCTTGAACGTGCTGAGGGCCATTGCATCATTGTTGCCTTCCACCTCGTTGAACATCTCCCAGTATCTGTCTGAATATGCCTTCAATGACTCGGACTCCTGCATAGACAGTGACAACAACGAAGAAAAGGGCCTGGCCACCCTCCGACACGTGACAAAACGGGAGCCGAATGCCTGAGTAAGCTTTTTGAAGGAGTTGATGGAGCCTGCCTTCAAACCGTCAAACCACCTCATGGCAACAGGCCCCAGACTGGAGGGGAAGACCTTGCACATAAGAGCCTCGTCTTTGGAGTAGACAGCCATCCTTTGGTTAAAATGACTCACATGCTCCACGGGGTCAGTTTTACCATTGTAGATGGTGAAAGTAGGCTGGTTAAAACGCCGAGGAAGTCTGGCCCCCTCAATCCTGCGTGTGAAGGGTGATTTAGATATCTGATTCAGAGCCCTATTCATGGCATCGTTCTCCATGTCTCCACGTGACGGACTCCTACGTTGCCGCCTGCGATGGGATTCCTCCTCATAAGTGTAGGACTCGCTGGCTGGTGTCTTGGACTTGTGTTGATAAGAGACATCCTGCTCGTCATCAAAATCATCCTCAGAATATGAGGAGGCTCGTTTCCTCTTCGCATAACGTAACTCTCTCTTTAATTTCTCCACTTCCAGTTGCAAGTCGCGGTTCTCCTTTGCATGGGCCATGTGGCTCCCGCCCTGTGATTGGCTCTGGCTAAGACACACAGTGTGTACACTGCCCTCACGATTTTGTTTCCTCTCCAAGTTGACAAAATGGTCCATGTGTTGGGATGCTCTAGATTCTGCTTGTTGTTCGCCTAGTCCTGCCATTATCAACTGTTGTTTTCACTCTTGCACGAACTCTTCCCACAGACGGCGCCAATTGTAAGGTCAGATTTTGCGGCCCAAGCCCAAGGAGGGGTGGATTTGGAGCCCACTGAACCCAAAACAATGAATTTTGTAGAGTGTGGGTGAAAGAGCAAAGCGAATAGCAAAAATAACAGTATACAACAGCCACACTAGTGAGGGAATTCGAATTGATATATGCTCGGATGGATGTAAGTATAACGTCCGAAGAGGTGATTTCCCTTGGAGGGTTACAATTCTTGGTCCTACAGTAAACAATACACTTTTTTCTCTTTGTGAATTTTCGATCCCCCCCATTAGGGGGCCTTCCTACTTATATAGTACCTCCTCACTTTATCTTGATCGTCCACTTGTTCATCATCCAGACATCCACTTGAGTGCTTGTCCCATCAAGGGTGTTCCCTAGCCTCATGTGAGTGGTGATAGCAGGCTGATACTGTTCAGGGGTCTCTTCCACATTAATGCGGCCAGAGAAGTTGGTGCGGTGCATTTAATGCGGTGGTTGAGGTCTGTCTCTTAGATATTTCTCCGATTCAGTTATATTCCTTCGCGTCCGAGGCTCATTCTGTCACTACATCTGTCGAGAGAATCGCTCGGGCTGCAAAAGGTTGAACGTCAGACTAAGGCTCTTCGGATCCGAGGGTATTGGACTCCTCAGATCGTTGAACACATCCTCGGATCATGGACGTACCCTTCACCAGATGTTCTTCTCTCAGGGCCTCTAACTGGGCTTTTTCATCTCTTCGGGCAATGGTGGTCCGTATATAGGGCCTTGGGCCCAATGTCTTTGGTTGGGCCTCCCTCCCCCACACATCTCAATTTAAGATTTACGCATTTTTCAATAATATTACTCATTTGCTAACTATTGATATAGCCAGGAGTGCCATGAGGCTAACTCTGAAAATGATTTCAATGCTATTTAGTGTTCATTTTTTGGAATTAGTCTCATGACAATTCTAATTATATCAGTAGTTTGCAAATGTATAATATTATTGAAGAAATGCATAAATCTCAAATTGGGATGAATGGAAAATGTGTCAAGCAATTCTCCTTGCCTTTTCAAGCAAAAAATGTGTCACTTTTGCAATTCTTGGATATGATTTTATTAATATAATTTTTTTTTAAAACTTTCATTTAGATAAGGTGAAAGCTTGGATTTGTGTGAAAACACACAAACTTGTTTAGACCCCCAATTAAAAATTACGACTAGATTGCCTTTACTCTTACTTAATCAAAGTGTGAAACAAGAGTAAATGTGCACAATGAACTGATAACACTACTCTAAGCCATATTCATCCATAATTGACAATAAAATGAAAGATTAAAGAGTAGAGAAGAGAGATGTAAACACAAAATAACACCAAGACGTGTTATTGAAGAGGAAACCGAAGAACTCGGCGAAAAACTCCTCCGCGACCCTCCAAATCAAAATCGATCCACTAGTGAATAAGTTGGAGTACACAAATAACAAAAGATCATCTAAGCCTAGTCTACCCAACATATTTAAGCCCTCCAAGCTCCTGCTACCAACAAACTTTTTGAAGTTTTGTCTTCACTAGCTATTCGGATCCTGCAATGCACCCGATTGCATCCGCCAAGCCTCATCGACTTCTTTTAGCAAATCCCCAAAGTTTCCCAAACTCTAAAACACTCTCTACACTTTGAAAATGTGTTGGTTGTGTTTAGGTACAAATCTCCTCTCAAGCTATAACAGTAGAAGAGGAAAAGGAGAAGAAACTACAAGGATTTCTTACTAAGGATGAGTAGCTCTCTCTCTAAAAGGTGGGTATGTTGTGTTGTAGAAACCTATCTAGGGTTTTCTCTCTGAATAGCCTCTTGTTTACTTTTGTGGATAAAAAGGGTATATATAGTATGGGTGAAAGGTAAGAAAGTCATACTTAAAATCTTCTAGGTATAGAGTTTCGCGAGTACCTTGCGAGATGGCCTGTCTCGCAAAGTACTTGTGAAATGCAACCTGGCACTTGACTTTTTAGTTTCTAGCATGTGCTTCTCACGTGGCCTTTTTGCGGGAACCTTTACTTGTGAACTTCTTGTGAGCTAGTCGCGAAATTGCACAGATCTTCATTGCATGCTTGATTCTTCACCAACTTAATACTAAATCTAATATAATAAAATCCCACAAAATACAAGGAAATAAATTAATGTAATTACAATACTTTTATCATGAAATAAAGCCAACATAAAATATAGTTGTAATTCATAACTTTACAAAATGATTAAAATTTGACAAATAATTCATAGTCCATTAATATTGATTGCAAGAATCTACAGGAGATATTTTTTAATTGCAAGAACCAATATGTAGACACTTCAATTTCCTGATTCTCAAATTTGAATAAAGATTGAAATATTTATATGGACTCAAAATAAAACAATCACCACATTTTTATGTTTATGTTTATGATTTTTTTTAAGTATTAATTAAAAAATAATATTTAATTTTTATAACCATTCAATATATATATATATATATTAAAGTGTGGATTCCAGTTAGCTCAACTGGTAAAGTCATTGATGGTTGAATAAGAGATCTAGGGAACAATTCCCGCCAACACCAAAAATCGATTGATGTCTTGATCTAATGATAAAGAGTTATCATCAGGAGCGTGTGTGTGTGTGTATATATATATATTAAAGTCAAAGTTGGGAGAAAATCTTATTAGATTCTAAATTGGAGTCCAATTTTGCAACACGTGCCCATCTAATTTTTAAAATTTTGTGTGAAGTGAATTTAGGGCTGTAAATAAACCAAGGTGATTATGAACAACTTGTGCTTGACTTGATAAAAAGCTTGTTCATATTTGTTTGTTTATAAATAAGTCAAATTTAAGCCTTAGTTTTAGACTTATTCAATAAACAAGTCGAGCCCAAGCAAAAAAATTTGTTCACGAACAAGCTTGTGAGCTATTAGGCTTGATACACAATAATTCAAGTATAGACTCATTTATAAGTCTATATGTGTTAGCTAAATATACTCATTACACATATTTTAATAATGATATGGCCAACATGAGATCACTACCTATATTACCTTAATTTTTTTCATTCCCTTTAAACTGATCAAGAACCACTTTAGACTAGAGTTACATTTAAAAATAAATAAATAATTAAGTAGGCCACATATAATCCTTCCTTGCCAATCATCTGAAGTAGAGTTATGAAACATGTTAGTATTTTCTCATTTATAATAGTTACAAACATATATTTTTCTAGTTCTTCATCATCTAACGTGAATGTAAAAATTGTATTTTGAATAATTGCTGAAACTGTAGACAATGAATGATGAATGAATAAATTTAATTATGTAAATTGTTAATTTGAATAATAGCTAATCATAAGTAAGACTAAATGCATGATAAAATGAGTGTACTATTTTTTTTTCTTAATTTTAGAGATTTAAGCATTTAATAATGTAATTTTTTTAGATCTTAAGCTCAAAAACTTGACTTAAGCTCAAGTTTGAGTTTGATATTAAGCTTGAGTTTGGCTTGACTAATTAATTAAGCCAAGCCAAGCCAAACTCAACTTTTTTGACTTTCCCACGAGTTCAAGTTCAAACACTATTTTTAAGCTTGTCAAAAGCTCAAGTCAAGCTTGAGCTTTTGATTTTTCCTGACGAGCCAAGCTTGAACATGCATTATTCGACAAAGCTCGGCTCATTTATAGGCCTAAGTGAATTATTAGATACAAAAATCAAAAAATTTAAATTCAATTAGATTCTAAATTAGATTTCAATTGGAGTTCAATTTTGTGTCACGTGTTCTATCTAATTTTTTTAATTTTTATGACAAGTGAATTATGTAGTGCAAAAATCAAAGAGTCCAAATCCATTTAGATTCTAAATCATATGTGTGTGTGTGTGTGTGTGTGTGTGTGTGTGTGTAATGAGAAACAATTATATATTTTAAAAATTTATGACTTAAAAAATGTGTAAGTTGTAATTTTTACAGTATGTCTAATTTGAACTCATAGATGTGTGTAATTATGATTTTTTTATATGTACCCGTACATATACATGGAGTTATACACTAGTTTTGTATGAAAATTAAACAAGAAGTTAGAATTAATCAGTCTATTCATAAAAAAAATTTAAAAAATTGTACATATTAGAAAATAAAATACATTAAAGCACACTTATACTGGATGTATATATTGTTTTTTTAGGCCTAACTGTGAGCACCCCAAGAGGTGGCCTGTGAATGCTACCATGACTGCCAAGTTGCCAACTAAATGCCTCTCTTAGGTTTTGTTCATTGTGTACATATCCTCACACACGGGTTAGAGAATATACCTTTAACTTAGGATTACGAGTAAAGAGATCCTTAAAGCCCTAAACCTTAATCAGTGGCATATTACAATTTTCTAATATGGAAATATCTTATAAGCAATGGTGATCGGAGAATATTCAATCAAGATTTCTTTTGCTCTTGTTATTTTGTTTGTTTTTTTTTTTTTTTTTTCCTAATGCAATTGGAGTTTCCTTTAATGAATAACAATTTCATGAGAAGATGCATTGCATTTTGTAGGAATATTGTGGTGTTAGTGTTGTTTTAGAATTTTGATGGCAATAGAAATATGATCTATATTCATTAGCTTATTTGTCAAGAGTCAAGAGAGGTCCAGGTGCAAAAAATCAAAATGCAAGTCAAAACCCAAAAGTGGCTTCCTAATAACCACAACTTTTTACCACAAAAACGACCCTACAATTAAAGTGTCTTTAATCACGATATGTAATATGATAGTTACTCCTATGATATTATTAATTCACTTTTTTTTGCAAGTTACCTAAAACACCCTTAACCTAGGAGATTAAAAGACATATATATATATATATATAACCCCAGCTAGACTTCATGAACAAAAAACGTGACAGTAAAAAACACAAAGATTATTAGATGACGTGGCATACGTGGCAGTTAATTTAATGCCACGTGTACAATATGAGATTAAAACTGTCCGTTACAAAGGTTTGGACTTACGGAGAAAACACAACCGTAGGTCAAATCCCAAAAAATAGTTGAGCTAAACTGGCTGACTGTCATCTCTCATTGGTTAATCTCCTCTCCCAGAGACTAAACTACCCGTCGTTTTTTGACAACGAATACAACTGGTTAGACTGTCATTTTCGAAAACCAGCAAGGGGCTGTTACTTTAGGATTTGCCTAGCCGTAGAAGATAATATAAATTTGACAGTGTTGTTGCGTTGTCTCTACACGATCATTCTAGGTCATTCCTCACATTTCCTCGTCACTCTTTGTAAACTCTCTCTGTCTCTCTCTCTGTCTCTCTATGTGAGTGTCTGAAAGTGTAGGATTTTGAAGATTTTGAGGTTGTTGTTGTATGGCAAATTTTAGTTGTACAAGGTTTACTTGTTTATGGTTCTTACTTCTGATTGATCATTTGTGTTTCGAATTCCTATGATTGTTTGTACAATGTATATGGGTTTCAAGAATGTTGTTTTCCCGTGTCTTCAAAGTGATGTCATTGATTGCCTAAAATTGCTGGGAAAAGAAGAAGATCGCAGTTTTTTTTTTTTTTTTTTTTTTTTTTTTTTTTTTAATGTTAGAGCACTGTTGTTGGTTTATTTTATTTTTTATATTTGTTTTAAATATAAAATAACATTGATAGGAGGACCAAGTTCCTGTATATGGATGGTCCAGATGAAAAGTTGAAAACTTTCCGATCAGATAAGGCCAAATCTTTATTAAAAAAAAGGTAAAAAATTTTAGAACTTAAGAACTTACCTTTTCTTCAATGGTCGGACAGCTGAGAGTCATGACTATTGCATCCCATGCAATGTCCAAGGTATTGCGTGAGATCTAGATCCATCGATGGCAAAAGTAAAAAGTATATGTTAATGTAGCGTAACAGAGTCGATATTAAGAGCACTCACTGATAAATGTGTAAAATTTATATAGATTTGCTTAAAAATGACTTACATAAGTAGTTTCTCAAAAAAAAAAAAAAAACTTACATAAGTCGGTGTTTGTAACTGTGTAAATTTATGCTTCATTTTGCATTTTGTATTTTAGTTGTGTTTGGATTATGCATATTTTGCTAAAATTAAAAATTTATTGTACATGAAAGGAAATATTAGTTGAAATAGTATAGGAGCTCATGAATAGTATTAAAAAATGTAGTAGACTCATAAATAGTATTAAAAATAAGTTGAATAGTAAAATAATTTTTTATCCTAGTCTGAACGCACACTTAGTGTTTTATTATTTTTTTACGAAAGAAAATGGGTGGTAGATTTTGTGTGTGAAAAAAGATGGACAATTAAAAAAATCAACAAAAATTGATATTTTAATGACAAAAAAAAAAAAAAACTTTTTAAAATCTAGCAACAAAGTAAATCTTTTGGTAAATTTCAAAATCCAAAATAGTATTATACCCTAAAATAAATCATATCCTAAATATCCATTAGCACTCTCTACTCTCTAGTCCTAAAATGTCTAAATTTTAGATCCTAGAGTCGAATGAAACTCAAAATATTAGAAATTTGTCAAAATAGTGAAAAGAAGGAAAATTTTTTTTTTCTTGTTTTCACTCTTATTGTGAGGCAATTTTGGAACAATAAATGTGCAAATTAGGGAAATTTTTATTTTGAATTATCTTTCTAATGTCACAAATTTTACCTCAATCAATGAAAGCAATACAAAGAATGATACTCTAAAGTGAGGCCAAATTATCTTTAGCTGTTGAAACTTGTTGGAGCTTGAATAATTTTATTCTTAAGCACCTCTCATAAATACAGTTTAAAATTATTTTATATATTAAAAACAACTAAGGAGGAGGTGTAAACATCTTTTTTTTTTAGAAAGTTTCAAGGCCAAATTATCTTTAGGTGTTGAAACTTGTTTAGAGCTTGAATAATGTTTTCCTTAAGCACCTCTTATAAATACTGTAGGGTCTATTTTTGTAGCTCAAGCCCAAAAGATTTGGATTATGAGCTCACTCAACCCAAAACAATGAATTTGTAGATAATTGGTGAAAGAGTTAGGCTGATTGTGAACTAAACAATAGTTAACTATGGTGTTAAAAAATGAATTGATATAAAAAACACACTTCAAGGCTTTTCAATTTGATGTCTGAAGAGGAATATTATTGAATGAAAAATCAATACAACTCCCCCCAAACAATCTCCCTTTCTCCTCCAGAGACTTTTTCTTTATATGGCTTCCTTCCTCACCATCTTCATCGTCCACTTGTTCTTCATTTAAGTGTCTACTTGAGTATGTGTCACGTCAGATCTCTTTTTTAGCTTTCTATGAGTGGTAGTAGCTGGGATGATACTGTTCAGGGGTTTTCTCCACATTAATGCGGTCAGAAAAGCAGATGTAATGCATTTAATGTAGTGGTGGCAGCTTTTCGTTTTAGATATTTCTCTATTATTCTTATCTCCAGGCATGCCTAAAACTTATCCAGATCCCTGAAGTCATTAGTAAGATCATTTGAACCCTTCACATATTTGCTTGACCAAGAATCTTTACATCCAAGGAGAATGATCTCTTCGGACCACTCGTGCTCTCTTTGGACTGATCCCCTTCACTTTCAGGTATCTTTCTTTCATGCGGACTCCCTCTCAACAACTTTCGTCTCTTCAGACATACAGTAACCTTCAAATAGGATCCTGAACCCAATACATAAGTTTGGGCTTCCACCCCCCACAATAGTCCCTTAAAATTTTAATTTTTCCCTCGCATTCGAGGAGAAAAAATAGGATTTTGATTTGTTACGAAATAAAAGTCAAAAATATTTGAGTTCACATGTGTAAGAGCATAGATTTAGGTGCTTTGTAACTGCTTCTGCCGTTTCAATATTCCCAAAGCACTATTAATTACTCCAGGCGGTATTTTGTCTTTGTTATCCAATGGTGAACTACTGATCCAACGGACGTGGTTCTTTTTCGTAATTTGGGCAGGATGACTTCTACCCCTTTGTTTGTCTCTATATAAAGCCCCAGAAGAGGCTTTTCCTCTTTTACTTTAGAGATTCTCAAACTTTCCAGCGAACTAAAGCATTCAAATCCACCGAACTCTTTAATCATCAAATCCAGAATTTGCAAGAATCTCTACAAGTTTAAAGATCATTCTTTGATCTAGTTCGTATAAGTTCTCATATACTCAAATCTTTCATCTTCTCCTCGGACACCTTCCTTGGCCTTCGAGTAGTCGCTCCCTAGTCACTGCGTTTAGAGTCTCCTCTTTCTTATTTATCTAAGATGAGTAGATTTCAGTATCTGGTGGACAGCCCCGCTCAGATGGAGGAGTCTAGGGCCACATACCACATACCTGAAGATGTGGGTTTGAGATATTGCCCTCCTGAAAGAATACTAACAAATCGAAAGTCGGGTGAAGTAATAATCCCCATCATCGCCTTCCTAGAAGGAGGAATTACTATCCCTATGGGCCCCATCACCACTAATTACCTTTGAAACCATAGGCTTAGCCCTTAACAATGTGTGCCTAATGTCTTTAGAGTCTTAAGAGCCATTGACGATTTGAACCGTCATCTAGGATTGGGACTCACCCGGCGGGACATAGTACACATGTACGAGTGCCACAGTCAGAAAGGAGCGGGATATTATCTGAAATCCTGATCTGACGCTGTTAGGCTCGTCTCCTACCTTCCCAAATTTAACAAAGGGATGAAAAACGAATATCTGATCGTCTCGGGCACGTGGCATGACAGTCTTCACTGCCCAACCCGACCAGAAGAACTAGGTGGAGGCATCCTAGATTTAGATTTGCTAAAAGAAGATTTAGGATCGACGTTTCTTAACAATTTTTTCCTCTCTGTCTTATTGTTTTCAAGTTTTTGACTAAATTCTGTTGTGATATTGACAGATAAAAACCATGTTTTTCCTCGGTTGAGCCTCACAAACACCACCACGCTTAACTATCTACTACGATCGAAAATCTTTGTAAGTGAAGACGGGCAACTTCGGTCGGTTCCCCTCATTCTTGGTTACACGCCCAAACCGTCCGATTTTCAGCCAGTCGACAATGCAATAAGACAAGGAGACCATCGCATCAACCACATCGACATTACTTGGAAAGATTTTTTTAATCCGTTCAATCTTCTCCCTGTGCCACATCCAAACCCGCAGGGTGTACCATTGCTCGCCCAACCAGTTCAGCAGATTCCTCTCGAACCAGCAGCAGAAGGCGAGGGTGTTGCTTCCTCAACTTCATTACTCGAAGAGAAAATTGATAAATTTACCTTCGGAGAGGCCACAGAAGAGGTTCGAGTGATACACGTTTCGGACGCCGAGGAGGAAGTTGACAGGCAATCTAGTGTCCACCCTCCAGTCTTGATAACAACTCTTCCAGAAATCTCTTCGAACGAAGAAGACGACATGGCAAGCTTGAAAGATTTGATGAAGAATAGGAACAAGAAGGTTGGGCCCAAGGAGATTGGGACGTCTCAACCAGTTGTCAGTCTTCCTCCACCACCTCTTCAAATTCCTTCTGATCTCGACCTAAAACCATTGCTTGATATGAAGAAGAAGAGGCCCATTACGATCAACGAAAAGAGGGAGGTGGTGCTTACAAAGGGGCAAAGCAACAGAAAGTAGATAAGGGCCAGCGAAATAAAAGGGTTTTGTCCACCGAGAGCAAAGACGAAGCTCTTGCCGCTGAGGTGCGCCGAAGGCCGCGCACCTGGTCCCCTAAGCTGGAGTTGGATAATGCTTCCATCCCCTGGGATACATCCCTCAGGAATTACCATGGGAGGAGGGCAGGTTTGGTTGCTGAAGCCCTAGAGCAGCCACTCCTCCTTTTGAAGGATATGGAGTTTTACAGGGGCTTCAAACAGTATGAATTCTTCTTATCCCTCAAAAGGAATTTGGCCATGGTAAGTGAACTAGTCCATTTTTTTAATTAAAATGTTGATTAATTAATTTAATTAGTTTTTTTTTTTTTACTTTGTATTGAAATTCTTTCTTCTACTATATAGGTTACCCAGCAGGTTTAGATGGCCGAAGAGTGGAATAAAAGAACTTTTAATGAAACCCAGGCCGAGGCTCACACTCGATTTGAGGTTAAAAAATCCCTGGGTAGTCTGAAGGAAGATTACTTTTGGCTATCCGAACAGCTGAGATATATGACAAGCCAAAGGGAAAATCTTGATGCTGGCTTGAGGACCGCTGAAAAGCAAGCCGAAGACCAACGCAAGTAGTTGTGTATAACTGAGATCAATCTGGAGACAAAGAGAGAGTCAGTCAAAGGTCTTCATGTTGAACTAAAGAAAGCCAGGGAAGCTACTCAGTTGGCTGAGAAAGTTGCTCAGCTGGCCAAAGAGGCAGTGGGGGCTAAGAGATAGGCAGCATATACTCTTGGGGTGGAGAAGACCTAACTCAGACTTACTGAGGAGTTCGCAAAGGTTTGTAGGGAATATTGTGATATAACTTGGGATAAAGCCTTTGAAGCTGCTGAAGTCCCTGCAGAGGCTGACTTAAGGCAGCCTAAGAGCATTTTCTACCACCCAAACATCTGCGAACTGACAAAAGCTCCGAAGCAGCCTGTAGTCGACCAGACCTTTCCTGATCCTACTGAAGCACCCCAAGAGTCTGGTCAGGTTGGAGACTAGGGCAAGCAGGCTAAGGATCAGATTACGGATGTTGCCACCCAGCCCAGCCATGCTGCTGACCCTTTGGCTTCTCAGACGAAGACTTAGACACCTAGGAATTTCTATTTCATACTTGTATTAGTTTTTTTTTTTTTTTTTTTTTAATGTAAGGGATTGCAATGTACTTTCTTTTTAATTAATGAAATTATTCTTCTATTTTCTATTTTCGTCATACATGTTATGAAATTTACTATTGTAATATAGGCAAACTTAACAACAATATCAGACTAGTGATGTAAACACCTTATTCAAATACTGAAAGAAGTAGGTCATACAAGAGTTATTAACGAACATAAAATGCAATGAATGATGTGAAGATATTACAGATTTTCTTGAATTTTTTTCGGATTATTTCAATATTTAAGACTACAAGACGAAGTTATTTAAGCATGATTTGTTAAATTTGAACTTTGATAATGACTATAAGACAGTGTTAACTAACCTATATCATTTGATCCGAGGACTTCAGGCATGGTTGGACTTAAGTTTAAACATTTAGGAGACTTGTAAACGAGTGTTAACTGACCCAAATCATCTGGTCCGAGGACTTCAAGCATGATTGGATTTAAGTTTAAACACTTAAGAGACTTGCAAACGAGTGTTAACTAACCCAAATCATCTGGTCTGAGGATTTCAGGCATGATTAGATTTAAGTTTAAATAATTAGGAGACTTGTAAACGAGTGTTAACTGACCCAAATCATCTGGTCCGAGGACTTTAGGCATGATTGGATTTAAGTTTAAACACTTAGGAGCATGATTGGATTTAAGTTTAAACACTTAGGAGAGGTCCAAAGACTTTACATAATAAATTGGCACAATGATTAAAGGAAAGACTTGATTAATAATAATACCCTTTTAAGGTTGTTTACATTTCAAGGGCGTGGTATTACATGACTATCCAAATCTTCCAAAAAATATGCCCTAATGTCAGCTCTTGAAGTAATATGATATGGTCCCTCCCAGTTGAGTCCTAACTTTTTCTAAGCTGGATTCTTTGCAGTGCCTACAACTTTCCTGAGTACCAAATCGCCAGGTTCTAGAGGCCTTAACTTTACGTTGGCATCATAGCCCTGCCTGAGTTTTTGTTGGTAATGTGCTAATCGGACTATTGCATTTTCTCTCCGTTCTTCAATCAGATCCAAACTCTTTTCTAGCTGCTTATTGTTGCTGGTCGGACTGAATGAACTAGTCTTCATACTTGGGAACCTAGTCTCCAGAGGTATGACAGTCTTAGCTCCGTAGGTCATTGAAAAGGGAGTTTTTCCAGTAGACCTACGAGGTGTAGTTCTGTATGCCTATAGTACATGTGGCAGTTCTTCCACCCATTTGCCCTTTGCAGCATCTAGTTTCTTTTTTAATCCATTAACTATGATCTTGTTAACTGCTTCTACTTGCCCATTCCCCTGGGGATAGGCAGGGGTGAAATATCTGTTTGTGATTCCCAGTTCACCACAATAACTCCTGAACGCTTTACTATCGAACTGTAAGCCGTTGTCTGAAATGAGAGTATGAGGAGTCCCAAATCGAGTAACAATATTCTTTCACACAAATTTTTGTACATCTACATCTCTGATGTTGGCTAGAAGTTCAGCTTCAACCCATTTGGTAAAATAGTCTGTGCCGACCAGAAGATATTTCTTATTTCTTATGGCTTTAGGGAATGGACCCACGATATCTAAACCCTATTAAGCAAAGGGCCATGGGCTAAATAGCGGATTAAGGGTTCCCCCTGGCTGATGAATGTTTAGGGCAAACCGTTGACATTGGTCGCACTTCTTGACATATTCATGGGCTTCTTTTTGCATATTCGGCCACCAGTAACCTTGGGTAATGGCTCGATGAGCCAATGATCTACCTCCAGTATGGCTCCCACAGATTCCTTCATGTAGCTCTTCCAGTAGTAACTCAGCTGCTTCATGATGCATGCATAATAAGTATGGTCCTAAATAGGAACGTTTGTATAATTTTCGGTTCTCGGATAGCCAGAATCTGGTCGCCTTCCTCCGAATTTTGTCAGCTTCGCCCCTCTCTTAAGGTAAAATATCCTCCTTTAAGAATTTAATTATAGGATCCATCCAGCTAAGTTCATCCCTGATTTGGTGAACTTCGGCTACCTTTCTTTGAGCTTCTATAGGGCCATGCATGTCCTCAACGAGGATAACCCTCGACAAGCCTTGTGTCGAAGAGGTAATGAGCATGGCTAAAGAGTCAGCATGCGCATTACCATTTCTGGGGATATGTAGCAAATTAAAAAATTCAAACTTTGATTGTAGACGCTTAACTCGACTCAGGTATCCCTGCATTATCTCATCTTTCGCTTCAAACTCACCTTGTACTTGGCCAACGACTAATCTTGAGTCTGAGAACACCTCCATTGACTTTTCTCCCATTCTTCGAATCATAGCCATTCCCATTAGTAGAGCTTCATACTCCGTCTTATTGTTTGTTGCCGAGAAATCTAATCTTAGCGACTTTTCAATGATGATTTTTTGATATGGATATCAGCACTAGCCCCACTCTAGAACCCTTCTGGTTCGCTGCACCATCCACATACACTTCCCAATGTGAAGGGCTTTGTTGAGAAATCATGTTAACCGATTTTTCATCTATGTTCGAGGTTGGCATTATTTCTTCTAACTTGGGCTCCGTGAACTCAACCACCAAATCTGCAAGGACCTGGCCCTTGACCGATATGCAAGGCATGTACTTGATATTAAAAGCCCCCAAGATCATGCCCCACTTAGCAATCCTCCCAGTGTCATCAGCACTTCAGAGTATAGCCTTGAGCGGGAGCTGGGTGAGAACAATGATCATATAAGCTTGGAAATAATGAGGGAGTTTTTGCGTACCAAGCACCACTGCCAGGATAGCCTTCTCCAGTGGCAAGTAACGAGCCTCGGCCTCATGTAGCGACTTACTTACATAATAAACTGGCTTTTGCACACCACGATCTGCTCGTATTTACAAGCAAACTCACAGCGCAAGGAGCCACAGCAATGTAGGCAAACAAGACTTCGTCTGTTTCAGGACTGGACATGATGGGTGGCCGAGTGTGATAGTCCTTAAGTTGCTGAAAAGCCACAGCACATTCTTCAATCCACTTAAATCCCTTTCACTTGTTGATCAACGAGAAGAAAGGTCTACACCTATCTGCTGATTGGGAGATGAATCGATTTAGGGTAACCATCATTCCGATCAACTTCTGAATTTCTTTGGGATTTCAAGGAGCCTATAGATTGTGGATAGCCTTTATCTAATTGGGGTTAACTTCAATTCCCCTGTGAGTCACCATGTACCCCAAGAACTTGCCTGACCCCACACCAAATGAGCATTTAGAGGCATTTAGACGTAGTTTGTGCCTTTTTAGAACTTCAAAAATGTTTTCAAAATCCTTTATATGTTCAAAAACGATCTTGCTTTTCACCACAGTGTTGTCTATATAAATTTCGATATTTTTGCCCAACTACGACTCAAACATCCTCGTCTCATCATCCTTTGGTAAGTGGATCCTGCATTTTTCAAACAAATGGCATCACCTTGTAATGATAGTTATCAATAGGGGTGACAAATGCAGTTTTCTCCTGATCATCTAGGGCTAATGGTATTTGGTGATAACCTTGGAAGGCATCCAGGAAACTCATCCGAGGGTGGTCGATGATGGCATCTACTAACTAATCAATTTTCGGCATAGGGAATGGATCCTTAGGATAGGCCTTATTTAAATCAATGAAGTCTACACACACTCGCCATTTCCCATTCTTCTTCTTCACCATCACAATGTTTGTTAGCCACTCAGGATAAAAAACCTCTTTAATAGTTCCGACCCGTTTGAACTTTGTTATCTTTTCTCTTACTGCATCAGTATACTCTTTAGATGGGCGCATCAATGTTTCTTTTAAGGAATTTTACTAGCTCCTCCCTCTTGTAGAGGTATCTGAAATCCGACTTTAAAGAACTTTTCGGGATTGTCTCCAATTACAACTTTTATTAAATCTTCACATCTAACGCCCTCATCTGGATCTTTGCTGGGTGATACCCGAATTTTTAACTGCTATAAATCCCTTTCGGCCTTGGCCGAGGACTCCGTTTCGGGCTTGTACTGTATGGCAGCCACTAAGTATTGTCTGGCCGAGGATTGATCTCCCCAGATTTCACAAACTTGTCCTTTGGATAGATATTTAACTTTTTGATGCAAAGTAGAGAAAACAGCCCCTAGCGTATAGAGCTAAGGTCTGGCTACAATTGCCGTATAAGGAGAATACACATCTACAACAATGAAATCCACCTCCACTACCTCTGAGCCAGTCTATATGGGTAACCGTATTTGGCCCTTCGGGGTGATGATTCTTCCTTCGAAGCTAACCAAGGGAGAATTGTATGTTGTTAAGCGATCAGGTTTTAGGTTCAGCCCCTTGTAGAGGTCAGGGTACATTATCTCTATCACACTACCCTGGTTCACCATTACCCTCTTCACATCATATTCTCCAATTCTGAGGGTAATTACTAAAGCGTCATCATGGGGTTGGATGGTTCCAATCTTGTCTTTGTCCTAGAAGTCTAAAACCGATTGAATATCCGATCTAGCTCTCTTTGGATCTTGGCCAAAGTCCCCTGCCGGTAATTGAGCTACCGACATAACCTTAGACGGTCAAGATCCTGTTCTTCCTGGTATGGCGAAGATTACATTGATAGTTCCCAATGGAGGCTTTAAAGAGTCATCCCTTTGGGGTTCAGAATTCATTTGACTTCCTTAGCCACTAGAGTGATGCAAGAGGTGTCTTAATTTACCTTCGCGGACTAGTTGGTCTAAATGATCCTGCAGACTCCTGCAATCCTCTGTGGTATGCCTATGATCTTGGTGGTATTGGCAATAAAGATTATGGTTACGCCTTTCAAGGTTCCCCACCATCTTGTTCGGCTACTTGAAGAATGGTTTATGCTTAACTTTTTTCAAAACTTGGTATACTGGCTCTTTGAATATAGTGTTAACTGCTTGAAGGTTTGTTAATCCTGACTGCCCAACGAAATCTCTCCATGGTTTGTTGTTATTGTAATGGTCCGACCTGAAATTCCTCCTCTCTTGAGGGATAACCTTATCCTTTCCCTTCCCTTGCTGTTGATCTTCTTCAACTCTTTTATATTTTTCGATACGGTCCATGAGTTGACGCATGTTAGTTATTGGTTTGCCAGTTAAGGACTTCCTCAAACCAGGGTCAGTGGAGAGGCCGAGCTTAAACGAGCTAAGGCCCATTCCATCAAAATTGTCTTCCATATCATTAAACATCTCCTAGTACCTATCCGAATACGTTTTCAAGGCCTCACCCTCTTGCATGCTCAAGGATAGCAGTGAAGATAGGGGCCTGGCCACTCTTCTACATGTGAAAAAATGGGAACCAAATGCTTGAGTAAGCTATCTGAAGGAGTCGATGGAGTCTGCTTCTAGGCTGTCAAACTATCTCATTGTAACCGCTCTAAGACTAAAGGGGAAAACTTTGCACATCAAAGCCTCATCTCTGGAATAAACAGCCATCCTCTGATTAAAGTGACTCACATATTCCACAAGGTCTGTTTTACCATTATAAATGGTGAAGGTTGGCTAGTTAAAACGTTGAGGAAGTCTCGCTTCTTCAATCCTATGCATGAAGGGAGACCTAGAGATTTGATTCAAGGCTTTACTCATAGCATCGTTCCCTACACCTCCACATGATGGGCTTCGAGGTTGCCTCTTGCGACGATGCTTCTCTTCATAGGAAAATGATTCACTGATTGGTGTCTGAGATCTCTGCTCGTAAGTGACATCCTGCTCGTCATCCAATCTTCATCAGAATGCGAAGAAATCCGTTTCCTCTTTGCATGGCGCAACTCCCTTTTTAGCCTCTCAATTTTCAGTTGCATATTGTGGTTCTTCTCCACATGAGACACGTGACTTCCCCCATGTGGTTGGCTTCGCTCAGAGTGCTCAATATGCACACTGCCTTCACGATCCTTTCTCTGCTCCAAATTGAGAAAAGGGTCTACGTGTTGGGATGCCCTAGATTCTGCTAGTTGTTGCCTTGGTTCAGCCATTATCAACTGTTGCTTCCACTTTCGCTTAATCTCTTCCCACAGATGGCGCCAATTGTAGGGTTTATTTTTGTAACCCAAGCCCAAAAGGTTTGGATTATGAGCTCACTCAACCCAAAACAATGAATTTGTAAAGAATGGGTGAAAGAACTAGGCTGATTTTGAACTAAACAATAGTTAACTATGGTGTTCAAGAAGGAACTGATATAAAAAACACAATTCAAGGCTTTTCAATTTGATGTCCGAAAATGAATATTATTGAACGAAAAATCAATACAACTCTCCCAAACAATCCCCCTTTCTCTTCTAGAGGCTTCTTCTTTATATAGCATCCTTACTCACCATCTTCATCGTCCACTTATTCTTCATCTAAGTGTCCACTTGAGTATGTGTCACGTCAGATATCTTCTTTAGCTTTCTGTGAGTGGTAGTAGCTGGGATGACACTATTCAAGGGTCTTCTCCACATTAATGCGGCCAGAAAAGCAGATGCAGTGCATTTTATGTGGTGGTGACAGCTTTTCCTTTTAGGTATTTCTCCATTCTTCTTATCTCCTGGCATGCCCAAAACTTATCCAGATCGCTGAAGTCATTAGTAAGATCATTCGAACCATCCAGATATTTGCCTGACCAAGAATCTTTACATCCGAGGAGAATGATCTCTTCGGACCACTCGTGCTCTCTTCGGACTGATCCCTTTCACTTCTAGGTATCTTTCTTTCATGCGAACTCCCTCTCAACAACTTTCGCCTCTTCGAACATACAGTAACCTCCAAATAGGGTCTTGGGCCCCATACATAAGTTTGGGTTTCCACCCCCCACAAATACAGTTTAAAATTATTTTATATATTAAAAACAATTGAGGAGGAGGTGCAAACAACTTTTTTTTTCTTTTTTTCTTTTAAGATAGTTTAAACCTAGCTTTTTTATCATCAAACTAAAACACCAATCAGTTTTTTATGTAGGCAGGAATTGAACCCCAAATCTCTTATTCAACAATTAAAGACTTTACCCATTGAGTTAACTAGAACTCATAAGTACAAAGACCCTAATAAATTCACTAATTGACATAATTTTTCATATAATTTATGTGAATAAAAAATAACAGATATTGTTATGTTAATGTTTATATTTATATCTATAATGTTGAATATTATATTTTAGAAAATTATTATTACTTTGATATATTTGCAACACTTTCAATTTTTTTAATAAAAAAAAGTATATATATGAAAAATAAACGATAAGTTATAATTCATTAGCTACCAATTAAAATAATAATGAATAAAATTTTGGGTAAAATACTATTTTAGTGCCTAAACTTTATCAAAAGTTTATTTTTCATCTCTAAACTTTAAAAAATTCATTTTCATCTCAAAGTATTGAAAAGTCTATCTTCTATCCCTAAACTATTGAAAATATTTAAACAAAGAAAAATAAATAAATAAATAAATATATATATATATATATATATATATATTTTTCAGACTGAGCAAAATTATTTTGGAAATATTTCCTTTTTGGTCTATTTTTTGAGAGCATGAACTCATTGAACAAAGAAACCATATTAATTTCAAAATCTCTGTTTAGAACAGTCAAAGTTCTCAATTGGTTAACATTATTATCAACAGGAGGAAAATCAGAAATAATTTTAGTATCATCATTTTTCATATGATAACCAAATGAAGTAATATTCAAGGCCAAAGTCTTAGCAACATTAGAATAACCAGCCAAGCAGTATAACAAAATAATTCAAAGTAAATGAAAGCAATTTAACAATTTAGAACCGTCCGGTATGGCGGTAATCCGTCCAAGGTGGCGGTAGCAACAAATAGTACAATGAACATAATGTTAACTGAAAATACTTCTTTATTGAAAGTAGAGTTAAACACTTATAGTAGTAGTAGTGAATACAAGATCTCAGAGAAGATCAACAGTTACAAAGTTTGAACTAGTCCTAGTTACAAGGTTTGTAGAAACAAGGTAGTAGGAGAACAAGGTTGTAGTGAACAATGTAGCAAAGAACTCTCTCAAAAGGTTTCTAAGAAAGAAGGCTCTCTCTAGAAAGAATTCTCTCAAATGAGTTCTGATTCTAACTTAAGGGACAGCCCCCCTTAAATAGGCAAAATTCGGAGTGAACAGTGTCATGAACAGTAAAAGTGAACAGTAATTGTGAACAGTGATTGTGAACAGTGATTGTGAACAGTGATTTTTCTCACTTTTTTGACTTGAAGTCTTCAGCAAATTTGGAGTATTTGATGGACATTCCTCTGACTTGGAGGTGACAAAAAGCAAGAATGATTAGCATTGCATGTGAGAACATAAGCAAGAATAGTGAAATTGAATAATATCCAGTAAAACATGTGCCGAAATAGATCTTCGGAATATTTGAAAATAGCCTTGGAAACATGAAGAATCTTCTTTTTCAGAAGTAATATTTTAGCATGGGAAGGAACAGTAACATGTTGGCCATTAGGCAGGCCAGACCAATAGGATGAATCAATCAGTTTTGTGCCAAGTCCTCATCAGCATCTTTATCATGTCCAAACCACTCTTCATTGTAAGGGTAGTAAGGATCTTTTGTAACAGAACCCTCAGAGGACCTTTCATCATCCAAGCTAGCTTTTTCTGCTTTTAACATTTTGATGAGAGCATTGAGAGCTTCAGGATCCTTGCGGATTTCATCCACAGGAGAACTCACTTTTCTAGGCTTAGCTGATGATTTAACAGTTTTAGAAGAGGAAGCAGGTGCCTCAAGTATAGGGGATTGACCAAGTGAACAATCTTTGGCAATGGGGAGAACATCTGGGGATGAATAATCTCTGGAGACAGTAGCAATAATTCCTTGAACATGCGGGAATTTACCCCACCATTTCACGTACTAGTGTCTGGAGAGAATATCACCATCTTTTTCATATTGCCATTTTAGTATCCATGGTATCTTGAAACGTTTAACAAAGTGTAGCAAGGGGGGGAACTTAGCACCATGAGCATTAACCTTGTAAAATTTCTTGAAACATTCATAAGCATTAAGTAATGGTCCAGGAAATATTTCATCAAGAGGGCCATGTTGAAACCACCAACGGATGAACCAGAGAGGCAGAGATCCAGTGAAATTTTTATCAAAGTTAACAAACCAGGAATGAGACATGTTTTCATTCTGGTGAAGCATAAATCTTGACCAAGCATTGATGTAATCAAAGTAAGAATAGGGGATGGGAGAAGAAGACATTGTTCTTGTAATACTGGGGGAATGACCCCATTCTTCTTCAGTTATAACATTGATAATGTAAACACTGTGGTAAATAATTTTGGAGGCATCAGTTTTATCAGAAATTGTGTTAATAATGATGGATTTCTCATTGCCCAAGAGATCAGAATAATAATTCAAATTCTTATCTTTATGCTCAGGGATCTAGTGAAATCTTGGAGGAAAATAGCTTTTTGCAAGTTTGAGAGGATCAGAAATTGAGGCTCTATTGGGTTCAATATAAAACATGCTTTGAAAATATTGTTTCTTAACATATTGAGGGATATTGGAGCTTTTTGGGTAAACAGTTTTAACAGTTGGATTAGGTGTGGCAGGTGTCTTGTCCTTAGACCTTCTACTTGCCATTGGGACACTGCAGAAATTCACGGGTAAGGAAATCAGGGATTGAGTTTTGAGATTCTTTAATATATTCAATATCGAAATCAAAAACACTTAAAATAGCTTGCCAACGGGCAAAAATATGTTTTGAAGCAATATTTTCAACGTCTTTTTCAATAACATATTTAGCACTTTTGCAATCAATTCGTAGCAAAAATATATATATATATATATATAACAAAGAAGATCAACACTACCACTCTTTTCTGGCCGGTGGTAGTGTTGTTGTGTTTTTCATCATGGCACATATTAATACTCCTAAAAATATATATATATATATATATATATAAAACAATATATTGGGATAATAATATAATATGAGATGGGGGAAGAACCTAATAGTTAGTTTGGACATCGTGTTACTATTTGTACAGTGTGTTGTAAGTAGAAAGAGAGCCGCACAAAAGAATAAATAACAAAAAAATTAATTAAAAAAGGATAAAAAGAAGAGAGCCACACAAAAATAATATTTTATAGGGCCATCTAAAGTTTGAAGTCTATAACCTAACGAAATAAGTCCTAAAGAATAATACAAGCACTAGGTGAGGATATTTGGTCAATAGACTCGATTTTAGGTACCACTCGTTTTGCAAACTTTTAAATCCAAGTCTTGGGATTCCTATCCAGCGAAATCGTTTGTTGTTTCAAATTCAAAATTTAGCTTCTTCTTATATTTGCGTTCTTCTAGGCCACTTCAACCATTCAAATCTATGACCAAAGATCTCTGAGCTAAAATATCTTTCCACACGCAGAACCGGTTCAACCATTCCAGTTGCCTATTTCAACGATTCAACCGCCGATTCTCCCGGTTTGAGCGGTTTTTGTGAATTTTCGGTTTTCATACATATTCTGACTGGTATTAGCACCAATTCACGGTTGAACCATACAGTCTAGTCTGGTTTTTAAAACCATGCTCTATAATCAAAATTGATTTGAATTTTAAAAATAAAGGATGAAGAGGAATAAATAGGCTAATACTATGGGTGCAAAATATGTAGACATTTCAATTTCCCAATTCTCAAATTTGAATAAAGATTGAAATATTTATATGGACTCAAAATAAAACAATCACCACTTTTTTATGTTTATGTTTATGATTTTTTTTTTAAGTATTAATTAAAAAATAATATTTAATTTTTATAACCATTCAATATATATATATATATATATATATTAAAGTGTGGGTTCCAGTGAGCTCAACTAGTAAAGTCATTGATAATTAAATAAGAGATCTAGGGTGCAATTCCTGCCAACACCAAAAACCGATTGATGTTTTGATCTAATGATAAAGAGTTGTCATCAGGAGCGTGTATGTATATATATATATATATACCAAAGTCAGAGTTGGAAGAAAATGTTATTAGATTTTAAATTGGGGTCCAATTTTGCAACACGTGCCCATCTAATTTTTAAAATTTTGTGTGAAGTGAATTTAGGGCTGTAAATAAACCAAATTGGTCATGAACAACTTGTGCTTGACTTGATAAAAAAACTTGTTCATGTTTGTTTGTTTATAAATAAGTCAAACTTAAGCCTTAGTTTTAGGCTCGTTTAATAAACAAGTCGAGCCCAAGCAAAAAAATTTGTTCACAAACAAGCTTGTGAGCTGTTAGGCTTGATACACAATAATTCAAGCATAGACTCATTTATAAGTTTATATGTGTTAGCTAAATATACTCGTTATACATATTTTAATAGTGATATGGCCAACATGAGACCACTACCTATATTACCTTAATTTTTTCATTCCCTTTAAACTGATCAAGAACCACTTTAGACTATAGTTACATTTAAAAATAAATAAATAATTAAGTAGGCCGCATATAATCCTTCTCTGTCAATCATCTAAAGTAGAGTTATGAAACATGTTATTATTTTCTCATTCATAATAGTTACAAACATGTATTTTTCTAGTCCTTCATCATTTAACGTGAATGTAAAAATTGTATTTTGAATAATTGCTGAAACTGTAGACAATGAATGAATTTAATTAATTATGTAAATTATTAATTTGAATAATAGCTAATCATAAGTAAGACTAAATGCATGATAAAATGAGTGTACTATTTTTTTTTTCTTAATTTTAGAGATTTATACATTTAATAATGTAATTTTTTTAGATCTCAAGTTCAAAAACTTGACATGAGCTCGAATTTGAGTTTGATATTAAGCTTAAGTTTGGCTTGACTAATTAATCAAGCCAAGCCATGCCAAACTCAACTTTTTTGGCTTTCCCACGAGTTCAAGCTCAGACACTATTTTTAAGCTTGTCAAAAGCTCAAGCCAAGCTTGAGCTTTTGATTTTTCCTGACTAGCCAAGCTTGAACATGCATTATTTGACAAAGCTCGGCTCATTTATAGGCCTAAGTGAATTATTAGATACAAAAATCAAAAAAATTAAATTCAATTAGATTCTAAATTGGATTTCAATTGGAGTTCAATTTTGTGTCACGTATTCTATCTAATTTTTATGACAAGTGAATTATGTAGTGCAAAAATCAAAGAGTCCAAATCCATTTAGATTCTAAATCATATATACGTGTGTGTGTGTGTGTGTGTGTGTGTGTGTGTGTGTGTGTGTGTGTGTGTGTGTGTGTAATGAGAAACAATTATATATTTTAAAAATTTATGACTTAAAAAATGTGTAAGTTGTAATTTTTACACTATGTCTAATTTGAACTCATAGATGTGTGTAATTATGATTGTTTTTATATATACCCGTATATATACATGGGGTTATACACTAGTTTTGTATGAAAATTAAACAAGAAGTTAGAATTAATCAGTCTATTCATAAAAAAATTTAAAAAATTGTACATATTAGAAAATAAAATACATTAAAGCACACTTATACTGGATGTATATATTGTTTTTTTAGGCCTAAATGTGAGCACCCCAAGAGGTGGCCTGTGAATGTTACCATGACTGCCAAGTTGCCAACTAAATGCCTCTCTTAGGTTTTGTTCATTGTGTACTTATCCTCACACTCGGGTTAGAGAATATGCCTTTAACTTAGGATTACGAGTAAAGAGATCCTTAAAGCCCTAAACCTTAATCAGTGGCATATTACAATTTTCTAATATGGAAATATCTTATAAGCAATGGTGATCGGAGAATATTCAATCAAGATTTCTTTTGCTCTTGTTATTTTGTTTTATTTTTTTTCCTAATGCAATTGGAGTTTCCTTTAATGAATAACAATTTCATGAGAAGATGCATTGCATTTTGTAGGAATATTGTGGTTTTAGTGTTGTTTTAGGATTTTTTTTTTTTTTTTTTGCTGAATGTGTTGTTTTAGGATTTTGATGGCAATAGAAATATGATCTATATTCATTAGCTTATTTGTCAAGAGTCAAGAGAGGTCCAGGTGCAAAAAATCAAAATGCAAGTCAAAACCCAAAAGTGGCTTCCTAATAACCACAACTTTTTACCACAAAAACGACCCTACAATTAAAGTGTCTTTAATCACGATATGTAATATGATAGTTACTGCTATGATATTATTAATTCACTTTTTTTTACAAGTTACCTAAAACACCCTTAACCTAGGAGATTAAAAGACACACACACACACACACACACACACACACATATATATAACCCCAGCTAGACTTCATGAACAAAAAACGTGACAGTAAAAAACACAAAGAATATTAGATGACGTGGCATACGTGGCAGATTAATTTAATGCCACGTGTACAATACGAGATAAAAACTGTCCGTTACAAAGGTTTGGACTTACAGAGAAAACACAACCGTAGGTCAAATCCCAAAGAATAGTTGAGCTAAACTGACTGACTGTCATCTCTCATTAGTTAATCTCCTCTCCCAGAGACTAAACGACCCGTCGTTTTTCGATAACGAATACAACTGGTTAGACTGTCATTTTCGAAAACCAGCAAGGGTCTGTTACTTTAGGATTTGCCTGGCCGAAGAAGATAATATAAATCTGATACTGTTGTTGCGTTGTCTCTACACGATCATTCTAGGTCATTCCTCACATTTCCTCGTCACTCTCTGTAAGCTCTCTCTCTGTCTCTCTCTCTTTCTATGTGAGTGTCTGAAAGTGTAGGATTTTGAAGATTTTGAGGTTGTTGTTGTATGGCAAATTTTGGTTGTACAAGGTTTACTTGTTTATGGTTCTGACTTCTGATTTGATCATTTGTGTTTCGAATTCCTTTGATTGTTTGTAACAATGTATATGGGTTTCAAGAATGTTGTTTCCCGTGTGTTCAAAATGATGTCTTTGATTGCCTAAAATTGCTGAGAAAAGAAGAAGATCGCAGTTTTTTTAATGTTAAAACACTTCAAAAAGTTGTGATTGCTTTTTTTTTTTTTTTTTTTTTTTTAATTATTTTATATATTTGTTTTAAATATAAAATATCATTGATAGGAGGACCAAGTTCCTGAATATGGATGGTCGAGATGAAAAGTTGAAAACTTTCCGATCAGATAAGGCAAAATCTTTATTAAAAAAAAAGGTATAAAATTTTAGAACTTAAGAACTTACCTTTTCTTCAATGATCGGACAGCTGTGAGTCATGAGTATTGCATCCCATGCAATATCCAAGGTATTGCGGGAGATCTAGATCCATGGATGGCAAAAGTAAAAAGTATATGTTAATCTTGTGTAACAGAGTCGATACTAAGAGCACTCACTGATAAATGTGTAAAATTTATATAGATTTGCTTAAAAATGACTTACATCAGTCGGTGTTTGTAACTGTGTAAATTTATACTTCATTTTGCATTTGCATTTCGGGTGTGTTTGGATACTGTATCTGAAAATTAAAAACTTATTGCAGATAAAGGGAAAGGTTAGTTGAAATAGTACAATGCTCATGAATAGTATAAAAAATGTAGTGGGCCCATAAATAGTATTAAAAATAAGCTGAATAGTAGTCTAAATGCGCACTTAGTGTTTTATTATTTCTTTATGTATCTAAAGAATGAAGAAAGAAAATGGGTGGTAGATTTTGTGTGTGAAAAAAGATGGACAATAAAAAAAAAATAAAGAAAAATTGATATTTTAATAAAATGCAGTATAAAATAGATAATTTGATGTGAGTTGTTTTGAAAAGTAAGGATATAAAATAGAAAAAGTAGATTTTTATGCTAAAATAGGCAGAAGTTTTTGCATGAGCTAATGCGAATGTTCTAAGTCTTTGTTGGTGTTGTATTATTATTTTCTTTTTGGGCAACCTTTTTTTTTTTTGGTCGTGTGTGTGTGTAAGGACTAAGGACACTGCTTGGGTTCCAAGAAATATTTAACTAAGATGTGATTTCTAATAATTTTAAGGTATATGTCCCAAAGTATGTGTATATGCAAGAGTTTTTTTTAAAGGTTTACTCACTTTTTATTAAATTGGACAGAGAAATCTCATTTCAATATGGCTGAGGCACATGCTGCTCCTAATGCTGAATTATTGGAATGGCCTAAGAAGGACAAGCGTAGATTCCTTCATGCTGTGTACCGTGTTGGTGATCTTGATCGTACCATCAAGTATGTGTTGAGGAAATCGTTTTTGAAGTTTTTGATGAATTTATATATATTGGGCATGCTAGAATTTTCTTATTGTGCTGTAAACTTGTTCTGGGTCCAGGTTTTATACTGAATGTTTTGGGATGAAGTTGCTGAGGAAAAGAGACATTCCTGAAGAGAAATACTCTAATGCCTTTCTTGGTTTTGGCTCAGAAGAGACTAATTTTGTTGTGGAGTTGACATACAGTGAGTTTGCCTAGACTTATAATTTTGATCTCTATAGCTTAAGAATTTTGATAGATTGAGTAGTTCAATACATGATGGACTTTGTTAATTCAGTCTTGTGCCGCACTTTCAATGGCAGAGATAGGACCTTAGGGTCTTTTTTGTGTGTGTGTGTGTGTGTGGTGTGAGGCATTTGATTAAAAAAGTAAAAAAATGGTTTAGTTTGGTTTTTAAACAATTTTTAAAATTACTTTATTTGATTTTGAACTAGTTTAGGTGTATATGCTTAGACTAAGTACATCTTAGTTAGCTTCTATAAACAATAATACACAAGGACCTTAGAGGCTATGTGGATTATGAATATTTAAGTTCAATTTGATACAGTAAAGAAGCTTGGCCTAAGAAAATTCGATGCAGCAATGCAATAAAGATGAATTTGCACATATAATATGAAGAGATAAGCAAAGAAAAAGAGAATGTTAACCTTTTAAATTTTTTTTTCTCCTTCAGGGTTGATTTAGGGATGTAATCTCACAAGTAAGTAAACTTGTTTTGGTGGTCCTAGTTAAAAAGAGGGGAAAAGGAACACACACAGACACAGAAAGAGGCTTTGGAGAGAGATTGTGTGTATTTCATGATAATATGCATAGGGTATTTTGTGACAGAGTTGAGACATATTGAAAATGACAAATTGGGTGATAATGTTACTTTAATTATGACTACCGTATGGTTTCTGAAAAATTACTTTGATATTGATTTCACAGATTATGGTGTGTCTTCATATGATATTGGAACTGGTTTTGGTCATTTTGCTATTGCAACTCCAGATGTAAGTTTCATTTTTATATTCTTGGAAGATTGTTGATGTAATTTCTGTTTTAGTGTTGAGGCTGAATTATGCATTCCTTGAACATTTAGGTTTACAAATTGGTTGAAGACATCCGGGCCAAGGGTGGTGTTGTCACTAGAGAGCCTGGTCCTGTTAAAGGTGGACAATCTATTATTGCCTTTGTGAAGGATCCTGATGGTTACATTTTTGAGCTTATCCAAAGAGGTCCGACTCCTGAGCCACTCTGTCAAGTAATGCTTCGTGTTGGCGATTTGGATCGCTCAATCAAGTTTTATGAACAGGTGATTAGCTGTCCCTCTCCTTTCTAATTGAACTTATTGCCAATATTTGTTTAAATTAAAAACATATGTTGTGTATTTGAAAGGTCAATTTTTTTTTTACCAAAAAAAAAAAAAAAAACCCAAAACTTACTCTCTTCAATACGTGTTTATAGAGATTGTAATGCTATCTGGAAATAGTATTGTTTCAATTAGTGCTAAAATTTAATTAAATAAAAATAAAAATAAAAATAAAATAAAGAAAGAAAGAAGAATGTAAGTCTCAGCCTATGGGGATGAAGGCTTAAAATCTTTATGTAGGTTGTAGCTTTTGAATCTTCATGTTGTATACTATGTAAGCATGTTAAAGCCATGCCATTCTTAATGTAACAGTACTCATTAAATCCAGCTATTTTCTTCCATATGTTGTTCCTGAATTGGATTCCCTTTCATGCAGGCCTTAGGAATGAGGGTAGTGAAGAAGGTTGATAAACCTGAGTACAAGGTATCTTTTCCTGTGATTTAACACAACATATTTAGCAGAAGCATATTAGTAGTCTTTTAAGTGACTGAGCTTATGAAATTCCTTGATCTTTGTCACAGTACACCTTAGCCATGCTGGGTTATGCAGAGGAACACGAGACAACTGTTCTTGAGTTGACATACAATTATGGTGTGACTGAATATACCAAGGGGAATGCATATGCACAGGTCAGTTTATGAGATATATATATATATATATATAGCAATTTGGAAACTTCGTTAGAAAACTTAATTAAAGTTTCTTCAATTTGGAAACATTTTCAACCCTTTTTTGGTTATTGTGGTATCCATTCCAGATTGCTATCGGCACTGATGATGTATACAAAAGTGCTGAGGTTGTCAACCTGGTCACACAAGAGCTTGGAGGAAAGATTACTCGACAACCAGGGCCAATTCCCGGACTCAACACCAAGATTACCTCTTTCCTGGATCCAGATGGCTGGAAAACTGTAAGTTTTCTTTAGTACTAATAACTTGATGCCTTTTTTTGCTTCTTTGAATAGGTTGTCCATTGGTTATCAATATTCACATCTGGCCATTTTAAGATAATGTGAGAGACCTCTATGTATATGATGTGTTACTATAGTTTAGTGGATATAAATTTAGAAGTTTGCATGAAAGGGGTGGGATGGTTAATATTCGTATAATTATAGCTCAGATAAAACGGAAATGGGCTCAAAATCCAAGTGAAATTTAGAATAAATTGTGGAATATATTCAGGTTTTATGCACTTGGGAGTATTTATCTGTTATATAGGGAACAATCTCTTGAGGTTTTTAAAATTAAAATCTTCGTCTGTGGCTAATGGGATTTATGAGTCAGAAATGAAAATGCCTCAGCTTACAATGGTTTTTCATACTTTCAAGGTAATATATATAATGGACAAAACTTACATACAATACTTTAGGCGTTGTTTCTTATGTTTCCCTTTTTAAGATTCAGTCATGTGACTACTTAACTAAAAAATATACTTTCATCCCATAAGAAAAAATTCACATGGTAGAATTTTAAAGGGAGGACCTAAGAACAGCACCTAAGTAATGTACCTAAGTTTTGCTCATATATAATATATTTCGTTCATTTTTAACAAGCCATTGTTTTTCTTTTGTATTTGTAGGTCCTCGTTGACAATGAAGATTTTCTGAAGGAACTGCAGAAAGAATAATCTCGTAAATGGATAATTAAGCGCTTAAAATGTTAAGTACTTTCCTTTGAATAAGTTAGTGTGTAGTGTCGTTCAGGGCTGCTAAGCGTGCTTTTAATATGCATAGTCACTATGTGTCTTATGGTTGTATGTGTGACTTGAACCATATTTTTAATTAATGCATCTACTGGTGTTTATGTGGTAGGCAATGTGACTATTGTCTGTAGTTTTTGTGGAAGTGTGTTTACAATTTCAGAGTTCGCTTACATGCCCTTAAGTAGCTTCATTGAGTGTTGATGGCCAGATCAATAAAATAAGGGCTTAAGCATTGCTCCATAGTATTGAGGGCTACCCATTGTTTCTCTTCCAGAGTTTTCTTTGCTTCACGAACCTGTTCCCAGGGATGAGGATGAATAAGGTTTGAATAATACCTTGTACTTAAAAAACTAGGAGTCCCTATAAAATCTCATGTTTTTACTATCTAATCATGTATTTTCACATCATATTTTATGTAAGAAAGCCTTGAACAGAAGAAACAGGGAAAAATTGCAGCCCAAACTGGTACCTACGACAGTCGTTGGACCTTTTACCACTATGAGACATAGAAGTGATAGAACCATTAGGACAAGAATGTCCTTGAGTTCTTTGACTAAAAGGATCAAATTTCACCCACCTGCAAGCATGATGGGATTCTGATATTGCTCTCAGACATGCATGGATGATTCAACCTTTTTTCACTCCAATTGTTGATGGTCTTGCAATAAGAATGTAGTTGTAGCCTTGTAGGGACTATCATCAACAGACTACCTACATGCTTATTTTGAAAAAATTTGATGTGATAAATAAATAATTAGATTTACTAAAATAAAAAAAACAATATATAATTAGATGGTGTACAGGAAATCCTTAAATTTAAATTATTACCATTTAATCATTCTTAACATGCATTTCTTAAAAGTTGAAATATAAATCAAATTAATATTTAATCTTTATCAACGCAATGCTGGAAAGTCATTTGTTAAGTTCGCTTGGTAATTGATAAATTAGAGTTCATTTGTCCCGAGTACCACAACAGTATGCCGTATATGAAGGTAACTTCATTTTTTTTTATTAAAGTGAAAAAAGAGTTGGCAATTGATTATGATGGATAGCAGTGGCAGCACTTTATTTGAGCATCTTGCTTCACAACTCAACCACAGCATCATGTCAACAATGATGATAAATGATTTCTTTTCTTTTCAAAAGAAGAATATAGGTCAATTAAGTCAATTTCTCTGAGCCTCTAGAAAAGAAATGTAAATGCTTACAAACCATGATAAGCAAAAATGTCTTGCAGATAAGAATAAAAAAAAAAAAAATCTATTGAATTATTTGTTCAATACATCCTAAAATCCCTGCACGAATGCATATAAACCGCGTAAGGTTATACCTTTGTGTGTCATGCCTGAAATTGTGATATCCCACAACACCTCCAATAGGAGATGGAAAGAATTCTGAAAGAAAAAGAGAATGATCCTGCAGAAGAAAATGTCCTCCTGATCAGAAACTTGGCTCTAATTCAAGAAGAACCTCTTCCGGGTGTTGGCTTCTGAAGGGATCAAATATATGTACAACATAGAAGGTTGAACTTCTGCATTGAAGAATTGGCCATCCCCAGTATAATCGACTCAAGAGAGGGTCTTTTATAGAACAGTATCAATCGGATAGCAACCAAGTACACGAATAAATGTTGCAAATTCCTGCCCAAACAAATGAACAAGTAAGACATCCTTGGATCCTTTTCACCTCTTTGGTAGCTCTGACTGTTTTGGTCCCCCATTTTTTTTATTTTTTTTATTTGGGTTGGGTGGGGGTGTTGGGGTGAGTGGAGAGATTTTACAAGTCAAAAGCACAATGATAGTTGCTGAATTCTCTTTTTCTTTTCTTTTCTTTTTTTCAATAGGTAATAAGACTTTTATTGAAAAAATTGAACATCATGTTCATGATAGTGAACACTATGAACAAGAAACATCATGTTCATGATAGTGAACACTATGAACAAGAAACATCATGTTCATGATAGTGAACACTATGAACAAGAAACAGATACAGTATAATCAAGAACTAAAGGAAATAAAGACTAAAAAATCAGATAGTTGCTGAATGCTCTGAACAAATCATGAAATATATACTGACCTGCAGATGTTCTAAAGCATATTGGGCGCGAGGCTCTGCCATAGAAGCTTCAAAATCGATGTAGAACATGTAGTCAAAGTACCTGCCACCAGCATAAACAATTCAGTATACACGTACATGTACTACCATTCCTGAAATCCTAGGGCTGTTTTTTAATATGATCTTGAAAACTCTTTTAGAACCACTTACAGCACCTAAATGAACATATCAAAGTCTGAATAACTGATGTCAATTTAAAATTTTCATTATGTTGCCACACTAATCAAGTTGCCATCATTTGTCATTTTTTTTTTCCTCTTTTATGAATTTTTTGGTGGCTAATTGATGTTGCTTATCTCTACCAGGTATAATTTTCATTAAAATTATTTAAAAAAGAAGAAAAAGAAGAAGAAAATAATTATCACATATACATAAGCTTTACCACCAGTTAATATGCTTATAAACTCTACAATAGCTTAGATATCAGATTACACAATTGCAAATCACAATTCAAAAGATAATATTACTCACTTGGCGCTCCCTTCATTGGAATCGTCAACAACCCTTAAAGGACGCTGTTTCTGTGGGCGACTCTCAATCTGAAATGTATTGGAAGGTGATGATAGCAACAAAGTCTATTGATACATTGATAAAAGTAAAACAATCGACAGCTGCCTTTACCTTTGTCAAATTAATGTCCCTGAGAGCAAACACTGCTAAAGCTTTGAATAGTACACCAGCACCTTCTTCTAATGTAAAAACAATGCTTGTCTAGGAAGAAAATTCACAAATACTTCTTTAGGAGGATTACAGATAAGACATAAAAATATATAACAAAATATATACCTTATAGGGCCTGTCAGCTCCTGGAATTATATGTTCTCTTGCAAGTACCAGAAAACGGGTAATATTATCGTCATCATCCTGGCCAGTACAAGGTGGGAACAATTTAGTTAGATTGCTGTTACCATAATTCATAATAATTAGCATTCAATATAATTAACAATCACAATGGGAAAATAGAAATCAGATAGGGAATTAAGCACAAGCCTTAAAGATGCCAAAGTATTTATTGCTATAATGCAATTACATGTCAACATCATTTCCACTTGTTCTTTCTGGGATGAGAGGACTGGGGATGACAGAATCCATATTTTATACTTATAGATAAACAAGTTCAGGTGGAACAATACTGGCCTTTAGTACATTTGATCAATGATGTGTAAACTAGTAAAGCGTTTGCATGTGTCACAGGTCACGGCTATTTTATTTATTTTTAAAACAATGTAGATTCCATGCATGTAAGGGCTGCAGCAGCCATCCATCTGACATCAGCAGATCTTGAGAGAGGTAAGATTTTTTCATTTAAGGACATATTTAGACAGCAAACCCTGTCACCACTAAATTAATGTGTCCCAACACACAGCCTCTAACTGTTCTCGAATGCCAGACCACCTCAGAAACAGCTTGCAGGTTAATCTTTGACTGTATTTCTAAACAGGAGGAGGAATCATCTGACAGTGATCCTTGTGTCAAGCCCTCCATTTCAACTAAATACCAACTATTATTTAATTAGCAATGGTGTAAAAAGTTACGATTTAGTGATCCAAATTCTTCATCTGTTTATTATATCTTTTTCACCTGTCTTATATGAATTTATATAACTAATAAAAATAAAAATAAATTCTTGTCGTTATCGAAGAAGACATTTATAGTAAAAATAAAAAATAAAAAATTTTTTGGAAGAGGAAAATAATCTAACATCAAATTAACTTCCAAGATTAAATGAGATAAAAGATACAGGTCCACTTTTAATGTGGTTGTTTTCATAAAATGTATTGTTTTCTGCCAAAAAATTAGATGATGCAAGTCGCCCCGTTTTTTTTTTTTTTTTGATAATTTGATAGCTGGGAGAGAGGGGATTTGAACCTTATACGACTCCATTGGAAACACTAGGAACTGCCAGTTGAGCTACAAGGCCCCTGGTGTTGGTGCAAGCTGTGTTTAGCTCAACTCTCAAAATTTTTCTAAATATAGTCTTTTTGCTGGACTATCTTTAATGATACTCCAACAACAACAAGAAGATTAACGCCGTCTTCCTAAATTCTATTTTCCCAAAAGTTTCAAATACATTTGTAAAAGATGTCTGATTTCATTTAGAAATAATCATTTGTTATCATATTTCCCAAAATTTGTGCCACACCACCTGACGCAATGAATAAAATCTGAGGCTGTTCCTATTCTTCTTTAGGGATACATCCTAGCAATATGTACTAAAAGTATATAATCAGACAATCTTCTACAAGAAATAAGATTAGACAGATGTAAAAGTAGGGTAAATGCTGAGTGAAGAAATTGTTGGATGAATACCTATCAAATTAAATTCCAGGCACCCAAACCATAATGACATAATATATAATCTCTCTGTCCCTTTTTTATCCTATTTTAAAATTTACATTTTAAGGAACATTAATTCATTCATTATCTATCAAATAAGCATGTTTCCAAAACTACCCTCTTTAAATAAAGCAAATGAAAAGGGGGTACTAACTTTCAAATTAAGTACATGGTAAATTAGGAAAAGTATTAATATTATGTCCATTGAATTGTCAAAGAGGACCATTTTTTTTTATTTTTATGAATAAGAAAATTTTATTAAAAAAAGACTACTTCATGAGCAAAGGACATGAAGGAGCCAAAAGAATTACAGAAAGAGAATTATCAAAAGATAACTGAGTCTAAAAATGATTTTTTTTTTTTTTTAAGTAACAATAACGTAAGAAATAACTGAGTCTTAAAATGTTGCAATAGAATCACAATGTGTAAAGCCCCATGCACAAGACCAATGAAATAAAGAGCTAGAAAAAGTTGCTAACAACTGACTCCCTGTACATTCCACATCTTCAAATGTACGCCGATTTCGTTCCCTCTAAATAGTCCAAATCAAACTCAAAGGGACCATATTTCAAATAGCCAAAGAATGCTTACCACCCAATTCCTCAAAACCAAGCATGACATCTATCACCTTCCCCGGAAGGACCCAATGGATTCCAAAGATTATATGCAACCGTAGAATGAAGTAAAAAGTGGTCCACTGTCTCCCCACTACACCGTCACATGCAACATCCCCCTACAAAAGTGTAACCTCTCTTAACGAGATTATCACAAGTGACAATCTTCCCCCAAGATTATCACAGAAAAGGAAACCCTTTGAGATGCTCTCACACCCCAATTGCCTTTCCAAGGAAAGGAGCATTGGAGCCCCTTAAGAAGACCATATTTTGGGACATTCCAAAATGAAGAGGGGCCAACAAAATGGGGTGGAGAGATAATTCTTAAGAGGCACAGCATTAATTCTCAATTAAGAGGGAAAAATAGGCAGAATTGGAAGTTTATAATAAGTCTATGGTATCAATATCGATTAATAAAGGAAAACAATGTAGAATTGAAGCATATCAAAAGTAATCAATAACTCCCAAGAATTCAACCGAACATGTTTACCCCAAGTGACATTTGATATATGCCATTATGCCTGGCTCATACAAAAATGAAAGGGAAATCTTACCTGGATTTTTTCAGCAAGTACATCAAGCCCGTATATTTCTGCAGCTCTAGCACTTGCAACAGCTCCAGTATCTCTTAGGCCAGTTGATGCCACCATCTGCCCAAAATGTTTTAATCATTTATACATACCGCTTCTAGTGTAATTCACAATAAAATACACATGGAATAAACCAAAGTTGCATGGATAACCTGAGCAGCACCAGCAGTATCATCAGTATTTATTCTGACAACACCTAAGTTGTTAAGCATTATGTCACATTGAGCAAGAGCCTGCAACTAAGAATATTGTTAAAAACAGCAAAAGAAAGACCTTTGGAGACGCATGTCTTCTATCTAATGAGGTTTATATGTGTGTAATACAGTCAGCTTTATTCCAAAAAGCGTGTGGCTGGTGAACCCAAATGAATACAAATTCTCTGTCTCACTCTGAGTGTTTCACTTTATGTTCTATGAATTACAACCTAGCACAGGTCCCTTTTATTCCCCCTTATAAAGTAACCAATGTTTAAAATGTAAAAAAAGATCATATACATGCCATATTGCAGTTGGGTCGTATCAAAACCTTTTCAACTAACCAAAAACAGTTTACTTACCAAAGAAAACCTTGATAGTTTTACCACCAGAAAATTCCTTTATACCCATTTTGTTATTTGGGTCAAGTTCAAATTGCCAACTAGTGGTTTACAACTCTCAATTTACATACTTGGGATATAATTGTATTCACTTTTGGTTTTGGTTCATAAGTTTAATGTATTCCAGTTCTAATGAAATTGCCATCATGTTTTCTGGTCTTTTTATTTCCACGGCACATGATTTACACATGAAATTTTAACAATTTGAGGTTGAAAAAAATACTAAAGGCTGTGACCTTAGGAGACTGAAATACAACTTTTTAAACAGTTGGTTGGCAAATTGAACTCAACCCAAATCAACGGGTAGAATGTGATTAACCATATTACAATAAGATTACCTTATTGAGACATATCCTAAAGCTATTGCCATAATCAAAGTTGCCTAACATTTTGACAGCACATTGATGAGTGCCTATCTTTAGTACGGAACAGTTCACAGACCACATTACATATGTCCTCTTTCCCAACAATACGACAAAGAACGATATTGAAAAATAAACCAGAAACTGACCTGAGGATGGCTCAAAACATTTTTTATCTCCTCCTTTCTTACACCGGGCAACCCTAAAAGGCAATGATTAACTTGCAACTGCACCTCCCCAACTATGTTCAGCCTATGGCGAAGGAGCAAGTCATAATTACGGTGAATGCTCCCACCCACAGAATTCTCAATTGGAAGAACTGCTTTATCCACTAACCACAGTTCAACAGCCTGTGAAATGAATCCAGCTACATCAAGGTAACAATAATGGGAAAATAAATTCAATGCCGACAAACATACAACAATAAAATCTTAAAATTCAATACCAATAAGTAAGTAATAACAGCTAAATGAACCTTGAATGCTTCTTCAAACTGGTCACATGGGACAGTCTCACACTTGGGGTATGCCTTCAGAGCTGCAGCCTCACTATATGCTCCTGGTAACCCCTACATAAAGCAATACAACCAACATGAGAATAACAAGAATGCCATGGGCATGTTGAAGAATAATAAGAAAGAACTGTACCTGATAGGCAACCCGCACTTTTGAACCATCTTTTGAACAAGAAGATAAGTCATTTGCAGACAAAGGTTCTGCAATTTATTCATAAATTCAAAGCCATCATCAGATTGCAAAACAAAAAAGAAAAAAAAGATCACATCACATCATATTAATCTACATTGTCCAATAACTAATCATATGATCTAGCAAATCAATTATAGGCAAAAATCTGTTCTTTCATACAGAGTACAAGTCTCAATGATTGGAAAACATTAAAAAATAAAAAATAAAACCATTCTACGTTGTCTACCTAATAAAAAATAAACATAAAACATTGATAAAGCAAAGAACTTTCAATTAAAAAAACAAATGTGAGATTGAGTTGACTTACTAGGAAGAAGGTTCAAATCCTTGTGAAACCCTCCGGACTCATTGCCCTGAGTCCTTTCAATGCCCCAAGAAGGTTCAACACCAGACACGTTTGGCTTCTCATCTTCCACGGAAGTGATAGCTCTCTGAGCCAAAACAGCCAAACAACAACATTCCCATTTGCGAGACTTTTCCAAATCGAACCTCAAATTGAAAGCTGACCCAGAGTTCCTAGACCACAAATCTGAGGACCCCAAATCAGAACAAGGAGTTCTGGGACAAACCCAGATAGGAGAAGCTTTGAGAGCCATAAAACAAAAACAAAAACAAACGAACATACAAAGAAGAAACCAATCTTGGAAAGAAGGGAACAGAAAGGCTTATTTAGACAAAAATGCAAAGGCTTTGTGGTTGGTGAGGAAGGGGAGTTTGTTGGGGGAGTTGGGTGAAACCCAGGAGCAGCATTGTCAAGGAGGTGGACGAGAATGGTGGTGGGGTCTGGAGCCCACAGAAAATAAATGTTATATTCAGCCCGTACTTTCCACTTTGCACTTTGCTCTAGTGAAAATGGAGTTTTTTTTTTTTTTTTTTCAATTTTTTTGGTGTATGACTTTGAGGCAGAGTTTAATTCAACTTCGTGAGAGAGTGACCAAGTCACTGAGAAAAGAAAACATGTAAAATACGAGAGAGAGAGAGAGAGAGGTAGGTGAGCAAAATGTTGGTGACGTCTCAGACTGCAATTGAGAGAGAAAGAGAGGAAACTGAAAGAATTATTTATTGTTTTTTTTATTATTAAAGTATTGGAGGCTGTATATACGTGTAATCTACAGCTTAGCAGAGAGGAGGCATGTAGAGAGAGAAAGAAAGAGAAGTAAAACTTTAAGCTAGATGAATTTTGGCTAAAAGTGGTTTCCAATTCTAGCAAGAGAAAAATGTAAAGGATAAAAAAGCAAGAGCCAAAAAGAGCGTGTGCACTGTGCAGCAAGAAAAAACGCAGTAGGGAAAGCACTTTTACAGACAGCAAAAAAAGAGTAGTCAACAAGTTATTATTATTAAACATATTAGAGAAATAGGCCAGATAATAAATAATATTTTTTTAAAAAATATGACTTTTTAAACAAAAAAATAAAAGGACAGAGAGAGTATTATTTTTTTATGTGGTTATAACTTTTAAGGTTGTTTCCTATCATAACAGTATTTCTGATGTAAAGGTAGTTTTTTGTATTTTTTGATTTTTATTTTTTTTGATAGAAAATTTTATTAAAAGATAGTTATTTATGTTTTCTCATCTTTTTTTTTTTTGGAAGAAAGGGAAAATTATCTATTGATTTTTTTTTTAATTAAATTGATATGAAATAAATTTATTTTTTTTAAAAAAAAAATTTGGAAAATAACTCTATTTCATGTCAAGCTAAATAAGGGAAATTAATAAGAGATAGTTTTTCAACTTATTTTAAGATAATTATCAAATATAATTATTAAAAAAATAATAAAGGGAGCTATCAAACATAAAAAAAAAATTAGAGAATTTTCTAGAAAATGTTATTTAAAAAATTATTCAAGTTCCATAAATTAAAACAAACTAAGCTTAAGTGGGAAAGTCTTCTTTTTTCTTTTTCGTTTTTAATAACAAAGGGAGATTGCAAAGTGCTCTCCAGGTTTGGGTTTATCAGTTCAAGCTGTATTGCATATTTATATTTCTTGATTTACATTGTGTTATGCGTGACAACTAATGAATGCACAAAATCACATAGAAAGAAGTAATTGGTTTTTTTTAACATTCGAAGTGAAAGTTTACTTAATTTTTTCACATTGATTATGTGTATCTAGTATTCCTTATTTATAATCACAGTCTACAACTATAAATGTTTATGTCATTTTGTAGTTGTATTTTGGTTATGTAATGTATTATTAACTCAGTTTAAAACATTATTATTACTACTTTTATGTGTGTTCTAATAAATATTACTGTTTACTCAAAAAAAAAAAAATTCACTCAATTATAATAGATTTTTCAATCTCTTTTTTTATTCAATATCAAGCCATGTAAATAGAAAAAAAAAAATTATTATCAATTTTATTATAAAAAGTTTACCAAGTTACGTGGTAATAAGTTTAATTGCCGCCAATAACATAATTTATAATTTTTTGTATTGTTTTTAAAAATTAACACATTAATTTTAAAGTCTATGTGGTAATAAGTTTAATTGCCGCCAATAACATAATTTATAATTTTTTGTATTGTTTTTAAAAGTTAACACATTAATTTTAAAGTCTATGTAACTTTTACTATCACTCTATAAGATAAACACAAGATTTACATTAAAAAAGAAGTACTTCCTTATCTATTGCAACAATATATGTCCTAAAGCCAAAAGTGATCTTAGAAACCAACACATTCCAATAAAAAATCTCAATATTGTATTCATTTAGAAGAAAAACAAACATTCTGTTTTCATTATAGTCTTACAGAATGACAATTACTTAAATATGTTCGTATTGCTGGAAAAGTTAACACATTAATTTTAAAGTCTATGTAACTTTTACTATCACTCTATAAGATAAACACAAGATTTACATTAAAAAAGAAGTACTTCCTTATCTATTGCAACTATATATGTCTTAAAGTCAGTAGTGATCTTAGAAACCAACACATTCCAATAAAAAATCTCAATATCGTATTCGTTTAGAAAAAAAACAAAAATTTTGTTTTCATTATGGTCTTACAGAATGACAATTACTTAAATATGTTCGTATTGTCAAAAAAGCTAAAGGGTCAATGGGTCGGGTTTTACTACAATTACTTGAAATGCATTTGGATAACATCCTTTTTCGATTGAGTATGGCCTCGACTATTTCCCAAGCCCTCCAATTAGTTAACCATGGACATATTTTAGTTAATGGTCGTATAGTAGATATACTAAGTTATTTCTGCAAACCCCAAGATATTATTTCAGCAAGGGATGAACAAAAATCTAGAGCTCTGATTCAAAATTGTCTTGATTCATCCCCTCGTGATGAGGAATTACAAAAACATTTGACTTTTCACCCATTCCAATATAAATGATTGGTCAATCAAATAATAGATAGTAAATGGGTCAATTTGAAAATAAATGAATTGCTAGTTGTATAATATTATTCTCGTCAAACTTAAACCCAATTTAAAACACTATTATTACTATTTTCATATGTGTTCTAACAAGTATTACGGTTTACTTAAAAAAAAAAAAAAGTTCACTCAATTATATCAACCTCTTTTTTTATTCAATATCAAGCCATATAAATAGAAAAATAAAAAATTATTATCAATTTTATTATAAAAAGTTTACCAACAAACGAGGTAACAAGTTTAATTGCCAACATAATTTATAAATTTATAATTTTTTGTATTGTTTTTAAAAGTTAACACATTAATTTTAAAGTCTATGTAATTTTTACTATCACTCTATAAGATAAACACAAGATTTACATTAAAAAAGAAGTACTTCTTTATCTATTGCAACTATATAAGGTTTATAAGTTTCTAATATATAAGGTTTAAATAGACTAAATTAACAAACCTAGCAATTTATTATTTACACAACTCCAATAATAACAAAAACATGAATTTTATTTTATTTTGATAGTTGGGGTGTAGAGATTTAAACCATAGATGTCTACATTAAAAAAAACCTTTATTTGTAGAGAAAAAAAATAATTCATTCACTTGAAAATTGTATTACATTGTGTTCAACAGTTCAACTATAGCATTAATCCACTATGGGTTCTATTCTTGCAAGACAACATACTTATTGCATGCATGTATAAATGCATGAGCTATGAAATTGCCCCCAAGTTTAACGTGGTGGAAGAGGGTGTGATGTCGAAGTCCTTTAATCAAGAGGTGGAATTGGAAATTAACTTTAGGAGCAAAATTTATAACTAATATACATATATCTCTATACAATCACAGACATACCTAGATTTATACGAATCATGTACGATCACAACACACACATACACAATACTTAAAGACCAATATTTACAATCAAATGCCACTTGTGGGAATATTGAATGGCTTTTAAATGTTAAAAACCACAAAAGGATATATGTTCATTATATTGTATTAACTTGCTCGGTTTGATCTATCTAAATAAACTAAGTTGTAATTTTTCATTGTCAAAATTGCACTTTTAATTCTCATATAATGGGGTTCTCAAAAAAAAAAAAAATCACATATAATCATTTTTTGTAATTAGATAAACATTAAGTAAAGCTTATATCGGTTTTTGTTGAGCTCATAAATTGATTAAACTATAATTCTAAACTATATAGTAACCCATTTGTGCACTTCAATGTTTTTATAGTTCAACTTGAAAACATTATCAATTTATGAACATCATTAGATAATTATTTCCAAATTTTATTACTTCTACACATTTTTTAATAATAATAAATTAATAATATGTTACCACATAAAAAGTTTAAACTCATAACATTTTTGCAAGGTAATAATATATATATATATATATATATTGTATTTTTTCTCTATTCTCTATTTTTTTTACATTAAAGTTTTATAGAAAATTAATGAGTCATTTTCTAAAAACTATTTTTTAGAAAACTATTACATTTTTCTATGTTTGGTAGCAAACTTGAAAATAAGCTGGAAAACATTTCCTGGTATGTGGTATGCACAAAAAATTATTAACATTTTTTGTATAATTCAAAACAAGAATCCACAGTTTACTTTTCAAGGGTGAGTACAAAGGGCCTTACCTTAATAAGGTAACTTGTCACAAAAAAATTGTATACTTTATAAATCAACTAATGTAATCAAATTAAATTTAAAAACCACATATATATTTAGTTGGGATTAAAGCTTTGTTGGGTTTGCTTTAGATTTCTCATACTAAGCATATATTTGACATATCAAAACTTCTATTAGGCTCCATAATTACGTTCTGGTTAAAAAAGAAGACACTATAATTACGTTTTCTAAGCTTAAATCATATTAGTTTTCTTTTGTTACAACAAAATCTAATGTAAACTATTGGCTCGAATATTTAGCTCACATCTTCATATGGCTCAAAAGAAAATATTGAGATATTTCAAAACAAAACACACAATACATTTGGTATTCTATTAATAGTGAAGATTAAACATCTATCAAGTATAAAGTATTTATTTTTAGTAGCTTAAGTAAGTGAGAGAGAGAGAGAGAGAGAGAGAGAGTTCTAACCATTTGTCATAAAGTTATAAATTATAATATCATTGGTATTAAAGAAGTCAACAATGAGAACAAATAAAAACTGAGCATGTTACCACCATGCACTTTTGGTGCGATAGTCCACAAGTATTAAGTATTTGAGATGTGGGGGGTAGGAGTCAGGATTCAAATCTCCAAGAGAGAGTTTCACACACATATACACTTAGATTATGTTAGGGTAGAATTTCTATCTTATATAATATATATATATATATATAAGCGTGTTTCAAGCGACATAAAGATATCATTTTATTCATTTGTTTCATGTTGTAATGAGATAGAATTGTTTTTGTTTTCCGAAAATTTTTAGTGGAAACGACCTCTAAAAAATATCTTATTTATAGTAGAGTTTTCGCTAATTAAAGATATATATTTTTATCATTATCCTCTTTTTTTTTAGTCTGATCAAACATTAAAAAACGCAAAAAATTATCTTTATATAAAGTTTTCATATCTAAATAAACAGAAAATAAAAACCTTTGCTTCTTTATTTCCCCCTTTTATCCTATCCTTATTTTTCTTTTATAACTTTTGAACCTTAAGAAACATTGATATAATAAGAAATATTTCTTTTTATATATATATATATATATATATTTTCAATGAAACTTGCCATATAAAAGAGATATAAATATATATAAAAAAAATATACATAAAGATCGTGTAAAACTAAAAGGGAAAAAAAAAAAAAAAAAACATTATACAAAGGGCAAGCCATGGTGGGGCCAGTCCACTTGGCAAATTTTGTCACCACCTATCTCTATAGTCATCTCCATTCTCATCTCTTTGTGACTAACTGTTGACGAATCAAAACTTCCAAATACGTACGTGACTGTTTTTCCCGTTAAGATTGCTCTTTCGGCGGGGGTTGTTGCTTTCCACCGATTCTCATGGTTGGATGGTTAAAGTTTAGCTACAACATAGATTGTAGCTAAAACTACGACTCTACTTTATATTATTAACATTACTATGTGTTAAATTTCTTGTCAATCAGATATTATTTACTATATGATCTATAAGAGTATATTTTATGTATAATATCAAACTACAAAAACTTGCAATTTAAGCAAGTTTTTGATGATATAGTTATTAATCTTTAATTTTTTAGAAATTTTGCAAGTATAGAGGATATAAAAAGAAAATGTAATCCAGTGGTAGATTTGTAAAAATTCACCTTCAAGGAAAAAAAAAATATTGAGTAAGGTTGTAACCTTAATCTACAACCAATTTTGTAGCTAAATTTTGTCCTTATTGGATTACTTTGCGCTTTAGTTAATACTTCATCTGTCCCAATTTGTTTGTCTTGTTTAAAAAGTCAAACTTTTTAAGGGAACATCATTTATTATCTTGTCTGTCTTATAAAAATGTATAAGTTTACAAAACTTTCAAATAAAAGAAGGGAATGGAAGAATATTACAAAATTATTATATTCATTCATTTCCCTCCTTCCAAACTATGGCTAAGGAACTATTCTATTTTCATGTTCTATATATGTTTTTCAAATAAGTAGTCGGATAGATACTAGGGGAGGGGGAGGTGAGATTCGAATCGTATACATAAGACATTATAGAAGATGTAAAACTATCTAGTAAAATGCCCTTATTTTGAAACTCGATTTTCTAAAAATTGAATTTCAATGTAAAACTCGATTCAATGAAAATCGAGTTATTTGGAAAAATTCACATGGAACTCGAGTTCAATAAATTTTTTTTTTATTTTAATTATTTTTTAAAGTTTGATAGTCTATAACTCGATTTTCTAAAAATTGGGTTTCAATATAAAACTCAATTTTTAGAAAATCGAGTTTCAAAATATGGGTATTTTGCTAGATAATTTCAAAATAAGAACATTTTGTTACATCTTTTGAGCGAAAGAGGTAAAAGCCAAAAAAGAAGAATATCCCATCACTACATTATCGTCCCTTTCCAATTCCAAATGGTGAAAACCCAACAATATTATTGGTTTGAGTAATTATATTTTTTGTGGATAATAGCATAGAATTAATTATTAATACTTAGTGATTTAGGCAACCCTAGCTGTAAGTTAATGCAAATTAAATTAGTAACATTCTTAATTTTGCTCTCCCTCTCCCTATAGGCAACAAAAAATTTGGTAATGGAAAATCAGTAACAGCCTGCATGTTAATGAGATACCTTTCCTAACTACAAAAAGAACATCTAACAAAAAATTATTTGAGGCATAATTACCCTATGAATATATATAGGAACGAGGTAATATATTTTCTTTTCTTCTGCATATTAACCATGCTTCACTTTTCATCCAAAAAAAAAAAAAAACTAATATTTTAGGCTCGAATCTAATGATAACCAATGAAGGAATGAGATGGTAAGGAGGAGATCTTTTACTTTTTAGACATGCAGAGCTTCTCTTGAAAGTGAATGCTCTCATTTTGTGGGGTTGGCAAGTTTGGTGGAGATTTAATTAGTTAAAAATCTGCAATATCAACTAACTAGTTCGGTGCATAGTTTTTTATTTTATTTTATTTTATTATTATTGTTTTTTTTAAGAATATTGAGTTAAAGATATTTAAAACCTATGCTGTGTATTTAAGAATTAGACCCTTTTGAATGTATATCACTGTTTCTTTAAAACTTTCTCTCTTTCTCCGTATGTGTATTAAAATAATTAATATTCTCAACCCAAAAAAGAAAAAGTTCGGTGCATATATAGTTAGTAATATGGTAAGGTACAAAATCTATGCGCATTTAATTTTAATACATTTAAAAAAAAATCAGCATATAAATGGAAATGAAAATGAAAATGAAAAAGAAAACACAAATAGACAAATATGGGTGTATTACAGATTTGGATGAAAAATTCAAAATTAAAAGAACGACATAGATTCTATTTTTTTAATTATATTCCAATTTAGTAACATATTTACAATTTACATAAGACATTTATATATTCCAATCTTATTCCAATTTAGTAACATAGATTCTATCATATTTATTTTTTTCCTTTCAATTTTTAATTGTGTTTTCAAGTAAAGTAACAAGTAAGTGAATGAATGGAATCCCATCGAAAAAAAAAAGCGAATGAATGGAATAGTTATTAATATCTTTAAAAAAAGAAATGATGTTTAATAGACTTAATGCAAGTGTACACCATTCGATTGGAAAAAAAAAAAGGTATTAACTTATTGGTCTACCCATAATTCCTGTGAGAAATTATTGTTGATCTAGAAGTAATAGATTCCCATATATATACTAATTTTACTTTGATTAATATTGACCCAGCAGTGCGTCATTTAATTCTCTTATAACTCATCACAAAACCATGGAAGACCATCGAGAATGACTGAATGACACCTTAATTTGACCCCAACTAACTTTAATTATTTTTTTCTCTAGGTTTGTTCCACTTACTCATTCTCATTGGCGGTGTTAATTAGGTGTTGAGATTATAGCTTTAGACTTTAGGAATCACCCATTAGCAAGCGGGACCTGTTTCTTTTTCATAAAATGCATAGAGAAATTCATAATAAGGTTAGCATTAAACATATATGATGACAATCAAGACCTGTTTTTTAAAGAAATTAAAGAAAGTACATATTTTGTTATTGGAGGAGAACAAAGATTAAATGACCACTCTTACATACATATATAGAAGAAATTTCAGCATCTTTGAATTACATCATTTTGTCCTCATTTTCTTATCATGATGACTGCACGTTTTTCACCTAACTAAAGGTGTTTGTGACACCAAATCCAAACTTGAAAAATTAAAAAAACCACTTTTGTTGTTGTTGTTAGGTTGATACTTTTTTGATAGTGCATGAATGTTTGACTGTATTTTACCGACTTAATTTGTTGAAACTTATGCAGTAATTATACTTGAAAACGTAATCAAACCTTCTATGTACATATGTAGGAACTGTTCTACATTTCAACAAACCTATAAGAGAGAGTTTCAACCCTAAACGTAAAGCGGAGAATTGTCTACATTTCTGGTTTAATTTTTCTTACATTGGGCACTCCACACTTATCTCCTAGTAGCTAAAACTTTTGTGATTAGAACTTACCTAACCAGTTCGATCGCTGTTGTTGGCGTGGGTCAATATTGTCCTAACTCGTGCATGAATGTTTCTTGTGAACTATAGTCATGATGGTCTTGCTAGAAACATATTGATGGGAAATGTGTGGAGCCTATTTTACTGTTTTGGTTGCAATCCCCCAAGAGGAGGCTCTAGATGGAATAAATTTGGTGTTCGAACAATAATTATTTAGTGTATATTATTTTTAATATTTGAATTCACTTAGAGCAACTGCATCAGTTGATGCAAAAATTTTGTAAATTTTGTTAAAGAAAAAATCTATTTTTTCTATTTTACACATCTATTTTTATAAAACACCCATGTCAATTTGTCTATTCTACACATTTATTCAATAAAATATTCATTCTTTTACAATTTGTTATTATTTCCTTCACCCTTCACACTTCTCTTGAAATCCTCTCACACACAACCCAAGCCACCATCAACGATCAATCCACCATCATCAAGAACAGCCACTACAGACTGTGCACCATCATTAAGCTCTCCCTTCACCCATTGATCAAACAAAGAAAGGAGTAGTCATACATTCAAAACAAATAAAGGGCACGAAAGAGTTGCTGGGTTTGTTTTAAATGTCAAGATAGATAACTTCAAATTGAAAGAGGCACAAGCCCATATTCTAGAGCCTTCTTCAGGGGGGGGGGAAAAAATCAGCTTTACTCCTTTAGGATTTCGCCTTTGGCAACCAGCGGCTTCACATCACAAGGATGAGGTTGAAACAACGATTTTTTTTTTTTTTTTTTTTTTTTGAATGAGAAAATTGTTTTTTGGGTTTTGATTTGGGAATTGGGGGGATGGAATTGAAAGAAGAGAGTTTTTTTTTTTTTTTTTTTTTTGGGAATTGATCTGGGTTTTTTATTATTATTATTATTATTATTATTATTATTATTTGTGTTTTTTGGGTTTTTGGGAATTGTCTGGTTCAGAGGAAGAGGGAGAGGGCGTGGCAAAATGGGTAGGTCGGGTTGGTTCGGGTTGGGTCAATCAGATTGCAGGTCAAAACAAGTCATTTTTAAATAGGTCAAATGGGTTACGGGTTGAGTTGACTCGTATTTTTCAAACAAGTTATTATTCTTATTATTTTTAAAATAGATGCAATCTGTCAATTGTTTATGAGTTTCTTAATTATGATTAGATTATTACTGGTGATACTATTACCACTTACCAATTACCACTAAACACTTGATACCCGAATTTGGTGCAACTCTTGTTCTAGCTTTCTAGAAGCTAATCTTGGTATAATCTTCGATCTGTTTAAAGTAGGAAGAGAAAATAAAGGTGGCAAGTAAAAAATAACAAACTATTATGGAGTACATAATGTATTAAGTAAAGAAGAATAAGTAAATATTTTATAAGAATTACACCTCAATCTCAATTCACTCAACATTGGTAGACATGGCAAAATGATTGGGTCAGGTCGGGTTCGAGTCGTGGGTCAAAATAGGTTGCGGCGAGTCATTTTTAAAGGGGTCAATCTGATTGCAGGTTAAACGGGTTGGGTCAGAAAATTCTGATCCGTTTTGCCATGTCTAGAGAGAGAGAGGGAGAGAGAGAAGTTAGATGGAGAAAGAAGAGAGGTAAGAGAAAAAAATATAAAATAATGATATGCACAGCTATAGTAATCATGTATATATGCACGATTACTATAGCAATTGTGGATAAATGCATAATTTTACACCCACTGATGTGGGTGTTTTTTTTTTCCTCAAAACGTGTAAAATGAGCAACTCTTTCTATTTTGCAAAACTTTGCATCAACTGATGCAGATGGTGTGTTAGGTTCCTTAGGTTGTTGTTTACTATAATTTCTTACATGTGTGTAGTCCAAGCAATACGGTGGTGTGTGTATGTATATATATATTTGAACAACGTAAATATAAAGTTTGTGTATGTGTGTTAACCTTTTATGCTCTTTCTTTCTTTGTTTGCATCCCGTATATCCAAAGTTAGGTTTCTTGTAAGATATGAAAAGAAAAACTTTGCATCAACTGATGCAGATGGTGTGTTAGATATCTTAGGTTGTTGTTTACTGTAATTTCTTAAGTGCGTGTAGTCCAAGCAATAAGGTGGTGTGTGTGTGTGTGTGTGTATTTGAACAACGTAAATATAAAGTTTGTGTATGTGTGTTAACCTTTTATGCTCTTTCTTTCTTTGTTTGCATCCCGTATATCTGAAGTTAGGTTTCTTGTAAGATATGAAAAGAAAAAGTATTCTGTATTCTTTATGATCTAAGCAATTGTAGATATAAATTATATTGAGAGGTGACTATGTTTGAGAGATAGCATCTTAAGGAGACCTTAATTTGGGCATTAATATAACATAAAAAAAAAAAAAAAAACAATTTAACTCAAAAGTTTGAGTTTATAAGTTTTGATCAAATTATGTTATATTGATTCCTTAAATTCTTTACTCTTTCTCCGTGTGAGACTTCCAGAGTTCTAGTCATGCACATGTGTATACCCAACAATCTTCTCTTCATGTATAAGTCATTGTCTCTCTATGGACCATGGACAACAAGTTCCAACTAGCTACCCCTTACCTACGAATTCTTCCTTCTCCTGCACGTTATCCAAAGGTCTCACACAATCCATGGGAATAAGATTTCATCCCTATATGCTCATCAATGAGAATCTTGTACGTCCACCTCCATTGGAACCTCAAACTATGTCATTCTTCTATGCCTTGTGTTGGGTTATAGCTTGACTTTGGTTAATTAATTCAATTACCCAAGTTGATTAATTAGGTCAAATTACATGTAAATCATGGAGGCACACACAAATCACCAAATAAACTAGAGTGTAGCAGAAATTAAATTTGACACGGTGGTTTGTTAACTAATGAGAAAAATCTCTTACAGGGCAAAAACCTTACTGGGTAATTTTCAGGTCACTACTCTCAAGAATAACTAATCAAGAAATAAGTGGTTACAAATACAATGAATCTGTCCACTACCCTAGACTGTCCTAAAGTAAAAACCCACAGTTGAATCTTTACATCAATTCCCAATTGGACTTGATCTTATAGAGACTTCTTCCTTTGCACCAATCCTACTCTCAAGAATAACTAATCAAGAAACAAGCGGTTACAAATACAATGAATTTTACCACTACCCTAGACTGTCCTAAAGTAAAAACCTACAGTTGAATCTTTACATCAATCCCCAATTAGACTTGATCTTGTAGAGACTTCTTCCTTTGCATCGATTCTAGTACATGACTAACTTTCCAACAACTGATGTTTGTTGTTGGATGCAAAGTTTTTCACTTCAATACAAGTTGAAGATTTGGAAGTACTTGATTACAAAACTCTAAGGCACATAAGAATGCAGTAGCTTCTCCAAAAGTGTGAGTTCCCAATTGAGTCTCTGTATCTTGTGATGACTTTAAAATAAAGCTTTTATACCTTCTACGAAACCCTAGTAATCCAAGTCATCATGGGCCGAAAATTTGATATGAGAATTTTGGATCAGCGTAGCTTGATAGATCGAGAAGTATCAAGACTAGTATCAAGGTCCTTCATTTATTATCGATAGATGCTAGCGTCCAACTAGAATCGAAACTAGTGTTGAGGTTCTCTTTTTCAGCTTTTTAATCACCTGTTTCTTGGTGTAGTCTTCATGTCTTCAATAATACCACTTGATTAAGTTCTAAGACATACTTCATGATAGTCTAGAAACCACTTATAACTACCTAATTACAAGTAAAATTTTTTGTCAAGGGGTATACCAACACATGAAAAATATGACCCTAACACCTTGTATGATGCACACTAGTGTGAACTTTAAGTACATGCACCTTGTCCTAGTTGCAATTGTAAAAGAGACTTTTGATAACCTTGTTGGACCCCACCCAAAGCTCTTAAACCACTTGTAGGGAGATAACATTTTGAGGAGACTCCAATTCAAGCGTTAAAAACAAATATGAACATAAGTTAGTACAAAATTTTAAATCTATGGATCTGGTCCTATTATTATTATTATTATTATTATTCCCAAATTCTTTATTTTTTTTCTACTTGTAAGATCTCCGCTTACATGTATATACCCATCATCCTATTGCTAAAGCTACACTGCTTCTCTTCCCACCGTTGTAGCCTTGCAGACAATCAACAAGAAAGCTATGGAATTTAATATATATATATATACACACATTGAAGCAAGGAATTGGATAAGTAGCTGTGAATCGAATTTAATGTTACCTAAAAATGTGAGTTTACAGGGAGCATGGTAAGGTGGGCCATGCAACAAAGTGACAAACAATCCCAGTGGGCCGCGGGTGCAGGCTTCCTTAGATATCTTGGCAAAGGTTTTTGGACTACCTAGCATTAAATGTGGGTTGAATAATCCTTATCCAGAAGAGAAGAAGAGCTGCCACACCACGTCACTACAAATAGCTAAAGAATCTAGACACCATAATGCACACAATGATGTTGCAACCATATATATATAGTTTGCACATTCTGGATATGCACATATACACTGCTATTGCTGTTATCAATTACATGCCAAAAGAAAAAGAAAAAGTAACTGGGACCTATACACTATGTCTCCATTTCAAAACTTTCATTTTACAGTAAAAAAAAAAATAATAATAATAATAATAAACATCGGATCAGTCGCTAGTGAAGCATAGGATATATAGGCAAAGTTTAATACTTCTAAAACTTATTCTCAAATTCTCCATATACAATCAAAAAAGGCAGTCGAGCCATAGATAATGTGCAAAAGCATTAATTAGGATACAAGAATTGCAACGATAGGTTGGCTATGTTCCATATAGTTAAAGAGTAAATGAGTGAGTAATAATGAAGTAAACCCTTTTTTTTATATATAATTATTTTAATGAATTAGACTTTGAAACTAACATGTGCCTCTGCAACAATAGAATAAACCCAATTGGACCAAGACAAGCTAGACCCACATTTGATAAACATTATTTATTAGCGGGTTAAAAGTCAAGTCCGGTTGTTGGGGCCTGGCCGGCTCCAGGTACAGTCCAAGGGTTGAAATGAACCCCTGAGCTGGGCCCAAAACATAAATTATATATAGTTTTTTTTTTTTTTTTTTTTTTTTTAGTTTTTTTATGTAAGCCTAACAACAAAAGTATAAATTTGTTCATCTTAAATCTAAATAAAAAATCATTTATATTTTAACAAATTTAATACATAAAAGTTTATTATATTTAGATCTCGCTTAGAGTTCACTTAACAATAATAATTTATATGTTGATTGTATTTAAAAATAATAGACGATTTCCAAAATTTAATCTTAACAAAAATAATTAATATCTTCATCGTATTAATAAACAATATACAATGAACTTATAGTTTATATGAGAAACGCTATGATCATAATACGCTCATAACAAAGTTAAAGTGACAGATTGTTACTAGCTATTACTAATAATAAAAAAAGTAATTTTAGTAATGAGTTTAAATTAGAACTAATAACAACTTATAACCTAAAATTTGTTAGAAAAGTGTTGTAAAAATATTGTAAATGTAGTACTTCTCGTCTTTTATTCTCTTATTCTCTTCTTAGTACATATTATGAAAAATTTTGTAATAAAGAAATTAATCGGCAAGATTCACTTTTTTGCTCAAAATGCATATTATTACCGAACTCCTAAAAATATATACCGAAGCCGCCACTGTGTTGGGGGCATGGTAACTTTGGATAACACCCTCTTGCTACTCCACTAAATAAGCCCAATACAAAGTCTCCTTTCTCATTGGGCTTGTTTAGTTTGAAGCATGAAGTAGATTTGAGTCCTCGATTGGGTCGTAGACAGGACAGGACATACCATACCAATCTTACAACTGAGTTACATTCCTTATCCTATGCTGTCAATAACAAATGAAATAATCCCAGCTTTCATCTTTTCTCAAAAGAATTCAATAACCATAGCAATAACAATTAATCTCTCTACCAAATATATATGATTAGGAATTTTATTAAAAAACTAAAAGACACACGATCAAAGATTCAAAAGTAATTGAGCTGTGTACACCGGTGCATGGGGTTCCTGATGAATGTTCTGTGACTCTGATTCATAAGCGAGAAAATTGTGTCCCAACAGGGAAGTAAGATACAGGAATTGGAGGGGGGCTTCTCTTAGACTTGTTCTTCGATTTGGCTTCTTTGACAGCTTCAGCTTTGCTACTACTACGTTTGCTATGTGCCCAATCCTCTCCTTCACATCCAATCCTGCTGCCAGAATCAGAGAAGCAAGTAAATAAGCTTGAGAAGAAAGCCATGGAAATAAAGCAGGCTAGCTCTTGAAGTTGTCAAAAAATGAGTTCTTAGGTGAGAGCTGGTTATTGTTTTACTTGGGTTCTTGAACATAATTGCTTGCTCTTCCTCTATTTATAGACTGCCCACTCTCAAGGAAATTGAAGCTGATTATAATATTCAAGAAGTTCCAAGAAGCAGCTTGGGGAGCTAGCTCTAGACCAAATGAGTCACTTCCATGGAACTGTGCGAGAATGACAACACATGAATTGAGGTTGGAAGTGCCTTCAGGGAACTGATGAGTATAGTGCTGGACATTATATCTGGGCCATGCATGATTGGCTAGTTAGCGCGGTTGAAAATTCAAAAGAGACAAGAGCAGCAGAATTGGTCATTTATGATGCACACTGAAACATCGAGGAAAGGACCTACGTTGAACATAGTTGCACTAATATCAGGTCATTGCAAATATACTTTGTCATTGTCCATGGATAAAATGGAATACAAATTTAAATTTTGCAATGTAAATCATGTATACCAAATAATTGGGGGAAAAACAGGGAGAGGAGGGAGATTATAAAGAGAATCAAAATAGAAGAGAGAAAAAGAAAATAGAAAAAAGAGTGAAAGAAGAAATAATGAACGAAAAAAGACTTTTTTTTTTTAATAGGGAATGAGAATTGAAATGAAAATCCTTAGATTTTGGGATTCTCATTTTGGCTCTAGAAAAAAAAATAGAAAAAAAAAATTGCAAAATTCATTATATAAAACGGTTAATGTTTCACACAATATTTACATTTTAACATAATATGTTCACATATTACACGTGATATGAAAGAGTATGAATATTATTGAATGTAAATTAATCAAAACCCATATGAAAAACACACGAAACCAAAACTTATATAGCACTATCAAATATTATAAATGCAGTTTATTTCATAAAAAATTTGGGAAATGTATTCATTATGCGAAATATCAACTCATTGTGTAATACCATAGCCAGTGAACTACACGTACTATACCATATATTATACATCAACTCTTATTTATTGCACACAAAAATATTTTGAAAAAATATTAATTTTTTATAGTGAAATGTCTTCAATATTATTTAAAATAAAAATTAAATATTACTTATCAAAAGTGCTATTGTAGGGCCTCAGTTTAGGAAGGTTCCCCAACAATACATTTTTAGAGAGTGGGTCGAAGGGTTAGGCGCTCACAGACTAACAACGGAGCACAAACCACTTTCTTTTATTGAAGGATAATAAGCCCAATTTACAACTGAGGGTAGCTCCTCAGCCCTCGTCCGAGGAGGTTCTCCTTCCTCAAACTAACATCGCCTAGGAGCCATTCTATGTCCTTCTCCTTGAATGACCTCCCAAAAATCCCTCAAAAAATCCCCCTAAACTCTTTGCTCGCCTTTCTTATATAGTTCTCTCCCTCCTATCCCCTTCTTCCTTCTGTTGATCATCCATTGGCCTTCCCTCTGACCGTCCGTCCCATCAGAGGCCTTATCTGTGCTCAAGTGGCTCACCATGATCGATGTTGCCCTGCCAATGGGTTACATCCCCATTAATGCGGCCAGGGGGGTTAGGTGAGCGCATTCAATGCAGAGGTGACAACTCGCCTAAGGCTTGCCCCTTCATCGTGCTCCTGTCGCCGATGCGTGGCACTGGGCCTTCTCCTCCTCGGATATTCAAGGGGTCCCCCTCGGTGGGGAGGTATTTGTGTTCTTCCGAGGTCTCGGATGCCCGAGGGTGGGCCCTCCTCGGATATGTTCCTCGGGGGTCGGTTTTCGCGCTTTCATCCTCGGACCCCTCACGTGTCCTCGGCGTGGGCCCTTAGGCCTGGCTTGGAGTGGGCCGAGGCTACCTGATTTTCTGGCCCCACAATAGCCCCTCAAAATCTTGCTGCATTCATCCTCGAGCGGGGAGGAGGATTTTGACATCCTCGGGCCTGCTCCGTATCCAGTAGAGCCTTACGCCCCCTGTCAGCACTGGGGTCTTTTCATCTGCTCAAGGCGCGTTGCTGACGTTTCGGAGCGCGCAATGTGCCCATCATTAAATTCAGATGGCTCTGTGCTCCCCACGTCTAACGAGACGTTACCAATCCAATGGTGGAGGTTTGTCTCGCATTTATGGGCGGGAAAACCCGCATGGCTCTCCGATTTGGGGTATAAATACCCATACAAACCCCTTCTTCCTGTTCCTTATTTGCAATCAAGAATTCTCGCGCGTCCTTCCTGAGTTCAGACACACTCTCACTTACATCTACAGCACAAAAAGCCTGTCCGAGAAGCTTTTCCTCTTCCCAGTAAGTTGCTCTATCCCTCTCTGAGCTCTCTCCTTCTTTACCCCTTATTCTCCTTCACCTGTTCTTTCTTAGTTCTTTTAGGCGTCAACTGGGATGGGTAGGTTTAAGAAATACGTCTATACTGAGGAGGCGATGGAGAAATTCATCGCCGACTACAAAATTCCCGGCAATGTAGGTTTGAGATATTGTGAGGACGGGGATTAGCGTTTACACAGACGGGAGGGCGAGGTGGTAATTCCCATTGTCACCTTCCTCGAAGGGGGGATGACGATCAGCATGGGGCCGGTGATGAGGGACTACCTCAGGCATTTCCGGTTGGCCCCTACCTAGTGTGGGATAAATGTTTTTAGAATTTTAGGCTGTGTGGACGCCCTGAACGAGAAGATGAGGCTAAGGTTGACCCACCATGACGTGAACTGGTGTTACAACCTTTAGCTTCTTAAGGGCAAGTCTTATTACCTGAAGACGAGGGATGATAGGGTGCAGCTCATCTAGTGCCTCCCTGAGTCCAGCAAGGGGCTGAACGAGGATTTCCTTATCATGTCAGGGGAGTGGCACGATGACCTTCACTGCCCAACAACGGAAGGGATATCAGGTGGGGTAGTAGGAGTAGGAGGGGTTTTAAGTTCTTTTGCCCTTTTTTCTTCCCTTTTTCCTTTTACTAACATGGTGGTGTTTTCCCCTTGTAGACCCGCACGCTTTTGAGCGCCACTTCCATTTGGTCAATCGGGAAGATTTGCAGAAGGTGCTGAGGGCGTCGGTTTATATAAATGAGGACGACAATCAAGTGAGGGCCGCCCACATAATCTTGGGGTATAGACCTGCCCAGAAATCATTCCCGGTTCCAAAGCACGTCATCCGAGCCAACGATCCTCGGCTTCAGAGGATTACTGTGACCGAGGACGGATTTCAGTTCCTCGAGGGACCCTCCGAACTAGAATTTGTTACTGTAGCTGTCCCTTCTTCTTCCCAAGTATTCGCCGAGGCTTCCGAGGAGGATACAGAGCGGGAGGAGGACGCGTTCGACGTTTTCGCCCAGCTTGATCAGTCCGAGGACCTTCCTGGGGACTTGGGCGATCCTCGTTTGACCGAAGCAAACCTCCTCGTTTCAGAAGCCCCTCCTCTGCCAACAATGGGTTACAAGAGGAAGCCTACCACCAGCTTGTTAGACCTGATTGAGGGCCAGCCGGGGAAGCCCCAACAGAAGCTTCCCCCTCCTCCTCCGAAGACTAGGTCGACTTTCGCTCAGTAGAAGCTTCCTCCTCCTCCTTCTTCCCAGACGAGCTTGCCCCCTAGGTCCGTGCCTGCCAACCCCAAGAAGAAGAAGGATAAGGGCAAAAGGCCTATGGAGGATAAGACGGTGTCCTCACAAAAGGAGGACAATATTCTGCGGCCGTCCAAGCAGCTTAAGATAGGCGGCAAGAGCCAGGATAGACAGGTCGTCGACACCACGTCCGAGGCTTAGGCCTGGCTCCCAGCCTCGGTGCTCCATGGGGAGCTCTTGAGGGATGACACCTTCCTCATAGACTTCAACGAGGGTGAAGGTGCGCACGTGGCCGATGCGCTGGAGAGGTGCCTGCTGCTCCTAGCGGACATGGCCGAGCTGAACTCCTTGAGGAGCAAGCAGGTCTTCCTCAGCCTTAAGCGATATATGGGGATGGTAAGGGCTATAATTTCGACTCCCCTCCCTTTATTTTCCTTTTCCCCCTTTCTCTTTTGTTGGGCTTATAGCGCATTGGTTATTCTGGCAAACTGTCCAGGCCATCTATAGGTTGGAGGGGGCGGCGAACGACTAAGGGAAGGCCCTCAACCAGGAGCGTGATTGGCGCTTTCAGGCTACCCGGGCTCTGAAGAACTACGAGGCTGACCTCACTAAGGCCCGAGAGAACTTGAAGGCGATGACAAGGGCTCGGGACAGTGCAGAGTCTGGTCTTGAGGGTGCCCAAAACCAGGCCAACGAGCAGATAAAGCACCTGGGCGAGGTGGAGGAGCAGCTGTAGATCGCGAGGGATCTGATCGCAGATCTGCAGGCTAAGGTGATAGCGGCCGAGGGGGCCCAAAGGGAGGCAGAATGGGCCAGAGACCAGGCTCGGCGGGCTAAGGACGAGGTGGATTTTGGCAGGGAGATGGCCCTGACTGCCAAGGAGGAGGTTGAGACCACAGCCTACGCTGATGGGGTGGCTGCTGTAGAGGCTCTCTATAAAGCTCAAGTTCCGGGGGTATGTAGGCGATACTACTCCCAGGTCTAGGCTGAGGCCCTCAAACAAGCTGGGGTGGAGGCCACGTCCGACCTGTGGAAAGCGGAGAGCATGTACTACCCCCCTGCTATCTGCGAGGCCGCCCCAGATGGCGCTACGGTCGGGAAGATTGTTGAGGAGGTGGGAGCTGCTGAACAAAGGAAAAATCCGAGCGAGGAGGTGCCTCAAGAGGTAGCGGAGGTCCCATCCAATGCTCAGATCCCCACGACCGAGGAAGCAGCCCTTCTCGCCGTACCCCTGCAGGCCGTCCTCTCAGGCCAGGGCTCAGAGGAGTCAGAGGTTGCCCCTGTCCAGCCTGAGCAAAAGGAGTAGATTCCCTGGCGTCTCAGTCCATCCTGGATTCACGTCATTTTATTTTATTTTGTTGTGCTTTTTTTTTTTTTTTTTAATTTTGTTGTGCTTTTTTTTTTTTTTTTTAATTTTGTTGTGCTTTTTTTTTTTTTTTTTTTTTTAATTTTTTTTTTTTTATGTAATGTGGCTCTTGCCACGCAACCTCTATGGACTCATTATTGTAATGGGAGTTTAATTTCCCTTCTTATCTATTTTGGGTTGTTTATTTGTTTGAATGCTATCTGCTTCCTTTCTTTTCTTTTCATTTGCTTGAATTGTATCTCGGCCAATTATGCCAGTAACCATGATAATGGGGAAAGAATTTATGCGTGGGCAGTCCCCTCATATCCCAAGGGTCAGGTAGGATCTTGGTCCTTTCCTAACTTAGGATATTTTGAAGTGATTAGTTTTCCCATAGGATTGAGTCCAAGGACCATGCAATGCCTTGGTTTTGTCTAACACTTGGGTATAGCCGAGTGGTTAGTTTCCCCATAAGCTTGAGTCCGAGGACCATGCAATGCCTTAGTTTTGTCTAACACTTCCATTCTTCTCTAAGAATCTAATTTTCCCATAGGTTTGAGTCCAAGGACCATGCAATACCTTGGTTCTGTCTAGTACCCAGGTATAGCTGAGTGGTTAGTTTCCCCATAGGCTTGAGTCCGAGAACCATGCAATGCCTTGGTTCTGTCTAACACTTCCATTCTTCTGTAAGTGTCTAGTTTCCATATAGGTTTGAGTCCGAGGACCATGCAATACCTTGGTTCTGTCTAGTATCCAGGTATAGCTGAGTGGTTAGTTTCCCCATAGGTTTGAGTCCGAGGACCATGCAATGCCTTGGTTCTGTCTAACACTTCCATTCTTCTGTAAGTGTCTAGTTTCCCCATAGGTTCGAGTCCGAAGACCATGCAATACCTTGGTTTTGTCTAGTACCCAGGTATAGCTGAGTGGTTAGTTTCCTCATAGGCTTGAGTCCGAGGACCATGCAATGCCTTGGTTCTGTCTAACACTTCCATTCTTCTGTAAGTATCTTGTTTCCCCATAGGTTTGAGTCCGAGGACCATGCAATACCTTGATTCTGTCTAGTACCTAGGTATAGTTGAGTGGTTAGTTTCCCCATAGGCTTGAGTCCGAGGACCATGCAATGCCTTGGTTCTGTCTAACACTTCCATTCTTCTGTAAGTATTTAGTTTCCCCATAGGTTTGAGTCCGAGGACCATGCAATACCTTGGTTCTGTCTAGTACCCAGGTATAGCTGAGTGGTTAGTTTCCCCATAGACTTGAGTTTGAGGATCATGCAATGCCTTGGTTCTGTCTAGTACCCAGGTATAGCTGAGTGGTTAGTTTCCTCATAGGCTTGAGTCCGAGGACCATGCAATGCCTTGGTTCTATCTAGTACCCAGGTATTGCTGAGTGGTTAGTTTCCCCATAGGCTTGAGTCTGAGGACCATGCAATGCCTTGGTTATGTCTAACACTTCCATTCTTCTGTAAGTATTTAGTTTACCCATAGGTTTGAGTCCGAGGACCATGCAATACCTTGGTTCTGTTTAGTACCCAAGTATAGCTGAATGGTTAGTTTCCCCATAGGCTTGAGTCCAAGGACCATGCAATGCCTTGGTTCTGTCTAACACTTCCATTCTTCTGTAAGTGTCTAGTTTCCCCATAGGTTTGAGTCCAAGGACCATGCAATACCTTGGTTCTGTTTAGTACCCAGGTATAGCTGAGTGGTTAGTTTCCCCACAGGCTTGAGTTCGAGGACTATGCACTGCCTTGGTTCTGTCTAACACTTCTATTCTTTTGTAAGTATCTAGTTTCCCCATAGGTTTGAGTCCGAGGACCATGCAATACCTTGGCTCTGTCTAGTACCCAGGTATATCTGAGTGGTTAGTTTCCTCATAGGCTTGAGTCCGAGGACCATGCAATGCCTTGGTTCTGTTTAACACTTCTATTCTTCTGTAAGTATCTAGTTTCCCCATAAGTTTGAGTCCGAGGACCATGCAATACCTTGGTTCTGTCTAGTATCCAAGTATAGCTGAGTGGTTAGTTTCCCCATAGGCTTGAGTTCGAGAACCATGCAATGCCTTGGTTCTGTCTAACACTTCCATTCTTCTGTAAGTATCTAGTTTCCCCATAGGTTTGAGTCCGAGGACCATGCAATACCTTGATTCTGTCTAGTACCCAAGTATAACTGAGTGGTTAGTTTCTCCATAGGCTTGAGTCCGAGGACCATGCAATGCCTTGGTTCTGTCTAACACTTCCATTCTTCTGTAAGTATCTAGTTTCCCCATAAGTTTGAGTCCGAGGACCATGCAATACCTTGGTTCTGTCTAGTACCCAGGTATAGCTGAGTGGTTAGTTTCCCCATAGGGTTGAGTCCGAGGACCATGCAATGTCTTAGTTCTGTCTAACACTTCCATTTTTCTGTAAGTATTTAGTTTCCCCATAGGTTTAAGTCCGAGGACCATGCAATACCTTGGTTCTGTCTAGTACCCAGGTATAGCTGAGTGGTTAGTTTCCCCATAGGCTTGAGTCCGAGGACCATGCAATGCCTTGGTTCTGTCTAATACCCAGGTATAGCTGAGTGGTTAGTTTCCTCATAGGCTTGAGTCCGAGGACCATGCAATGCCTTGGTTCTGTCTAACACTTTCATTCTTCTGTAAGTATCTAGTTTCCCCATAGGTTTGAGTCCAAGGACCATGCAATACCTTGGTTCTGTCTAGTATCCAAGTATAGCTGAGTGGTTAGTTTCTCCATAGGCTTGAGTCCGAGGACCATGCAATGCCTTGATTCTGTCTAACACTTCCATTCTTCTGTAAGTGTCTAGTTTCTCCATAGGTTTGAGTCCGAGGACCATGCAATACCTTGGTTCTGTCTAGTACCCAGATATAGCTGAGTGGTTAGTTTCCCCATAGGCTTGAGTTTGAAGACCATGCAATGCCTTGGTTCTGTCTAATACTTCCATTCTTCTGTAAGTATCTAGTTTCCCCATAGGTTTGAGTCCGAGGACCATGCAATACCTTGGTTCTTACTACCTAGGTATATCTGAATGGTTAGTTTCCTCATAGGCTTGAGTCTGAGGACCATACAATGCCTTGGTTCTGTTTAACACTTCCATTCTTCTGTAAGTATCTAGTTTCCCCATAGGTTTGAGTCCAAGGATCATGCAATACCTTGATTCTGTCTAGTATCCCGGTATAGCTGAGTGGTTAGTTTCCCCATAGGCTTGAGTCCAAGGACCATGCAATGCCTTGGTTCTGTCTAACACTTCCATTCTTCTGTAAGTATCTAGTTTCCCCATAAGTTTGAGTCCGAGGACCGTGCAATACCTTGGTTCTGTCTAGTACCTAGGTATAGCTGAGTGGTTAGTTTCCCCATAAGCTTGAGTCCGAGGACCATGCAATGCCTTGGTTCTGTCTGACACTTCCATTCTTCTGTAAGTATCTAGTTTCCCCATAGGTTTGAGTCCGAGGACCATGCAATACCTTGGTTCTGTCTAGTACCCAAGTATAGCTGAGTGGTTAGTTTTCCCATAGGCTTGAGTCCGAAGACCATGCAATGCCTTGGTTCTGTCTAACACTTCCATTCTTCTGTAAGTATCTAGTTTCCCCATAGGTTTGAGTCCGAGGACCATGCAATACCTTGGTTCTGTCTAGTACCCAGGTATAGCTGAGTGGTTAGTTTCCCCATAGGCTTGAGTCTGAGGACCATGCAATGCCTTGGTTCTGTCTAACATTTCCATTCTTCTGTAAGAAGGGGTTTGTCCTCGGACCGCTACACTGGACACGGTTCCTCCTCGGGTTGGACAGTTTACCCTGCGGTGTTTTGGGGCAGGGGTTGTTTGGACTTTGATCTTACATGTAGCATTGATCTCGCCTTCAATTCCAGTTCCCGCCTTCCTCATTTACGAGGTGCCCTTTGGCCGTTCGCGCTCCGCGCTTGACGCTTCGATGCGCGAGACGCGCCTTCATTAATATCCTCGTGAATCGATACAGATCCAGCGGTTTACGGTCTCCTTGGGATTTGGCATCCTCATTATTAGTACCGCTGATAATTCTCCTTTCAAACTTTGTGTGGATTAACTCCTATCAGTCTTCATCCTCTATATAAGGCTTTCTAAGGGAAACGTTTCTCCACATTCCATGACTTTCCCACAACGACTAGAAACACGTCCCTTCAGCTCCCTGAGCCCCTTCTATAACCCTGCCAGGATTGTGACCAGAGTCGGAGGATATGGGGCGGCCCTGGGCGGGTGTGAGGGCATACGGGCCTAGGGCCCTACCACCCCGGCCAAGAGCCGTTGTGACCGCAGCCCCCACTGGGCTTCCGGCGCGGCAGAGTCTAGGCGTAACCCTGGTTATGCCTTGCGTGGTGGCTAGGAGGGATACCTTTAAAGTACCTAACGTTCCTCCCCGGGGCGCACCCCTGCCGGAGGAGACGCGCAAGATCACGTCATGGCTGGTGCCCGAGTATCGCTGTCTCCACTGGCCAACGCTCGCGAGGGTTAGGGAGAATCAAGGGAACATCATGAGGGAGGGCGTCCCGATGCCCCTGCGTCGGCTCCTCTCTTTGTTCCAGCTCCGCCGCACCGGACAAGGAGTTGTTTGTAGCTTGGGAGCATACTAGCCTAGACCTCTGTTTGTAGAATTAGCTTGTAAAATTAGTTTTAAAACACACCTGCCTGAGCCTCTGTTTGTATCTTGTACTTTTCTGTTTAATAAAATAATACGAAGTTCCTTTTCTTTTCTACTGAATCTTCTATTTCGGACCTTTTATTTTTCTGCAATGTTTGTTTGTTTCTTCTTTTATTTTCTTTTTGTTTGATGTGTCGCCACCAACCTTCCGTAAAATGACTACTTAGGAACGATCGCCCGTTGCGCCTGCCAGTGCATTAATCCTTCCCACAGACGACGCCAATTGTAGGGCCTCAGTTTAGGAAGGTTCCCCAACAATACATTTTTAGAGAGTGGGTTGAAGGGTTAAGCGCTCACAGGCTAACAACGGAGCACAAGCCACTTTCTTTTATTGAAGGATAATAAGCCCAATTTACAACTAAGGGTAGCTCCTCGGCCCTCGTCTAAGAAGGTTCTCCCTCCTCAAACTAACATCGCCTAGGAGCCATTCTATGTCCTTCTCCTTGAATGACCTCCCAAAAATCCCCCAAAAAATCCCCCTAAACTCTTTGCTCGCCTTTCTTATATAGTTCTCTCCCACCTATCCCCTTCTTCCTTCTGTTGATCATCCATTGGTCTTCCCTCTGACCGTCCATCCCATCAGAGGCCTTATCCGTGCTCAAGTGGCTCACCATGATCGATGTTGCCCTGCCAATGGGTTACATCCCCATTAATGCGGCCAGGGGGGGTTAGGTGAGCGCATTCAATGCAGAGGTGACAGCTCGCCTAAGGCTTGCCCCTTCGCCGTGCTCCTGTCGCCGACACGTGGCACTGGGCCTTCTCCTCCTCGGATATTCAAGGGGTCCCCCTCGGTGGGGAGGTACTCGTGTTCTTCCGAGAGCTCGGACGCCCGAGGGTGGGCCCTCCTCGGATATGTTCCTCGGGGGTCAGTCTTCGCGCTTTCATCCTCGGACCCCTCACGTGTCCTCGGCGTGGGCCCTTGGGCCTGGCTTGGAGTGGATCGAGGCTACCTGATTTTTTGGCCCCACAGCTATAATCCTTATTCCTTTTCCAACGTAATACGTTTAATTAAAAAAAATCCCAAAAAATTCAACTCCTGCTACTAGAGTTTTCCTATATATCTACAAGTATTATCAAAGCTCTGTAATTTCCCCAAGAACTACCCCATTCTCTATTATTTTCTGCAATTTCTAAAGCTTTTTTTTTTTTTTTGAGAAACCTAAAGCTTGTTTTTTTTTTTTTTTTGATAAGAAAACCTAAAGCTTGTTAATTGGTGTATAGTGTACTTATTGTTTCTTCTACTGACGAAAGTTTCAAATTTGCCATTTTGCGATTTATACATCTCTTTGCTTTATGCCCTGCTTTTTTCGATGTGGGCAAAATGCTTGTTTACACGTTAGGGAGTGTTTTACCATCATTCAAGATTGTGTTTGTTGGCAAAATTTTACTAGTGTGGGACACTTGATAGAAGAATTGAGCATGACCATGAAGGTTTTGTCAATTTGCTTGCAGCTGGACAAGCAGAGAAGCAAAACCGTTTTGAGGAAGAGAGATTGGATATAAATAGAAGACTATTTATTTTAAATGCAATAAAGGTTGTGGTTGGCTTAACATAAAATGATTTTAGAGTGTAAAATATTTTCAGGTATTTGGTCACATCATAAAAAATGCTTTGAAAAATATTCTAATGTGTTTGGCTATGTCCCTGAAAATCCTTTAGAAAACACATTCTCTCACATTTTCTCAACTTCCAAACAAATATTATAATAGAAAATCCAAATATATAAACCAAATCAACAAAAAAATAACCAAAAAAAAAAAAAATCAATCTTTCTCAAAACTAAGCATGGAGAGAGAGAGAGAGAGAGAGAGAGAGAGAGAGAGGTAAAGGACCATAGATTAGTGGGGGGGGGGGGGTCTGATGGCGACAAGATCAGCGGGTGGGTTTGACGACGACGAGATTGGCAGGTGGGTCTGAAGGAGGCAATGACGACAAGATCAGTTTGTAGATCGAAGAGGAAGAGAGAAGAGAAAAATCTTCCTTGAGTTTGAAAAATGATGGCAATGGCTTCGAGCTTGAGGTGGCAACGACGGCGAGGGTTGGGTTGGGAGTCGTGCCGAAGTTCAAGTGAGTGGTCTCTCTCTCTCTCTCTCTCTCTCTCTCTCTCTCTGTGGTAGGATGAAAATGAGGGTGTAAGTGGTTTGAAGGTAAAATAGAAGTGTAAACTATTTTACACTTTAGGAGTTGATAATTTATGGTCAACAGAAATCATTTTTCATTTGACTAAATTTTCCAACCAATCCAAATAATCCTCGTGTTATGAAATATTTTTCGTATTCCTTTTATAACTGAAACAAACATGGCCTAAATGAAAGCAATTTTCTTAAAAAATAAAAAAAGAAAAGAGATTGGTTTGTTGGAGGTCCTCCATTCAAGATTGAGTTCATTAAGCCATTTCTTATCTAAAGTGTATTTGTAATTTTATAAGAGCATTCGCATCAATTTGTGCAAAAATTATTATCTATTATAGCATAAGATTTTCTATTTTAAATTCTAACTTTTCAAAACACCCCACATTAGATTATCTAGTTTACACAATATTTCATTAAAATATCAATTTTTCTTGATTTAAAATTATTTCTCTTTCTTCGCATACATTCCATTAACTCTCTTCCTTCATCCTTGAAATACATAAAGAAAAAATAAACAACTAAATATAAAATGAATAGTGTTATTGTAAATTTACATGGCTATTGTAGCAAACTTATAAATTTACACAATGACATACGGATTGATATGAATCATTTTTTCTAATAGAGTTTTAACCTATGCATCCACTTCTGGTGATTACTATCATCAAATTAAGACATCAATCAATTTTTAGTGTAGGCGGGAATTGAACTCTAAATCTCTTATTCAATTATCAAAGACTTTACCAGTTGAGCTAACTGAAACCTACCACAGACTAATTGAATACTCTAATAAGGGTATTTTATTTCCATGGTCTTAAGATGTTGTACCAAACATGTGAATTACAAAGTCATTATTCTATTCTTGTGTTATCACCAAACAAATAAATAGTAGTAATTATTCCATTATAATATATTTTATTCTTTGTAATAGCTATTCATATTCTTATCTTATGTAATCGCTAATTTTCTACTACAGTTTAACAAACGTGCACTAAAGTGTTGACATTGGTTTTTTTTTTTTTTAAACAACATCGTTTTTTCTTTTCCAATTTGGGCTTTCTATTTTGTCTTTTTTCATTGGTATTATCTCTAAAAATACACCCAGGGGCCGTAGGTGATGCAATTCATACAATCGCCCCCAAATAAAAAAAGGCCCCACTTGTAAAAAAAATTATATATATAATATATTTATCTATTTATTTTAATTCAAAAAAATTTTAAGTACTTTTATTGATCAATAAAATGTATTAAAAAGACCACATTGTATCCTAAAATGCGAAAATTTAGCCATAGGATGATAAGAGTATAGGTTGCACTGCACAGGCGCACAACAACACAGGCTGCACAGTGCGCAACTGTGCAGTGCAGCCCACAGTTACAACTTATAAGACAACCCGGTTTCTCACTTTATCTATTATTATAAATTATTGTACCAATTTTGCATCTCAAAAAAGTAAAAAAAATAAAATTTAAATAAAAAAATTCAATATATATATTATTTAATTAATATTTAAATATAAAAAAGTCTCACTTAAAATTTTTGCTTAAAGACCCCAAATTGTTAAGCCGCACTGTAGACATCGTTATATTTTTCTTCTGCCGAAAGCTCAAATTGCTAAAATGGAATACCCAAATTGTATGTGGCAAAGGCTGTATCATAATTCATATGCGGGCCAGCACCATCAGATAATCTTACCTAAAATTTCCTTAAAAAAAAATTTGAACATACTTAATTTGGACTTTTGGGGTTTTGGTCCAATTACTTCTAAACCAACAAGAAGCCCAACAAAACTCAGTAGACTTGAGCACTTCTAAGCACAATCCTTACTTCACAAAACACAAACTGAAGTCTGCTCAGCACAAAATCCGAATGGATTTGGCAATTGGTTTAACCTGAACACCTAGACATGGACATTGTCCCCTTTTCTCTTTTCTCAGTTGCATGTGGTTACTACACAAACAGAACCAGACTCTGACCACTCAGCTTCTCTCTATTATCCATCACAATCACCAATAATCCCTGATAATAAAAGACCCGATTCATTAGCCACAGAGCGACAAAAGATTCAGGACAAAGCGTGTTAGAGTACAACCAGAGTAAGCCTGAATTAAAAACATCTACCACCCCCTATAGGAGGGGCATCATATGATCCTATTAATTGTTTCCACCCAACTCTCTCTCCTTTTATGTGTAGCTAAATTATTTGCACCGTTGGAGACACGGGACTATTATTGGTTTGAAGTTTGGACCATTTATTATCCTCCTACATTTGCAGCATGCAATCCACTTGACTATTCATCATGTCAGAGCCACATTATATGGTTTATTTATTAGAAATATTATGTCCACAATATTTTCACAATAAATTCTAAGTGGTAGAGTTTTACAGATTATTATTGTTAGGACAAAAAAGTGATTTCAGTGGTAGGTTCAAATTTAAAACAAATAACAACTAACTACCTATGATTTGTTGTGAAAATGTTATAGACGTAACACTTTTTCTTATTTATTGGTGCCGCAACTGCAATTTTCACTTAAAAAGTATTAAAAAAAAAAAACCTTAAGAGAAAAGTTAATAAATGCTTTAATGGCATTTGTTAATGAACCATTAAAAAAAAAAATTTATGAGAAAAGAAAAAAATTAATACTTTTAAAAATACTATAAAAATTTTTCTAAATAGTTTATTAACAATTGCTCTAAGGTATTCGTTAACATGACTCAAAAACTAATCTTAATCCGGAATTGATTTGCACTTTGAAGTTTGAAGTTGGCCTAAAACCATATTGAAAACACACTAATTGTAGAGTGCTACAAGTAGCCTAGTATTACAACTACTATATATTATTGAAGTCCAAAAGTGAGACCAAAGTGCACATAGGTTCATGATTTTCATTTCTCAAAATTTTGCCGTCAGAGATATCGATAAATAGCATGATATAAATTCAAACCGCATGGTGCAATAATTTTCATGCTCGTAATTTACGAAAAGTCAAAAAGCATTATTCAAATGAGTTTGGCTAAGTCAAAAGCAGTATTTTAATAGGGAAGTAAGATACAGGAAATATTGGAGGGGGGCTTCTCTTAGACACATGTTCTTCGATTTGGATTCATTAACAGCTTCAGCTTGCTACTACTACGTTTGCTATGTACTAATGTACCCAGTCCTCTCCTTCACATGCAATTATTTTGCCAGAATCAGAGAAACAACTAAAGAAGCTTGAGGAGAAAGCCATGGAAGAAAAGTTGGCTAGCTCTTGAAGTTGTCAAAAATGAGTTCTTAGGTGAGAACTAGTTTATTGTTTTACTTGGGTTCTTGAACATAATTGCTTGCTCTTCCTCTATTTATAGAATGCCAAGTCTCAAGAAAATGGAAGCTGATTATATTCATGAAAACCCAAGAAGCATCTTGGAGAGCTGGTTCTAGTCAATATGAGTCAATTCCATAGACTTAGCGACACATGAATTGACGTTGGATGTGCTTTCAAAAAACTGATGAGGACTTGAGGATAGCGTTGGACAGCATCTCTGGCCATGCATGACTGGCTACATATTTATCGTGGCTGTAAATTCAAAAGATAGCAGTAAAATTAAACCATTCACAATAGAGCATTCACATTAGTCAATTATGATGCGCATTGAAATAACAAAGAAAAGATCTACTTTGAACATGGTTAAAGTAATGTTAGAGCATTCACATCAGCCTTGTCAAATTTTTAGCTAAATTAACCAAAAAACTCCACTTTTTTTAGTTTAGCTATCTATGTTTTTTTTTTTTTTAGTCATACATTGGCCTTAATACTATGTCACTATTTTAATTAAATATTATTTCTTCATATTCACATTTTTAACCCCACAATCCACCACCAACCATCACAACCGCACATACTAGCTTGATTTTAATCCCAAAATTCACCACCACTCATCACAACTGCACACCCAGGTAGCACAACCAAACAAAAACCCAACACAGCCCACAATAATCCAGCACAATCCACAAATCCCAACCACCACAATGCTATCATCACCACATCAACCCACAAAACCCAACAACCACCCCACAAAAACACAAAACGTTATGCAGCCGACGCATCAACGCCATTGAACCTAGCCAAAACCCAACCAAAACTCAAATCGGACCCAACCATCGTCATCAACCACCACATCCATTGTCACCAACCACATACCAATTAATGATGTTGATCGATTCATGAGAGAGAGAGAGAGAGAGAGAGAGTCACGGAGAGAGAAAAGAGATATAAAAAATAATTTTATTTGTAGTAGTGAGGAGTAGTGTCTCGCTGGTTGTAGCAAAGTAAATTAAATGCTAAATTTTTTTGATAGTTTGTTGAGATTGATGTGTGGCATTTTTTAGGTTTTTAGCTACATTTTTTGGAAAATTAATTCGAATGCTCTTAGGTCATTGCAAATGGACTTGTCATTGTCTATGGATAAAATGAAATTTAAATATGTATTTTGAAATATAAATCATGGTACACCAAATGACAGGGAAAAAAAAAAGGAGTGGAGGGAGGTTATTAAGAGAATCAAAATAGACGAGAGAAAATGAAAAAGAAGAGAAAAAAGAGTGAAGTAAAAATCTTTATTATGAAAATTTTAGATTTAGGGAGCCTCATTTTGGCTATTAAAAAAAAATGCAAAATTCATCATATGAAAAGGTTATTGTTTCTCACATATCCACATTCCATCAAATGTTCATATACTATACACGATCTAAAAGAGTGTAGACATGATATGGAAGAATGTAAAACACTATTGGATGTGAAACAATCAAAGCCCTATGAAAAATACAAAATTTTTTATAAATTGCATCTATAAAAAATTATAAATGCAATTTACTCTATAAATTTTTATTTTGTCTAGGTTTGATTTGGGTGGGATTGTCGTGTTTCAATTTTTGGGTTTTTTTTTTTGGAGGGGGGGGGGGGGGGGGGCGGTGGGGGGTTTGTAAGTGTGGTTTGGTTGTGGTGAGCGGTGGTGGGATTGGGTTGCTGGTAATGGTTGGGGTTGCTGGTCGAGATTTGACTGCTGGTTGATTAACCTAGTTTTTTATTGGGTTGTGTCAACTGAGGGAGTGAGGAAGATTTCGTCATTTTAAAAATTGTTTTCACATGTGCGAATCATTGTGAACCACATTTCTATATATTTTTAAGAACAATAGTTTCATCCAAGTCAAATTTCATGTCAATGCTCCTTTAGGTTATGTAAGACATAAACTAACAAACATAGATGGAAAGATGAAAAATAAAACGTTTTGCAAATTATAGGAACAAGAAAAGAACTTTTGTAAAAGTTTAAAGACAAAAATGATATTTTACCTTATTTTATAACTATGGAGTTTAAGGGTCCGTTTGGTAATATTGTTCTAATAACGTTATTTAAGTGTTGTAGAAATATGTGTGGGTGAAAAAGTGCTCTAAAAATACGTGTTGTGTTGTTTAAACAACAAAAACTGTTGTTCAAACAACGTAACCAAATAGGTCATAAGTTAAAATGGCATCCTTTTCATCGTTTCCAATATTTTGTTTCTTTTGTAGTCGGCTTCGTCTCTAAAAGTAGACATCATTATATTTTTCTTCTGCCGAAAGCCCAAATAGCTTAAAAAGGAATGCCCAAATTGTATGTGGCAAAGGTTGGATCATAATTTATATAAAGGAGAAATTATAAGATTCACATGGTGGACAAGTGACGTGGTCCACAATTTCACTAAAAAACTCCCATCTGTTTAAAATTATTAGTTAGAAAATTTTTTTAAACAGAAATTAATTACTGAATCAACAATTTTAAACAAGTGGAAGTTTTTTAGTGGAGTAATAAATCACATCACTTGTCCACTAAAAAACTCTATAATTTCTCCGTATGAAGGCTGGCCCCATCTGATAATTTGATCTAAATATTTCCTTAAATGTTTTTTTATACATATTTTGGACCTTTGGGGTTTTGGTCCTAACACTCATAAACCACCAACAAGCCCAACAAAACTCAGTAGACTCGACTCTTGTTCTAAGCACGATACTTAACAAAACACAAACTGAAGTGTGCTGAGCAGAAAACCCAAATGGGATTTTTTTCCTGGTTCAACTTAATTGAACACAGAGACATGGACCCTTTTTTCTCAGTTCCTGGTTTAACTTAATTGAACACAGAGACATGGTCCCCTTTTATCAGTTTGCATATGGTCACTACAACACAGAGAACCAGACGCTGACGACCCAGCTTCTCCCTATTATCCATCACAATCCCCAATACTACTGCCACTGGAACCTCAATCCCCGTGCCTGCCTAGCCCCTTCACAGTTCACACCAATCATTTCCTGTTGTTTCCACCCATTTTATACCTCATTTTTTTGCACGGTTGGAGAGTGGAGACAGATGGGGACTATTATTGGTTCACAGTTTGGACCATTCATCCTTACATTTGCAGCATGCATTCCACTTGGCTATTCACCATGTTACAACCACACGATTTCTTTATTGGTGCCGTAACTGCCGTATCCATTTATAAATAGCATTAAAAAAAAAATTATGTTAACAAATGACTTAGGTAATTGTTAATAAATTATAATAAAGAAGTTTTGATATTATTTTTATGAAAAATGTAAAACGCTATCAACAACATTTATTGTTAAATTATTCTCTTAATAAAATATTTTTTAAAATATCTCATCAACATTGGTTAACAATTTCCTAAAAAAAAAAAGAAAAAGAAAAATGTTAATGGCTCTTTATAGATCAGTTATTGTAGAGTCCAGAGAATGAAAAATTGGCATGAATTGATGAGAGTTGTTAAAAATACGGCTAACATTATAAAGCATACGGTAATTCCAAATTGGTCCCAACTTTGCAATTGGTCTAAACCCATATTGAAAACACACTAATTGTAGAGTGCTACAAGTAGCCTACATGGTTTCATGATTCTCATTTCTCAAAATTATTGCCGTCTTGAGATATTAACAAATAGCATGTCATAAATGTTCATCAAAATTCAAAACAAATGGTGCAATAATTTTTCATGCTCGTAATTTAAGCAAGCACAGTATTAAAACGAGTTTGGCAAATGGTATCAAATTTTTAAAATGCCTAAGAGACATGGAAAAGACAAACAAACCGAAGCTAAAGTACTCTGACTACACTGACATGGAAAGAAAGAAAATATGAAATATTTATGAACAGTGTTAAGAATTACCAAAAGTCGCGCCGATTGCGTGTATTCAGTCCTGCTCTTCGCAATAAAGACCATCCCTCTCCCCAAATTTACTATTTTGCCCTTTCTTCCTTCCATTTTAAAACAAACGTCAATTCGATACACCGAAGGTTTGATTACACACTCTTTTTAATATTTTTTTTTACGTTTTGAGAGAAATATGGCAAAGTCTTCGACGCCCAACGCGACGTCGTTTCCGGCTATTAAACCTCAGGATTACACTCACAGTCCGGTACACTACGCTGTCGCTGTAGGCGATCACACCACTCTGTCCCGACTCGTCTCGACTCTGCCCAAGCTCGCCGACCCGGCTCAGATCCACACCGAGTCCGACTCGCTCGCCCAGGAGAAACTCGCCGATAAAATCTCCGCCGTCATCGACCGCCGCGACGTGCCTTTCCGGGAGACTCCTCTCCACCTCTCCGTTCGCCTCAACGACGCCGTTTGCGCGCGGGCACTAGCTCTCGCCGGAGCTGACGTGTCGCTTCAGAACTCCGCAGGATGGAACCCGCTCCAGGAGGCTCTGGTTCGGCGGTGCTCCGACATTGCACTCATTCTCCTCCGCCAGCACCACCGCTCCGCCTGGTCCAAGTGGCGACGGAGATTGCCACGTGTCATCGCCGTGCTACGCCGCATGCGCGATTTCTACATGGAGATCTCTTTCCACTTCGAGAGCTCTGTCATTCCCTTCGTCGGAAAAATCGCTCCCTCCGACACGTACAAGATCTGGAAACGCGACGGCAATCTCCGAGCCGATACTTCCTTGGCCGGCTTCGACGGCCTGAAAATCCAGCGCGCCGATCAGAGCTTCCTCTTCCTCGGAGACGGCGACCAGAGTCACGACATTCCCTCCGGAACTCTCCTGGTCCTCAACCGCGACGATCGCAAAATCTTCGACGCTTTCGAGAACGCCGGCTCTCCGATGAGCGAGTCCGACATCGCCGGATTCTGCGCTCAGACGAGCGTGTACAGGCCGGGAATGGACGTCACAAAAGCGGAACTCGTCGGAAGAACGAACTGGCGTCGGCAAGAGAAGACCGAAAGCGTCGGCGAGTGGAAAGCTAGGGTTTACGAAATCCACAACGTGGTTTTCAGCTTCCGGTCAAGAAAAGTCGCCGGTGGAGATTCTGACGTGGCAGGTAGCGAGCAAGTGCTTCCTCTAGAGCTAGACGAAGACGACGACGGTTTCCTAGTAGCCGAGAATCCGAGCTTCGGGTTTCCTTCTGCCGATCAGAGAAGACACAGTAGCTTCGTTAGAGAAGAGAGGGAGTGGGTAACGGTGCCTAGAAAAAGCGTCGACGTTGCGTCAGTAACGGCGCCGCCGCGAAGGTCGGTTTCGACGGTGGCTCCGCCGCCACAAACCAAAGAGAAAGAGTACATACGGAGTTTACGTCCGTCAGTTTGGTTAACGGAGCAGTTTCCGTTAAAAACGGAGGAACTGCTACCGTTACTCGACATTTTGGCAAACAAAGTGAAAGCCGTTAGGAGGATGAGAGAGTTGCTGACCACAAAGTTTCCTCCGGGGACATTTCCGGTGAAGGTAAGGGGCATTTTGGGAAATTGAAAAACTAAAAAAAAAAATTTAATGAGGGGTCCACTGAATTTGGTCTGTGGAGCCTTTGCTTTTGCTTTTGTTTTGGTTTCTTTTGATGGGCAAGGCAAGCAAACGGTCTTGGTTCTTGTGGGGATACAAAGATCTGACGTGGAACTTTTGAGATTTTGCCTTGATTTTAATCAGGCGGTGGTTGAGGCCTGTGGGCCATTGATCATTCAAGGTTTACTTTTTCCTTCAGACAGGGATGGAGTTGTGCCGGTACATGGGACCCTAACTGTCTTAATGTCCCTACTTTGACAAAAAAGAAAAATCCAAAGTCTGACTTTGACCAATGACCATGATCTTGCCTTGCCATGTCATAGGACTCATTGTACTGATGTCGTGGCAAGCGCCTGCAGGGCCCACTAACGGTTAAAGCAATTGTTAATTTTTTTATTGTGATTAATCAGACGGTGACTGATGGTTTTTGTTTTTATGGGACAGGTGGCAATTCCGGTGGTCCCTACAGTGAGAGTGGTGATAACATTCACAAAGTTCGTTGAGCTTCAACCAATTGAACAGTTTTACACACCATTTTCAAGTCCAAGACAGTTACACCATGGAGGACGAGGAGGGTTGTCGGAGGAGGAGCACAAATCAGACACACATTATTCGTCGTTACCGGCGTCATCATCGTCCTCCTCCTCCTCCTCCTCCTCGATGCCGTCGTGGTTGAGGCGAAGCAGTAGCCAATCAGTATCGACGAGTAAGCAACAACATAATCATCATCAGCAGCAGCAGCAGCAGCAGCAACGTAGTTGTTTGGGGGCACAAGAGTCGGACCCTTTTGCTATTCCTAGTGGATATTCGTGGTCTAGCGTGGATGATAAGTCACGCAAAATGAAGAAATCTAAGTCCACTAGGAAATCCAAGTGAGATTGATTTTGATTATTTGTGTCCCAAAAAAATGGCAAGAACAAATCTAGAGTGGGAAAGAAATTGTAACATCACGTGGGGGTTGGGTGTTGGGTGAATTTGCGTGTGTTTAATGATTTGCTAGATAGAGAGAGAGAGAGAGAGCAGATATACCATTTAATTTTTAACCATTAGGCATTATGCTATGTTTATAGAAAAGATTTTAGGCAACATTTTGGGCCAAGAAATTGCTACCCGGTTGGTTCATTAAAAATGGTTGCTCCCAATTTTGTTCTTTTTTTTTGTTTTCTAATTTTATATGCTACATCATATCTGGGGTACTCTTTTTTTATATGCTACATCTTATTTACTAACAATGACCTCCACGGTCCAAGGAAGAGGGAAAGGGGCCCAGCCCAGCCCACAAAAGAATTATCCACTTCCCCAACTCATGAGCCAGCCCTGTTATTATTTCTGGTAGCCCAACAAAAATTACATACATTGAACTTATTAGATTCCATACAGAAAATGCCTTCCAAAAATTCAGTTTGCAACTTTTTGTTTTTGATTGAAATCCAGCTCGCAATTTTACCATTACTCAGAATAGCTTCATGTATAACTTTTACAGCCCCCTTCAATGGTTACCAACTTACCATGCTAAGGTCAACAGCAACCTGAAGATTCCCTCGTCAAAGTCCTCATATGTTAATGTTAAGTCTAAGTATTGAGTCTTGTTGATCGACTTTAGTAGATGTTTCTGTAATGCCTTGCAAAAAGTACATTACCAAATGTAAGATTGAAAGATTTCGACATAAAAGGACAAGACAATTTTGAAAGTTAGAGCTTTCTTTAATCCTTGACTTTGTGTTGGCTTGCCTACAAGAAGTTTCCTTCTTTAATTCATATAATTCTTTTTAAAAGATCTAGGCACTGTTAAAATATAGAATTCAAATGAAATAGTTGCCAAAAGTCTTGTAAGTTAATTGGTACTTTCTAGTATTTCAATGGAGATATAAAATATTCAAATCCTCCTACCCTCAATTATCGATGTATTAAAAAAAAAATGGTCAAATCAGATAAATTTTCTAAATCATTTACATCTACGCCAAGCATTAAATAGTAGGATCCTCAAGCCTCATGTGACTTACACCCCTGATGAATATGAAATTCAACATTAGGTCATATTAACTTTCAGATGAAGACAAGAAATAGCAATCATGCAATTCAATCCAACCTGAAAACATATGTTCTTTCGTTTTCCATTTGGTTTTCCATCTATTCATTTGGATAATGCTTACTAAACTGTCAAGCAGTTGGCAGTTGGCACAATTTTGATTATTGGCTGATGAGTGACGAGACAATGGAGCTACTAGCATAGGCAAATCAATGTGCTTCTTCCACTATGCATGTGCTGCACCAATTTCATGAATAAATTCTTGCCTTCCTATCATAACCTAAATTATTTGAATTTAGTTTAGTGATAGAATAAGACTTTCTAGATAGATTAGTATTGCTATTTATTTGTATTCAAATTAATTCCTATGTTTTAGGATATGATTGATACCTATGTTTGAGGATTTGTTAATGAAGTTATCTTATCCCAGGCTATTTATGTACGTTGAATGCATTAATGATAATTAAACAAAAATTAACCAAAAATATCTATTTCCTCCCTCAAGTTTAGGAGATTAGTCATCTCCAATTGACTATATTATCTTTTATGACTAGGTTCACAACACTTCCCCTACAATAGACAAGTGAAAAACCAAGTTTAAGTTGCTATAATGACTTGCGGATAATTGTGCCACTATTATTATTTAAAAGTACGATATAATAATAATTGTATTTACGATTAAATCAAGACACCAATTAACTTATTATTAATGTTCGTGAGATTCAATTATAGATTTTTTATTGGACGGCAAGAGACTATAAAATAAATTATGCCGTGGTTATCTTGTGGCACTTCAATTCCACCAATCAAATTGACCCGAGCTGTACCTAAAAAATGGGTTATCAACCTGACCCAGGTCTAGCTCAAATCCTCATATCTGATAAGTTGTTGGTGGGACGTGCAAACCCAGACAGTCAGTTCCAACTTACTCCAATTATTTAGTGTTGATGAGGATGATAAACATGTTCGGCTACTACTCTACTTTAATATAAGTAGAAGATGCTATATTTGATTAGAAGGAGAGTTAAAAGAATTTGGTAATAAAGAAAGGAAGATGCCAAAACAAAGCTTGCTTCACTAGATGGAAACTAGAATTATTGAGTTGTCATGTCCTTTTTTTAAAGTGTAAATTGGGGGTAAAGAATAGTCCCCACCGACATGTTACGCTTTGTTTATCCAGCTTAAAGAAAGCTCTTTCAAACACATCTTATTCTCAATTAACTTCCATAGTTTCTCAACCTGGTTCCCTGCTAACCACATTTACAAGGTACCCTCTTCTCTCTCTCTCTCTCTCTCTTATTCCTTTTGTGATTGAATGAGCTATTATAAATTGCTGTTTGAAAAGTTTAATCCTTTGTGTTTTCTGGGTTTGGTAGATTGTGAAAGTTAGGTGTGTGTATTGTTTAGATCTTTTTTTCTCTCACTCAATGGGGATGTGATCCATGCCTTTGAGTTTTGATATGCTTATGTTTATAGTAGATCCATTTTCTTTTTATCACCTCCAAAGATCTTAAAGAAGAAGAAATCTTCTCCACTGTATGGCTGCTTCATCTGCTTTTTCAGTTATTTGTCTTGAAAAATCATCTTAGGCTGAAAACTGCAGACCAATGAAACACTTTAATCTTATAATGTCATGAAAATGGAGTAGCAGTTCCAAATTCTCAACTTTTTTTCTTTTTTCACTACATTAGAGACTTGGTGTTTCCAGAAAAAGCACAGAGAAATAACCCCACTTACAGCTCTGATTTCCTCATAAGCTTCAGCTTTGTTTCTTTGATGTTTGTACATTTGTTAATTGGTTGATGATTTTGGGTTCAGAAACTAGGTTTGCCTAAGTACACAAGAAAATATGGCTACAGAAGCACCAAGCTGGGCAGATCAATGGGGTGCTGGAGGAATAGGTGCCATGGGGGATGAAGACAACAGTAATACCCAAAAAGAAAGCGGCAATAACAAGAAGGGCAATGCAAAAGGTGGGCTTGACAAAGCCAAAGCAACTGCAATGGTGGGAGCACAAAAGATTAAGAGCGGGGCATCTGCTGGCATCAAATGGGTCAAGAATCAATGCCAGAAAAAAAGCACTTCCTCTTCTAAATGAACATGCAGATTGTTTAATTTCCATTTTATTAAAAAGCAGAATCAATGGAATGTTTGCAATTTGTACTACTGTTGAATTTGAATGGAGACCATGGTTTTATGGAGTCAGATATACAGGCCACTAAGATTTTATTTTATTTTCCTTTGTACTGGTCAGAAACACGTAGTCACATACATTTGCAACAAGTAGGTTAAAAACAATCCCATCAAAAAAAAAAAAGAAAAAAAAAATGGAAAAAAAAAGTAGGTTAAAAACAATAAGATAAAATAAAAGGTTTTAAACCCAAGAACAGCTGTCTATTGTGAGGACAAAGGTATCTCATGGAACAAGCTGTCTATTGTGAGGACAAGGTATCTCATGGAACAGCTCCATGAGACTATCTTCTCCCACATGCTCCCGCATGCTGGGAGACACTGACTTCATAAAACCGTTTTCATAAGATCATTTTCTATCTATTGCACTAGGATGAAGTAGATACTACAAAATTCTCATGACATCCTTCAATTGTAGGCCATGCCCACTTAGTGACAAACACTATTCTAAATTATCTTAAATTTCCATTGCTATCTTAAATAAAATAAGTAAAAACAACTTTTTTTCTGAACAATCACGAGCCAACGCCTGTACTACCCATGCATATTTGAAATTGCATGTAGAGTAGCCATGTATCTTATGACACTAAGATACTACTCTGTAAACATTTTGCTTTCGTCGTGAGGACCCACAGGTTTTAGCACTCTTACAAACCATTGACCCACATAATTTGTGAGTAATCATGTGCACAGTATTAACAATAATTGATAAAGGATAAAAAATATCATTCTAGAATTTCTCTAGATTTTGAGTGAGAAAAAGGGAAGGCAATAATTGGGACTATAGTATCCAATTCCAACCTTCTCCTGACGGAGGAAGAAGCATCAATGACATCTATAAAACAGTTGGAAAATCACTGAGTACTTGATTCCATAGATTCAAATTCCATTGTAAAGACACCATATAAGTTCAAACTGCTTCCAACATAAACTAATCCAGATTTAACTACAATATTTTGATAAGCAGGTAAGGCATTGACTTGAGAGAGACTTCTGAGAATTTACACCATCCAAATTTTATATACACAAACTAGTATTGGGATCCGAAGGTGTTCTCTCCACTGTAAGTCATGTAAAGAAATCCATCTTCATCCTTGTTTTCCTCGTAGATTGCAGACATCAAGGATGCTGAAACAACAAATGAGATATTACAAAAACAACCACAGGAATATTACATATATCTTGGTTTTTAATAAATATACCAGTTAGCTACTCACCAGTAGGAGGTAAGGTGTTTTTCACAAAGACAAAAATAGCCTTCTCAGCACCAAGCTTAATCCTTTTCCGGACAACATAAACAAACTGCCCAACAGTCAAATCAGCCGGAACAAGGTATCTGCAGCAATAACAGATAGGTGAGGATCACTCCGTGCATAAATTGAAGTTGACACTTGACAAGGCCCTCCAATCCAAAGGAACATCGAATTTTTACATATTAACATAAATGAAGAAACTTCAATTAACTATTGCAAAACTAACAATTTGTCCAAGCATATTATTTCAAAGAAACTAAATTTTTAATGCCTCAATCCAGAGTAACTAAATACTAACACCACCATCAATGGTAAGTACCAATTTGCTGTGACAAAGCATTGACACAAACTCAGAAGGGTGCAAACATAATTTGTGTCACATTGTCTCAGCCCCTGCTGCACAACCACCATAACCCTTACTACCAATGTCACCCAGCACTAAGAATTCCACCACCCTAGATCACCATTACTGCTAAATGGCCATTCTGTAAGACATTTTTTACCACCTAACAATTTTCATCACTACCATAACTCTAAAAGACCATTACCACCTGTATGATGTCAAGACCAAATCTGTCAACTTCCAAGTCTTGCCACGTTCACTTTCATACACCACAACATTAATTTCATTCACTTTAAACAAACAAAAAAAAAGGAAGAAACTTCCAGCACATATGATTGGCTAGCCAGAATTTACAAATTGAACATCAAAACACTACTGAAGAAACAAGGAATTAAATAAGGATGGCCAGTATTGGATTTGCATCACAACAAAAACATATTAAAATACAAAAGAAGGGCAGATGCAACTAACTTCTTCTTATCAATGTCAGGGATGTCGCTTCTTTCAGCCTTCTCCACAATCACCTGCACAGAATAGCCAGTTTGAACAATAATTACACCGAAACATATGCATTCAAAGTAAATTGTCTTCATCCATAGTAATTCTTACAGGTACTCTGTCTGGGTATTTCTCTCTGATGCGACCAGACTCTGCCATCCTCCTTTCTGAAAGGTCAAAAACCAAAAACTTTAGAACAAAATAGTCCAACACATACACATGATACAACAATTCACAAAACTCACCCAAGAAAACCCACCACCTAACATCCATTTTAAAGACCAATTTATACAAAACTCACCCAAAAATCCTGAAAATTCTAACGCAGAGAATGAGGCCCGAATTCCATCAATAACCACCATCCAATCAACTACCCACCCTCTTCAATTCCATCGACCCAAATTAGGTATTTATTTTTCTTGCTAAATAGAAAAACATCATTAAACATTGTCAAATCATACAGATTCCTTCATCACCAATCCCATACATATTACCAAAACTCAAAACACCATAATTTCCCCCCCCCCCCCCCCCCCCAAAAAAAAAAACAACAATTCACAAAACCCATCACAGAAAAACACATGGGCATCACAAAAAATCAAAACTTTCTTATTTTTATATAGAAAAAAAGAAAACTAACCCAACGGATGTTCGAGCTTGAACGAGTTTTTGGCCATGGCTAAACCTTCACCGCGATCACGACCTGCGAAAACCAAACACCGAAACATTATTAAAAAAAAAAAACCCACAAACCATCTCTGACCCACAAACCCAAATAACCAAATAGCGTGTACAAAAGATTAAAGAAAACAAAAAAAAAAAGGGTTAGGAATTGAACATACTGAACACGAAAAAGAGGGATCGAAAACGATAATTGAGGGTTTTTGGAAACGGAAAGATTGAATGATTGATTTGGTTTTTATATTAGAAGAAAGGGAAAAAACACAAAACGAGATAGCTAGTCACAATCAAAAACAGAAAGAGAGAGAGAATTTAAAGGGATTTTGTTTGCGTTTTGGATAGGAAGAAGAAACTTACTATGATTTTGGTTTTTCGTTTACAACACGGAACCTTTTAGTTTTTGTTTTATGCTTTTGTTTTGTTTTGTTTGTTTTTATTTCTTTTTTTATGTTTGGGATTTTGTATTTGCCTGTTGCGCAAGCAAACTGTGTTTGTTACTTAATGGGGGTGTGTGTCTTGTGCAACGGTGGCGTTTTGGGGGTGATTGGGATTGGATATGATATTGTTGGAGACTTGGATGAGTCTCGTGGGTTTGGGTTGGCTTTATTTTCGGTTTGCTTAAGGATTAATATGATGGGGGTAAATTAACAATTTTGCTTGATTCACACTTCATTTTGAGAGAATAATATTAATTCATATATCCTATTGTCTAAATTAAGAGTTTAATTATATGAAAATTGTGATTTTTATTTTATTGTAACAAATGAGGATAGTTTTGTAATTACACCAAATTTTCGTTGCAATTAACAACCAATAGTTTGTTTGAAATCCACTTATTTTGCTGAAATCGAAAATTTTTTGCTGAAATTATTGTAGATAAAAGTAAAAATTAGTTGAAATAGTACAGTAAAATTCATGAATAGTACAAAAAAGTGCATTAAAACTCATGAATAGTAGCAAAAATAAGCTGAAAAATAAAATAAGCTAGAAAAAATAATTTTTGCCAAACACACACTTAGAGTGTAAGGAGCATAGTGATACAATTCTTTCAAATTGGGATGTTAATCAAGCAAATTGATAGTTTGGGAAAACATTGTAATGGGGTAAAAGTTTAAGATGATAAATCCTTCCAAAAAAAGGAAAGATCTGGTAAATTAACAATTTGCTTGATTGGCACTCCATTTTGAGAGAATTATTTCAATATGTATATCCTATTGTCTAAATTAAGAGTTAAAATTATATGAAAATTGTGATTTTTTTAATTGTAACCAATGAGTATAATTTTGTAATAATTCAACAAAATTTAATTTCATTTAACAACCAATTTAGAGTGCAAGGAGCATATTGATACAATTCTTTCAAATTGGGTTGTTAATCAAGCAAATTGATAGTTTGGGAGGACATTGTAAATGGGGTAAAACCGTAAAAGTTTAAGATGAAAAAATATAATATCCCTGTGATGATATGAGATAATATAGGTTAAAGATGATTCATTTCATGGTGAAAGATTTAATTTTTTTTTTCAATGAATAGTTAAAATGTAATTTACTTTTTAAAAAATAAAATAAAAATTGGGATTAGTTTTAAATCGGTCGCTAGATTTTCAAAACTTATAATTTATATCATCGACTATTAGAACAATGTTAATATATCACATACAATATAATCCCTTAAATTTTATCTATTAACCTACCTAATAATGACATTGCTTTTCTATTTTTCTTTACAAAATGAAGTCGTTTTTGTGTGGGTTAATGACAAGATTCTAATGAATGTTAAAGGAAGTGGCACATTGATATATTGTAATAATAGTCAAGAGTATAAATTATAAGTTTTCATAATTAAGGGACCAACATAAAAGCAACCTCAATTTTAGCATTTATGAATTAATTTGGTATCCAGTTTTTAAAATCATATAAAGAATGATTTTTTTTATGAAACTGATTATTTTCATGTCAAAAATAAACTAGTCCCTAACTCATCAATACATGAGAAAGTTTGAAAAAAAATTATGATTATCATCAATTTTTTTTTGATGAATAATAAAGTTATCATCATAAATTGACAACTCACGTTTGTCCATATGATTGTTGAATTTTTTTTTCTTATCTATAATTTGGAAAAAGGGAAAGAAAGAAAGAAAGAAAGAAGGAGTCTCTGGTCAATGAGAGGAAAACACAATAGTGTACTTCATAGACAGATGAATTTGGTGAAATTGAATGTATTCTGACAAAAATTGCTGTGAAATTAACAGTCCTCAATCTAAAACTTTAGACTGATAAAAAAAAATAAATTAGCTTTCAGAATTGCTTTTTGCAATATAAACAAAAACTAAACCCCTTAGATATTGATTAGGTGAAAAAGAATGGGATTGGACCAAGTTGTTATTGAAAAACAAAAAACAAAAAACAAATTATAAAATTTACCTGAAACTGGCCTTATGGACCAAGTACTCCTGGAGATTGGTCTGAACTTCTGAATTACCTTCCAGAGTACCCCACAAAAGGATGCAATCACATGCTACAGATCAGTGAGACAGTGGATTTTGGAGGGACCAAGCGTGCAATCCTTGCCTCATAGGCCATCCCCATAGAAGACGAAGAGCCTGCTTGTTTAAATTTCTAATTTTTACTTCTTAAATCTAGTAAATATCCATGACCTTTTACAGTTCCAATCTTTTTTCAAGTTATATATATATATATATATATATATTTTTTTTTTTTTTTATTCCAAATTTTTTTACAGGTGCAATACTATTTAGAAGTATGATGTCTGTTTCATGAATCTGAGCAAAATAGCAATATGGATAAGAGAGAATCTGAGTCAAATTAATCAGAACTATCTAATTTATTTTTTAAGCTAAATAATAAGCCAATAATAAATTTTAGTTTATCTCAAATGAACTTGTACATATAGGTCCAAAAAAAAAAAAAAAAAAAAAAACCATATTAGGATGATTTATATATATTTGGTGCCAATTATTGAAACATCTATGTGAGCTACTAAAACCTATAGAAGTTTTAATTTTTTAAAACTCATTGATCTCTCACTATAGCCCAAGTACCTCATCCTAGCTAGTCTTCTTGTTCAACAATGAAACTTAATTATCGTTTCAGAAGAATCACTTGTCCTTTTTCTTATGTGCCTTGAGACTCCCAATCTCCTCATAACACCTACAAATTAATGGTAAGAGCATATATTAAACCTCTCTACTCATAGACCAGTAAACACTTGGGAGGACACTGCAGCTATATATATACCAGGACCACAAGGCCATTCGTCCAAGGTAACTTCACCATCTCTCTCTCTCTTTCTGGTCTCTTTCTCTCCCTTTTTGGTTTTTTCTGTAGTTATAGCATTGATTGTGCATGCCCTCTAGATCCAGTTTACCATACGAAAAAAACCAGAAGATGGGTCACTGTTATTCTGCTCCATCATCAACTGAAGAACACAACTGTGATGAAGAGGATTCAAGCGTGAAGAAAAGATGCTTAGCTATGGCCAAGGAACAAAGGTCCAGGTTCTACATATTAAGGAGGTGCATAATCATGTTGCTTTGTTGGCGGAAGTACGAAAAGTACTAAATTTATCTGTGTTTAATAACTACATCACCCTCTATATATATGTAAGCCATGAAGATGATGAATTGAAGACAACTTCAAATCGGTGCATCATTATGGTGGAATTTTCTAGCTTATCTTATTCTTGTGTACTAAAGGCTGTACATATGTAATCAAGAGTAGGAGAAGATCTTATCGAATGTATTGGTAAGCTTAGTACTAATTGCAGTTAGGGTTAAAGCCTAGGTCATTGTCAGGTACAGAATATGTTACAATTTAAGTCAAATTCTAATTTGGACTTGGTTATGTTTTTAAGTGTTCTTGATAAAGAAAAGATTTATTCCTTGTTAAGTAATAATTTTATCTTTTAGTCACCCCCGAAAGAATAAGTATTAAAGTTTTATATATAATTAGCATTTGCACATGGGGAGAGACTCTTAAAAGAACATGAGTTTGGTATTTTTTTTTTTTTTTGGGTTAAAAGATACTGTGTTTATAAGTAATAAGTTTGTTATTGTTTGTGCGAGAGTTATTGGTTGGGTTGGGGTTTTGGGAATGTGAGTTTGTCTGCATAAGGTTTTATGAGTGAGTTTGTATTTTTGTGAGAATTTTGTTTTTGTTTATTTTTATGCGAGATTTATAAGAGTATTGTTTGTGAGGTTTTGATTAAGAATGTTTATAATCCTTATAAGTATAGTGAATTTTGATTGGTGTTACCCATGAATATGGACATGTAGTTAGTCAAACCACGTTAAACTTTTGTGTTTTGAATGAATGTTTTTTAATTCTTATTCGTATGAATATGCTTATGCTAACCTCAAATTCCAAACAAATATAATCACCGAACTTGATAGAGAGAGAGAGTGATGTAGACCCACTTTGTGTTGGTTGCTTCGAGAAAACCAAAACCTCCTAATTGATAAATAGATTATTTCTAGAAAGTTCAGATCAAAATAAAGGTTCATAACATTCTTCTCCTCTAAAAAAAACCCTTGTCCTCAGGGTCTTTCTTCTTTTTCTCACTACTAAAAAGTAAAAAGATGGTCTAAGCCACTATAGAAAGCACCGGTATAGCCTAAATGGACATATGCTAGCGCTTTTAGGAACTATACCCGAGTTTTTGAAGTGCAGGTATAAGCTGTTTTTTTTGTAGTGTCTTTCTCTTCCTCCACTTCCATGAAGCACTTCTCTTTGATTTCTTAAATGTTGACCTTCTGGATTTGATTTTCCTTCCATTCTTACATTCCTCAAGTTTTATTATTTACTTTTGAATGACATGCCATTAGCTTTTGCAGGCGAATGGCGTAAAGATATAAAGTCTCGAGTTTTTTTTTTTTTTAGGTGTCGTACTTACCCATCCTTTAAGACCTTGTTACCACTTTCTTGTTCCTTGGATCTGCAATCTTAAAAGAATATTTCGTAAGCCTTCATTGTCACACATGAAAACTAGGGGCAAGCATCACTGCGAGCATTTGTTCTATAGCTTCTAGCTTCTAATCTTTCCATCCGACGGTCCTCTTCAATTGACTCTGATATCAATTGTTATGAACCCAATTTTTGTATTGGTTGCTTTGAGAATCCAACCTCCACGTTAGACTATTTAACAGTTTACTTAGAAATTCATTACAGTTTTATTATTTAACATTAAACCATATATTTAGATGGCTTTACAAGATAAAGTAACATTTAAATTCAAATGAAACTCAATCTTTATCTTCTACAAGTAAATAAGTGTTATTTAAAGATTAACATAACCAATCTATTATACACATCCTTATCTAATTACCCAAAATCCTAATAACCAAAAAAAAAAAAAAAAAGATATGTCCACAATATTTTCACAACATTTTTACAATAAATTTTTAGTGGCAGGTTGTTATTGATTGTTATTGTTGGGATAAAAAAATAATTTTAGTATTAAGTTCAAATTTGAAGCAATTACAACTAATCACTTATGATTTGTTATAAAAATATTGTAGAAGTAACACTTCTCTAATAAAAATACTTAAAATAGAGGTGAAACTAAGGTTTGATATCAAACTAGGGTTTGGTACTATGAGGGGGTTTGCACGTGAAGAGAGTTGAAAAGCGAGGTTGTTTTTTAGTGTAAAAGATAGGGAGACACTGGAATTAATTCACATGGGAGAGGGACAGATCATGGGGATAGATACAAATTTCCTTTATTAGGATTTGAGAAAAAAAGGTTCCGCTACTTCCAAAAATATATATTTTCTTCTTGTCATGTGTTGTTGTGGAATGTTCACACATGAGTGGTACCATATATAGTTTATTTTTTATTTTTTTACCATATAATATATAGTTTTTTTTTTTTTTAAATAGAGTTTTAATTGCGAAACCCCATGTCTATTATTCAATTATTATAGACTTTACCTGGAACTCACAAATACCATATATAGTTAATAGTTCAAAATGATTGATATTATCTGTTTGGACTAACTTAAACTTTTTGGGTTAATGTAGTATTTGACAAAAAGTAAGAACATAAATCATGATCGTTGTTAATTTGGTAAGATTTTAGCATTAAGATAAAAGTGTAATATTCACTATTTTTGTGACTGTTTGGCATCAGTTTATAAGTTTAGCTTTTAACTTTTAGATTTTATTTACAGATTCTAAAACCTCATTTTTTTTTTTTTTCACTTTTTCAAAATACAAATATACTTTAGCACATTTTTAGCAAAAACAAAGTTTAACAAAAAGTTATATAAATTGTTCCCAAATAAACACTAATCTCTTTTCAATTCAATCAAATTTAGAGTCCCGTTCCAATTTTAATTGGAGATGGCTCATAGAACCCCAAAAATAAAATAGCCAAATGGGATAAAGTTTTAAAGTGGAGTGATTGTCTAGTTAAGATAGAAAGCTACCAATGCATCTTTTATTAATAGTGTAAATTTTCTGACTGGTATATTAAAAAAAAAAGGGAAAAGAAAAAGGAAAGAATGAAAGAAAGAAGCAGAAGTAGAAGGGAGGGCAATTAAAGAGAAAGCTGCCCATCATCAATTCATTCAATTATTTCAAATTCCTCTCACTCTTTTGAAAATTGTGGATCAATACAATTTAAGTAGTTCCCCAATGTGCCTACATTCATGTATGTAACGACTAGTTTATAACTACAAAAAGAATAAGATTTGCAACATACACATTTTGCCCCTCAATTAAAACCTATTTGGTACATTGAATATTCCTAATATATTGCACTCTCCATACTAGAGACCATTATTGCTTTTTCAATTAGAATATATGAGTTATTATCTCTTACACAGTAACACACAGTCTCTCGTATACACATACAAACAAATATTTTCATCTTTATTCTACGAACACGCTATTTGGTACTAGGGGAACATGCTCCAAGCAATACCATTAGTTACATGTGGGGGATACCTTAAGTGAGTCCACTCTAGTGTCCCCTGAGAATCAAATTGTTAGGGTCCATCATCATCATCCCAACTTTAATTTGTTGTTTTCTTTCATTCCTGTTTCCTCTACCCTTGGTTTTACGTAAGCTAGAAATATTTTTCAGTTGTTATGTGCTGATAAATTTTCCAGTAATCCTTGACAAGAGAGTCAGTAATGAGTTTATATATGAAGAAAAAAGTCGGTGCAGCTAGCATGCATTTGTAGTGAGAAACCTGTACGTTCTATTCTTGTCCACCCATTTTTATTAGTTTTCTTTAATTAGGCCCCAGCTGTTGAAATTGATGGTTACATGGTACTTAGATGAGCCAAACACACAAAGCAATAACATTAATATGCAAATCAATGAGAAACACATATGTGCATTAAGCTTACTATCATGCATTATAATTATTTATTGGCATTATTCATAGTCAACCCCAAAAATTTGGTATTAAGGTTTGTTGTTGTATTACATTTTTTTTCCTTCCTAGAAACTTTAATCAATGTATGCAGTAGTAAACTGATGGATGAGGTTTTTTTTTTTTTTAATTTTTTATTTTATCATTTGGTTGTTACGATTTATGTTATTAGTCATGTATTATGTGGACCATTGAAGGGGTTTTGAAACTATTGGCAGCAAAAAATTAGAATTAAACCTCTTCCATTTCATAAACCTTCCAAATTTTGGTTAAAGCACAAAAGAAGTACCATGTGTTTGATATGATGTCAATAAAATCCACAACCTAAGCCAATTGATTGAACTTGGTTCCATGAGTTTGCTGATCAAACTTATGGTTTCCTATAGCTGTTGATGTCCTGGACATGTACAATGTAATTTAAATGCAACGTCCATAGGTGCATGAACTTGAGGATAAGAGGACTAGTTTCCAAGGAGGCTAGAGGTAGATGAAACTGTAGTTCTGAAGCAGAGTTTTTTATTTTTTTATTTCTCATATTCTATCTTATGTTAAGCATTGAAAATCTATGTTGGATTTTTTTTGAGAAAGAAAATCTATGTTGGATTTGATTGCTATAATCAACCTGCAAGGGCCACCTAAAAAAACCAAATTAATGGCCCAAACATACAAATTACTTGCAAAGAAAGTTAAGTTTGAGAATAATTTCTTCACATCTAATTGTTAGCTATACACAACCTATAGGTGGGGGCATGGACAGTTGATTAAATTGAGATGAGGAACTCTAAACATCACAATATTTCTCATCTCAACTAAATCTGTATTGTGACATCCAGCAGATGAAGCTAAAATATAAGAGAACATAACTACTCACACAATTATTTATTAGGGAAAAGGAAAGAAGGAAAGAGAGAGCTCATGAAAAATTGACGTATATCATATTATTGAAAATGCAAAAAGCAGGAATTGATGTTCACAAAGATTATTACATGTTATTGAGCTCAATGGCCATGTCAGAGAACTTACAATCAAGCCCTCCAACCATACAAAGAATAGGTTGTGACAGTCTATTTGTTCTTTGGCCGCTTAGAGGGGCAGATCTCCTCCGCTTAAATACAGAAGAGCCCCAAGCAGCAAAGCCTCCCTTTTTCTCTTTAACTATAATAACTCTATATACTGTTATTAAATACATTCTCTACGCCTACGTGATACTTAGGTATTGGATGGAAAAGGACCATTCCTATGCTTGCCTTTTCAGATATCTGTTTGTCCTTCCTGAGTTTGGAGGAACATTTACTTGTCTCTAAAAGCTTGCACTCCATAAAGCATTCTTATCCTCACCACAGCGCTGGTGAACATCCATGATTCTCTCAGCAGACTTGCAAATCCCGCTACATTTCCAATCAAATGAAGCAACACAGACGTTGCCTGCCTGCGCCTTCCACTCACAATCTGCATGAACAACTACATCAACTCTATAGGAAAATTCAAGCAGCGGGCAGAACTTTATTTTTTTGAAAAATATCTTCATCCTTCTGAAAAACAAATAATGTCTCAGCACCGTAGAGCTGATGCAGGTTGCTACTATAACAGACCAAGCACTTGGTCTATATACTTCTTAAAAGACCATGGAGCATATATCTACTAATTAGGTCATCTACATTTGAATTAAAAAGCACCTGTAATGGAAGGGACCAGAGAGGTCCATGATATATGGTGGACCAAAATCAGTTCACCAGCAGAATTTGGAATATGGACCAATCAAGTGGAAGATAACAGAGTTGATGAACTGTTAGGTCGAACTGCCAACCTTCACATAATTGTTCTCATCCTTAAACTGGAAAACAAATACTGGTACAATCTATTCATGGTTTAATTAAAAGACAGAGGCAGAGAAGTAACAATGACCGATATGAAGACTACACGTTGTCATTACAGTAAATTGGTGGTAACATAGACTAACTAAAAGCAAGATATTTGTGAAGTACCATATCTCTTAGTTCTTGTTATGGGAAGACAAATTTAGAGACTTGTTAGATCTAGATATTTATCTTGTTGACTGAAACTAAAACCTGTAAGAGATGGAGGGATTGAACTTTTTATTTCAAAACCAGAGGGGGTCAATTCATTAACTCAAATAGATATAAGTTAATGCAACTGAACAAAATATTGAAAAATTATATAGTAATACTAGCTGACAGAAATCTAATTGGTTTTTGTTATTCTAAACATTTGAACAAAATAAATTTTTTAGATCAAAGTTTTACTGGGACTAGATAATAGATATAAAAAACAAATTAAGTAATTTGTTTAGATATTTATAATACATGCAACAAAGTCTAATCCCATCCATTGTTTATTTATTTATTCTACGAGGTTGAATACCTTCTTAGCCCAAGGTTAAAGACACAGACATCATGATGAATTCTGACTTCACATACCGCATAACATATTTAGACATCATAATTTTCATTTGTTGCTTAACATTGACTTTGCTCCTTTTAATAAAATGCATGACTCAAATAACAAATATGTGGTTACAAAACCTTAAAAAGGAACAAAGAATGCAATTAAAACAATAAAATAAAATTTTAAATTACCAGGTGGGGTACCACAACAGAGTCTCCTATCGTCCACGTGCTCCACATCTATACCAATTAACCAAGAACCCAATGAAACATCTTCATTGGCATATCTGTGCAGTATAGGCCTGTAAAAATTTCAAACAAATTATGATTGAAAGATTTAAGGCTATTCTACAACCCAACTTAACCATTTCCAACACACAGCTATAGGTACGTTACAAATGAAGCTAAAAGAGGTACACAACCTCCTTGAACTTGAAAGTGGACACGGCAATGGAACCAGAACCTCTTGGTTCCAGTTGCTGACTTAGAAACTCAATTATACGTATCCATCTGTTTCTCATTCAATCATAACAAGTTTGAACTTTCTTTTAACCCAAAAGGTAAAGACAAACTTACTGGTTTGTTGATATATAAGTAGCCAAATCTTTTGAGAGAGCATATAATTGTCCTGTAGCATGTCGAAAATACTTGTTTCCCACCTCACCAAACTTCCAATACTCTGGTTCATGGTATCTCACTCCCCTGTTCCAAAGAAAGGAAGCCATAAACCCGATTTATACCAATATCTATATATTTAGCTAATTCAGGGGATAAAAGTAAAAAAAAGGATAAATTGGCTTACTTTCGAGCAAGGACAGGACCAGACTTCATGCAGCCAATGTAAACTCGAGGTTTCATACGGTGTCTAGCTAGAGTTGTACCAAGCATAGCTGCAGAAAGTTTAGAGTAAATGAACTCAAATGAGACAAAGGATCAAAAGTAATAACAAGAGTAATGTCACAATCAAGTTTACAATACGGTAGTAATATGAAATGTTTCTAACATTCAGTAACAATTTTGAAATAAGTAGATCAAGAAAACATTTGAGCTACATGGCACATCAGGCATGCCACACGGGAATCTCAAAGTTGTGCTCATCAGTCATCAAAATAAACAATCCATTCAACATGCAATGGCTAGATCATAGATGCTTGGCACTCCACTGCAACAATTTTCAACAGAAAACCTATGCTTTCTTATAAAATCTTTCTTTTTGCAAGCAATACTTATTACATAGAGGCCAAATAACAATGTTACAAATATCTAGTGGACTATGAAGATCTTCTCCAATGTACATAGCGCTATAAACATATTATTCAGGTATGAAATGTTTATTGGACTATTTTTTTTAGTAGTGTTTGACTATTGTATTATTGCATCAACTCTGTTCCAGCTGTTAACATCACATAAATTCTTATTGCTTCATGATAAAAAATAGACTTATACAATCACATATGCTAAATGCAGTGTCATACATCTTCGATTACTTATACCAGAAGTAATTACATACAGAGCACACACACAAGACCCATACCTATACCAGTTTAATAGAATCAGAATTTTCAGTAAGACAAATCACAAAGCAAGATGAAGGAAGAAATGCAGGAAATTGGAACTATCATTACCTAAATTTACATGGATATCATCATCAACTTTAACGTAAAACTCAGCATCCCACAGGGCAACAGCAGTCGAAAAATAAGTCTTAGTCTTGGCTGATAGTTCCAGGTAGCCCTCAACATGGTCCTGCTTTCACAACCAATTAATATTTCTTTTTCTAGTCTATTTTCACACTAGATAAATGAAAGTTTCACAGGCTGAATTAGATAACAGTTTAAAAGGGGTAAGACAAAAAGCTCACCAGCCGCAAAAAGTCTCCATGCCGCGTCTCCTCTGCTTCAATTGCTTTGTCAAGTATACCACCAGATGTCGAACTAATGATGAAAGGCCAATTAATAACATCAAACCAAATACTTTATGCAAATTCATGCAGAGCACCACCTTAAAAGAAAATATGCTGTTGAAAAGATAATAAGTTTATGCAGAGAATTGGTCTGCTAAGGCTGCAAACTTCATATCTTATTATTGAAGCAGAATATATTGCATGTTGGGTAAAAGAATATAGACAAACAGTAAGGGTGGTGGCAATAATTGACAATAGCTATGAAGACATATAAAGATCACCTGTGACCTATAACAAAGCGCATCACAATACCCTTCTCTTCCTCCAACTTCTTTCTCTTCTCACCTAGTAATGTTTAATCAATGAGAACCCATCACAGATGAGATATGACAAGAAATTGAAATAGCATATAAAATGTTCTTAAATCTAGAGAGAGAGAGAGAAGATAAAAGAGAAATATGAAGCCAAGTTAATGCACCTTGTGGCATCCAAGTAGCACGAACAGAATCTCTTCGTTTGCGGCTGCTAAAAGCTGTATTGATTCCTATAACCACAAAGTATTTTCTTTTCACATTTGTTTCAGCTTTCTTCAAGTTTGCTGACTTTGGGTTGCCACGCATTATAGATTCATGTTCTGCCCTAGCAGCTGTTAATTTCATTTCCAATTTTGATATTGTATTATCCAAGGACCTGCACTTCATATACAATGATAAGGTTTGCATTTAGGCTATTCATGGCATATAAGTGAAAAATCCAGTCTAAACAGCCATCAGAATAGTGTACAAATATCAAGCTGGGTCCTTGAAACTTACCCCATACTGTCATTGGTGTTATGCTGTACAATGTCCTGATAGCAAGAAAAAGTTAAAAGAAAATATCATTACAAACATATCAAATACAGATGATGTAATTAAGAAGTAAAATTACAGCTAAATATAATAAAGCAAGCTTAAGGCTAAGTTTGGAAGGAAGAATATTTTTGAGAAGCAACTAGAGTAAGATTTGCAATTTTTTGGTCAATCATATCTGGCACATGTGCACATTATTATTGAAATAGTAAAGCAAATTCTGAAAAAATTAGATACCAGAGGCCTTTCACCAATCCACATCCAACCCACTTCCCCCAAAACTAAAGATAAATTAGTTGTCAAATCTGGATTTCCAAAGCAATTTTTCCTAGAAATGACATTTCCAAGAACTACAGTTTTGTTATGAATGAATCATTTACTATAAAAGCCAATTGTAGGACTTCATTGATAGGATCTTTCATGATATTTGCAATTTCAGAATCAGAGCTGCATAATCCAAGAAAACTACCTTTTTATGTGAGATTATAGTAAATATCAATAGATCAATAGCCAAAGAAGTGGAGCACATAATGACTCACGATTAGAAGTTCGGTACATTTACTTACAAGTTGTGGATAATTCTCAGATTTTAAGTTTATTTGAGCATCTTCATCTTTACCTTCAGGCACTGTCCACATCCTGATACATAATTTATTGATCAATATGACATACATATGCTAAAAAGCAGCTTCCTGTACATGTAACTTAACATAAAAAGGCAATAGGAAAGGAAAAAAAAATAAGGAGCGTAAAATAATAATAAGTCTGTTCTGCATTGATATGGAAACCAGGTTATACAACATAAAATCAATGTGGCCTAAGGCGATGACAAGAAAATGTAAAATAATAAGCCTGAGAAGCAGTATTAGATAATCGTTTCAATTAAGAAATAAGTAAACAAGGAATGTACTTTTGAATTTCAGTTGTTCATTACATAGGACCTAAAATGACAAGCACTTCCAATTCACCCTGCTCCAAATATTTGGTCTGGTTGAGTTGATTTTCACAATTCACATTAACTAAAACAATAAAATTATAAAACAGTTAATTTAAAAGTTCCTTCCTTTGTTTTTTTCTTTACAGTAATTCCCCTCGGAGCCAAATAAAATAAGACTGATTAGAAATGCCACTTTTGGACAACCTGTTGGTTACATCTCATGCAAGGCAAGATTTTTAAACGCTCATGAATCATGATAGAAGGAAAGATTAAGTCACAATTTAACTAGTACAATATATTTTGATAGCATTTGACAAAAAACACCATAAAGAGCATCCGAAGCAGCTCTCTCAAATGTGCCAAATGCCAAATATTTGGCACATTTGGCACACCAAACACCAAAAATCCTCTTTTATTAGATGCTCCAAATCTTATAAAATTTGCAACATGATACAGTGTCCTCACAAATATGCCACGGTATGGACATATGTGGCATATGCTTTTATTATTTTTTTTATCCCTCTTTCTCTCTCATCTCTCCGTCAGTCTCACCCTCTAACCCCAATCCTCTCTTCTCTCTCACCCCAATCCTCTCTTCTCAAACCCCAACCCTCACTGCTATTCCACCCCGACGCTGACGATCACTTCCACGCTGATCTCTCTCTAGCAATGGGTTGTTTTTTTTTTTTTTTTGGCTGTGGTTTGATGGGTGGGTTGGGCAATGGGTGGGTTTAGATGGTGATGTGTGGGTTCAGATTGTGTTGGCTGGGTTCAGTTCCGACGGAGGTGGGTGGGTTCAGATGGGCTAGGCTATGGGTTCGGAGTGATGGGTCGGCGGTGGGTGGGTATGGGTCTGTTGTGTTGGTCATTGAAGCTTTTGTGGTTGGGAGTAATGTCGGTGTTGATGGCGAGGTCGGAGTCTGGGTTGACGAAGATGACGATGACGGCGATGAAGATGGTGGGTTTGGAGTCTAGGTTGACTTGGATTATGAAGGTTTTGGGTTTGGAAGTGGGTGTGGGTGAGGGTGTGGAGGCGGTGGGTTTGTCAGGGTTTGTGGTTGAGGTGGTGGTTATGGTGGGGCTTCCGATTTGGTGTTGGTGGTTTTGGGTTGTGAATGAAGATGGTGGTTGTGTGGTGGTGGCTGTTGGTTGTTGGCAGCAGTGTGGTGGCTGTTGATTGTGTTTGATGAGATGTAAATATTATTTTAATGTGTAGTAAATATTATTTTAATGAATAGAATTGAATAATAAAATATTTGATAAATGGGATGTTGAAAAATAATATGGTAAAATAATAAAGTAGGCCTTTGACGTGGCAAAATGCCATAAATTATGCCACAGCTGCTGAGGATGCTCTAACAAGGGGAAAAAAAACTTTACCTATTGCATCAATCTACGTCTGTTTTGAAGTAATCACATGAAACATTGACAAAGGAAAAAAGAAAAAAAGAAAAAAGAAAATCACATAGTACATTGTAAATAAAATGATCATGAATGATAGATTACAAACAAAACAAGTGCAAAGGGGGAGAATTGGCCCCAGTGTGAGTCAAAAAACACAAATTCAAAAACCACAACAGAAAGCAGACATACACATTTGAACTACGCAGACAAGCATTAGTTCAATTCAAACCCTCCTCAATGAAATGCAGCAATTAACATTCAAAAGAACATCCTTTAATAACCAGCTAAGCACATTCTATCAAAAATTTAAAACAATTAACCTCTTCATATTGATTTCACAAAAACCCACCGAATTCTAAGTGTTTACTGATACCCACAAGCCAAAAATGCATAATTCAGTTAAAGCAACCAATTCAGTGACTAAAAATTGAAAATTTAGAGAAAGTAAAAGAAACCCAGTTGAGAAAAATACCTGTTAGTGAAAACCATTCCAGCAAAGAAGCTGCAAAGGCACAGCATAAGAGCCATGTTCCTAGACATTCCATTTTTAGTATACTCTCCTCCTCCCATTCCTCTACTCTTCACCGACATTTTGGTGTAGCTTTACACTCACACAACTCTAAAAATAGAAACTTACTTTTTTTTAAAGAAAACACAAATATAGAGCCAAAACCAGACAAACCCAGAAGTTGTATGAGCTTTGTTTCACTTAATACACGCTCTCTCTCAGGTGAGAGAGCTGTATACAAGTGAAAGAGAGTCCCAGTGAAAAAAAAGAAGATATTTTTCAGTACAATTTATAGCTTTTGACCAAACGGCTCTTTGTTAATGAAACTTACTAATACAAAACTTTTAACGAATAACTGAATGAATAACCGTTGATCTGGAGTTTAATTAATTTTCCTTAATTACTGTTTAAATTCTATAAACTCCTATTTACACCAATTGAACGTTTAAGATTGCTAATAAATACATCTTTATAACTATCATAAATGTTGAAGAGTTTAAATATTTTTTACTGTTTTTTTTTTTTTTTTTTTATCCTTTTCGGTTTTTTAATTTTTATTATTATTTTTTCATGTATATGTCTCTGATTAAGTAATAAAAAATAATACTATTTTATTTTTCAAAAACTCATCTCTTCAGATGCTCCATAAAATACTTGTTGAAAGTTTGTGCCATGCCATGCCATGCAGGCTGCAGCAAAGTTGTACGGTTCAGAAATTCTAGAAATCATGCTACTCTCCATTCAATTTTTAGTATCTTATTCTATACGGTGAATCTTAAGAAATAATAGAGGCAAAACATTCTGATGGGAATAGAGGCAAAAAAATTCACATCAACTCATTCTATAAGAAAATTTAAATTCTATATGATTCACAATAAAATTTATTTATTTTTTTAATAAATAGATATGGTAGATTGGAAATTTATGAAGCTCCCTATATGATAATTATTCATTACCATTAAATCAAGATATTAATAGGTTTATTTTTATTACATAGGCTTGAGTCTACACCCCTTATTTGATGACAATAATGAATAAACTTTATTATATGAGATAATTAGAACCCATGTAATAAAACTTAATTAATATGGATACAAAGGTAAGCCCAAATGTACATGATTGTTCCTCTTCTCTTATTGTTTTAATAACTTTTATTTTTAAATTTAATTATAAAGTATGTTAATTTTTTTTTTATTATAGAAGAAAAGGTATGTTAATTGTGATAGTCCCTTATTTGATGACAATAATGAATTAACTTTATTATATGAGATAATTGGAACCTATGTAATAAAACTTAATTAATATGGATGTAATCTCTCAAATATATATATATATATATATATATGGATGTAAAGGGCATACCCAAATGTACATGATTGTCCCTCTTCTCTTATTGTTTAATTTTTAATTTAATTATAAAGTTTGTTAATTGTGATAGTCATTAACATTTATTTATTATAATTGTGTTTGGGGGTCGCAAGAAAGAATGGTTTGAGATGGGAATAAAATAATTATGGAAATTATTTACTAGTGACTCATCAGATTTGGCTAAATCAGCATGGCTTTTTCTTTATAAAAATAGCTATTTTCTAGCTAGCTTGTTGAAATAGAATTTGAGTAAATAATTGTGGTGGCTAGACATGCTATAATTATTAATTATAAGACTCCACAAGCTTGCGTTCTTTTGTGAAACAAAAGCCCCACAAGTTATAATAGACTTTACTTGCACAAAATTATTATTGTAATTTTCACTTTGTAGACTCTTTTACATAGTTACATACATTTTACATGTTTTTCTAAGCACCGACATCCTTTTTCTCATAACTTAGTTACAAGCCGACGCAGAAGACTCCTACTGTCTTCCATACAAAAGTGAAAAGATATCTAAAAGAATGATATCAATTACTGGTGTCAAATAATGCACTTGGCTGTAAGTTTTTGACACCACACTAAAGGTGATTTGCGACTGATTTATTTTTTTATTTTGCCTTTTGGGTTGTCTTAATCGGCTAATTAATCCTCTTCTTTTAAGTACAATAATACCCTTTTCTAAGTTTATCTCCTTTGAACTCATTGAAATTTTTTTGGTAATTGCATTTTGTATCTTTTACTCATATAAGATAAAGGTTTAGGGTTATTTTTAGATTTTAGCATTAAAGTTGAGTATTTAAGAGTTTTGCTGTACAATAGTGATCATATTTATGCTTTTAGGCACATAGAAATTTGAGTGGCAAATTGTCCCATGTGCCTTGCCTTGCCTCGCACATGTTTTTTCCATCTCGGAGAGAGGATATTTGAGACAAATTTTGCTTGTCCCACCACTTATCAACTCATTATGTCCCGAATGTGGACATATATTTTTATTTAAGATATAGTCAAATTATATATATGATTTATGGCACGTTTAGTATACTAAATGAAGATTATGAAAAGAATGATAATTTTTATCATTGATAATAAAAGATATTGTAAGTTTTAACTTTAAAATAAAACTTAAGATCGATATTTAGGACGTATTTTACTTATACAATTAAATTTCCTAAAAAAGAATAATTTTAAAATTTGAGAAAGTGAGGTTATTTTTAAAAATATTTCGTGAATATGTAAACTTTATATATTTAGAAATATATTAATATTAAAAATTATTACACATATATTGTAAGAACTATTAAAATCCTTTTAGAAAAGAATAGTTATTCATAGAGAATAACTATCCCTTGTAATAAAAATATAAGCAAACTATAGAATAACTAAACCATAAGAATAGTTATCATATTACTGTATAAATAATAGTCTACCAAACATGCCATTAATATTTTTAAATATATACCTTATATATAATTATACATACTCTCTCTCTCTGTATAAATTTCCTAAAAAAGAATAATTTTAAATTTTGAGAAAGTGAGGTTATTTTTAAAAATATTTCATGAATATCTAAAGTTTGTATATTTAGAAATATATTTATATTAGAAATTCAAATTGTTACATATAGTAAGAACTATTAAAATCCTTTTAGAAAAGAATAGTTATTCATAAAGAATGACTATCCTTTGTAATAAAAATATAAACAAACTATAGAATAGCTAAACCATAAAAATAGTTATTATATTACTATATCTATAATAGTCTAACAAACATGCCATTATACATACTCTCTCTATAATTATACATACTTTGTTTATGTGTGTGTGTAGTCTCACCCCGTTATCTTTTATCTCTATCTCATCAATATCCATACGACCTAATATTAATTATGGATGACAATTACCTACAACCCATCTTGCCTCCAACCTATCTCTCACTAACTTTACATTAGTTTTTCCCATCCTAATGAGGGGATAAGATGGGAATGGGACACCCATGATCCAACTCTATTTCACCTCCTTGACATACTTGGATAGAAATTAAGAGAAAAAAAAAATCCTCCAAGCTATTTAAAAGATTTTTTTAAAAAAATTAATGTCATAATTGTCCTTGAAAGGCTTTTTCATAACTTTGCCCAAAAATCACTAAAAACTACCAACTTAAGGACTCAAATGATTTTTGAGTGAGTAAAGTTATCGGACCAAAATGACGATTTTCAAAATTAAAGGTCTAAAATAATTTAGAGTAATTAAAGCTAACAAATGTAAATTACATTTATGCTTCAGTTTGTTTGTTTGTTTGTTTGTTTTATTTTTTTTTTACACAATAGTGAAGTCTATTATAGTTTAGACCATTAATTCGATGCCCATCTTTTATGTATAATTTTAGTAGCTAACTAAATGCAATCAGTTTAATCACTTGGACTAATTAATACTTTCCAATAAAAAGTCACAACCTTCAAAGTTATAGTAACGCAGAAAATCAGAACGAGAAAGTGGCATATATAGCTGATATTGGTCTCAGAAAAGGCAAGTTCACATTGGGGATGAAAACTTGTGTTGCTGCTGGTACTGCATGAGAATGACAGTATGGGTGTTGCTTTTGGCTTTAGCTACTTCAGGTCTTACTAGCGAGTTCAAGAAAGAGATGGTGTCCTATTTATATATATAGGTTTGAATTTCACACTTTTACAGGATCAATTGAATGCAATTGCAACATCTTTTAGAGCATTCTTTTTTAGCTGAGTTTGTTGGATTATATATAAAAGGAATCTCACATACTTTATCTTCTTCAACAATTTAGACTTTTTTTAGGTCATTTTTTAGGATTAAGATCTGGTAGACCATACAATAAGGAATCAATGGTTAAGATTAAAAGTTGCAAAAATCACTTTTACTCTTAGTCCTCGAATAAAAAAATTGTTAACCTTTACTTTTTATCATTTCAATTTTACACATCACTTTTTAACTTTTCCCTCACACACCTATGATTGATTGCCCAGTGCAATAGCATATATCTCAATCCCATTTTCTAAAGTGCATTTGGTAATTATATAGGAGTGATTTTTTTTTAGTTGTGTTCTATCAATCCTGTAGTGCAAAGCAATATATACCTAATACCTTCCACTCCCAATCTATGATTTCGGTGAAAATATATGATAGGATAATGGCAATTGTAGTGCCTTCTAATTGATCAAATATCCCATTTAGATTAAGCAATGCTTTTTTTCTTTTTCTTTTTTTAATGAGGAATTAGCAGCAAAAGAAAGCTAATGATTAATCATTTCAAACACATTCACATGGTGGTGCACCTTTGCCAATGTACAAAGTAGATAATAATGAAGATGGGGACAGTATATATGGGGTCATATGGCCTAGTAAAGAAGTTTAAAGAATCCATATTTACACCATCCTATAATGGAAGAATCACTCATCGCTTAAGTGTTAAGATTAGTAGATAGGCTTTTTTGGTTTTGGGATCTTAAGGGCAACCAAAAGAGTGATCGATCAGGTGGTCCACATGTAGAAAATTAGAGGTGGCTATATGGAATTTCTAAGCACAAATGATTGATATTCGTGTCGGCAAAAGGGGATATATAAGCAGAGCTACTTGGTGGAAGAAGCTAAAGGGTATTTGAATCTCTTTGGTATTTTTTTTTATAGATATTTTGTTGATACTGATCAGAGAGATCAAAGGAATCTGTCCAAGGAAGAGTAGCATGAAGATTCTTTGTCTTAAAGCTTTATACATTATTAATGCTGTGGTGGCCCCTCATTCTGATGAAAAAAAAAAGATGCATTTGTGTTATCTATGGATTCTTGCTCTCTAGGAATCCATGATGCTAATAGCTTTTGGGAAAAAAAGTGTGTACTTAGCAAACATGTCAAAATGGATGCATGGTCGTATATCAGGAGAGTTGATACTTGGTTAAAAAACAAAAACAAGAAAACAATAGTAAAATTGTACCTGAGTAAAAACTAAAAAGTACAATTTTTAAAAAGCTATAAATAATGAAAACAATTTTTTTGAAAAACACCTAGCCAAACACATACTAATAGTCGATTGATAGTTGGTAACTTGTGCATGCACAAATATGTTCCATAAAAAAATATTTATATATGATATATGTTTAATTAATAAATAAATAATGAAATTAGAGAATTTATAGGAGAAAAAAATTTCTCTAATTTAATTAAAATTTTTTTAGAGAATATCAAAACCTAATTTATTTAGAATTTGTTTAGTTTTTGGTTGCTTTATCCAAAATTGATGAGTCATAACTCTAAAACAATTATATAACATATGTGCCAGATGATAATCAGTTTCCTTTAACATATTAAGGTTTTAATATCAACTTTCCTTAACCATGTATAGCCTTATCCATGGTAAAGCAAAACTCTCTTATTAAAAAAAAAAAAAAATTATTAAGTTTTATGCCTGAAACATGATATTTGGTTCTTTTTATAAAATTAATATTGGTTTGGTTTAGTCTTCATTCATTGAATTATGTATAAAATTCCTTTTTACATGATCAGGTTCTTATTTGATGATTCTATTATTAATTAAAGTAACAATATAAAGCAAGTAATGATTTAGATTATATTATTCTAAGTTTTAAAATATATTATTATTCTTGTCACACTATCAATTTGTACTAAAGATGCTGATTCTTTTATCTATTTTTTTTCTAATAAAAATTTCTACTACAGAAATATCAATTTAGACAAGAAAAATTTTGAGAGAGAGAGAGAGAGAGAGAGAGAGAGAGAGAGAGGAATAAAAAAATTAATTGAATATCAAATAGAATCTCTCTAAATAAATTTATTACTCAAAAAAAAATTATATGAAAATCCCACAATTGAACATGAAATTCATAAAAAAAAAATAGCTAAAAGATAATGAAATTATACAAATATATATATATATATATATATATATATAAATGAAGACTATCTTAATTATTATGATCAAACATGTAATATAATAGTTCTTGATTATATGAAAAGATTACATTTTTCTCAAATGTATTTTAATAATTTTCTGAGAATCTTTATTATAGTTATTTGTGAATAAATTATTTTTCAAAATTTAAATTGATAAAATCCTACTTAAGATTGATTATTTACTAACTTCCCATCTTAAAAAGCCAAAAAAAGTTTAAAATAATAATATAATATACAAAAATATTACTTAATATATTTAAACATTAAAAAGACTTCACTTATATCTATAATTAATATTTGGCCTTAAATTGTATCGATTCAGTCTAGCATGTTTTTAGCTAGGTTGACAATATCTTATCACTATCTACTCACTTCAATTGTATCTGGCCAAATTGTATCTCATTTGGCCTTTTACTGATTTTTTTTTTCCTTGAAATTGAGCTAACTAAAATCTACTTGTACTTAAAGAAAAAAAAAAGTGAAATTTTAAAAAATTATACATAAACAAATATATACTTGATATAAACATATTTGGATTAAGCGGAAACCAAAGAAAAAGGCATGTATCTAAGCATGACTAGCATTATATATCAATATCGTATATGTAAACCAATAATATGATACATGCAAAATGAGTTTTACTATACTTCCTACATATGGTAACTCAATTGTCACGTCAATTTATCAAATAATAATAGTAAATTTTTTATACATGTCGAAATTATATTTAATATTAATTTATTGAGTACGATGACTTGGAATACACCTCTACGAGCTCACATAGTTGTTTCTTTTTTATAATCCATCAATAGTTGTTTCACCATCGATTGTAAGTATATATTCATATTGCAATACATATTAAACAAATTAAGCAGTGCTCGTGTCTGTAAGAAGCAAAATTTTGCTTTGAAAGGAGTTGTGCCTCTGCTTGGCACTTGTATGACCTTTGGGTTGTGGTTAGGATCATCAAATTATAATCATCGAGTAATGATAAAAAAAAAAAAAAAAAAAAAAAAAAAAAAAAAAACCTAATCTTTATACTTTCTGAGTCTCTAGTTGAAAAGGCAGATAAAAATAAAAAAACATTTTCTAGAACCTTTTCTAGACATGCCATATTGAATCATGAGGTTCATCCCCTTCTTGGATGCCTCTAATTAGTAATTTTGGAATAAATCCACAAGTCATTACTAAAAAGTAAAAAGGTTTCTAGATGAGTTTGCTATTGAGGATAACCAAAAGACCTAAATAAAAATAATAATAAATTTATAGATAACTATTTGATTACAAGTTTGCCGCCTGTTTTTGGAGAGGACATGGATGCAAATCACTTAAATCTTGTCGTGTTATAATCACCACCTATATGAAAGTGATTTTGAACCAATCACAACTCTTTGTCTCTTACGAAATACTTTGTAATTTTTTTTAATCTCTAATGTTATTTTTGCTCTAGGGTTACATCATATATGCTTATGTTCCCCACTAGTACATTAATTGAGGTTAGATTCTATCAATTGGGAATAAAAAAAATTAATGGGAAAAAAAATGAAAATTACATGTTATGAAAGCAAAGCTGAGAGAAGTGAAAAAGTGGTGGGGGTGAGTACTTTCTTTTTCTTTTGATTTCTTTGGTGAGGGGGTTAGTATTGGTCCTATTGAATACAGTGGATGATGTAATGCTCAATATTTCCACAGGTAAAACAAAAACAAAAATGTAATAAAAAAAATGACCAGAGATAAAACTCTAAGAAAGATTATAAAATAAACAAGAAATGCAAAAGCAGCCAAAAGTAGATAGGTAGACATGAAGATTAAACTATAATTCACTTCATATTCACTGTTACAGGAGCAACTCCATTTACCCAAAACACAAATTCTACTTGACTACCAGACAAAATCTCAAGAGGCAGCCATTGCCAAAGGCTTTTTTTCACTGCCCCTGAAAAACAGACTTAAAAGAGCAGCTGACCCTTTTTGAAGACTTATATAGTTCCACCACTTACCCCATACCAGTACATCAGATACCAGTACTACTACCACCTATATTACTAGCAAGAATTGAACAAAGAAAAAAAAAAAAAAAGATTACGTGGGACCCGAGGCTAAGAATGATGATGATTTGATGGATGGTGTTGATGCCACAATATGATGATGCTGATGAGGATGATGACACGGTGATAATGGTGAAGGTGAACACCAAGTTACTCAAGGAAACCAGTTTTTGTCAAGATAGCATTCCTGACTTTGCTAAGATCCCTTCCTTTTAGTGTCCTTCCAATCCCTTCACAAACAGAGAAAGATGAAATCTGACTCCTTGCAAGCTTCTTAGCAATCCATTCATGTGGAGGAACCATATCACCATCATCCTCATCATCATCATCACCACCATAATTACCTACACCATGATGATCTCCATCATCATAAGCAACAGTTCCATTATATCTATTACCATCCTCAGCATCACCCACCAGTGATCCAACACTTGAGCCCATTTTGGCACTTTTCCCATAAATCTTAGACCAGTCAGGAATGTTGACAGGAGCTGAGGATTGCTGAACAACCACCTTGGTTTCATGGGTTGTTGAAGTAATATTGCTATTAGCCCTTGGAATCATTCTTGGGGTAGTAGAGAAGCGCCATGCAGAAGAAGAACCAGAAGAGTAGTCTTTGGATTTCCTCATTTTCTTAGGACTTAAATCCTCACTTTCCTTAACATAACCCCACACATCTTCTTCTTCAAAATCTTCATCTCTCATTGATCTCCCACCAAGACCATTGCTTTTGCTCATGGTACCATTCCAATCTCCCATTGATAGCTATTTGCTCTATGATTTCCAAAGAAGTTCAAATAGGAGAGAGAGAAATGAATGAAATTAGAGTTATTGAACCACTTCTTTCAATGTAAATAGAAAGCAAACAATTTGAATTTTTTTTTTTTAAGTTTGGTTTTTAATGAGCTAAATCTGATTTTGTTCCTTGGGAATAGGAAAGGAGAAAGGTGAAAGAGAATAATATCAGGAATCTACCTTGCCTTTGTTTCAATATCCTCCAAGAGAACAAGGGCTTTTCAAAGATTTCTCAAATTAGTACTGTGCATAACCCCAAAAAACCAACCCAAGACAAAGCAAGAGAAGCTGGGGAAACCCTTTTCCCTTGCCAGAATACCTCCAAAGAAATCACAGATTTCAAGGTCCTTTGGCTCAGAATGGTACCCTGCAACCACAGAGAGCAAAAAGACAACAAAAATTATGTACTATATCAATTGATTTATTAACTTTCATACCTATCGTAAAACCTGAAATGGAAAGGAAAAAGGCAAATGGAAAATGATGGGGTTCGATAAGAATCTCTCACTTCCCAAACAACTCACCTAGATTCACTGTGAAGTGGGTTTATTACAAAAATCCAAAAGCCCACAGAATAGAGAATCCAGAACAAGAAGAAGAAGAAGAAAAAAGATGGATATTGTGGCATTGAGCAAACCCAGAAACCAAGTCCAATCCAAGCATATTTCTTTTACTACCACCTAGAGAAACAGTCGGTGGTGTGAAAGACTTCTTTATATGGGGTGTCAATACATATACTGATTGATATACATGCTCTCATTTGTTTTGTTTTTTTTCCTTTTTGTTTTTCCTAAGATGAACAGTGAAAAAATATATATTATTTTTAATAAAGCTTATATAAAAAGGCTGGCTTTTGATTGGGAAAGGTGGAGAAGAACGATTGGTCAGACCCAACCCTTCACTGATTCCCGCAAAGCTTATCTACAACTCACTACAACTCAGCTCAATCGGCGTTATATCAGTGAAAAAAAAAGAGATCAGCGAGGGAAAAGGCATAAAAGCTTTCCCTATCTCTCATATTAGTGTGTGCGTGTGGAAGTGTGAAGCAACTTTTTTAAGGATGCCTAGGAGAGGGTGCTTGCTAAGCTTAAGGAGTAAAAGCACTTGTTGGTTGGTTGATATTGCATTGAGAAATGTGGTGTGAGTGAGAGAGAGGGTGAGGAGGGTTTAACTGTGACTGAAACTTTTCTTTTTCTTTTCTGTGTAACTCTTACCACTTCATTCTAATTCAATGCTTCCTGAGTTTTGGGGATTATTGCAGAAAGACGAGTAAAGGACCTAAAGATAGTACTAGTAATGAAGTAAAAGAGAAAAACTTGCAGAAAAATTTAATAATGAAATATAGGAAAAAAAAAATAGTGTAGAGAGAGAGAGAGAGAGAGAGAGAGAGAGAGTGAGTGTGTGTGTGTGTGTGAGAGAGAGAAGGAGAGGAGCGTGTGGGGGCAAATATAGGTCAGGGTGAGTGGGATGGTGAGGGGTCTTCTCAAACTTAAATCAGGAGGGTTCTGTTGGATAATGACCCAAGGGGAGATGTGTGGGTCAACGCTTTTATTTGGGGTTCATGCAGAAACCTCTTATCTCATCTTACATTGGAGTATATAAGATGCTACTAGAGCTGAGTTGTGAAATATTTTAGAAATAGCTTTCCGAGTAATGCCCATTTTTGTAGTTTGATGGTATAAAATAGCAATTGGAGGGTTTTACAACCTCCGATGTTAATGCTCTTAGTGGCATGGATAAATTTTTTTGTTCATCTATATCTATATCTATATATATCTAAAAGTTGAAGCGTAGCATTTATTATTGCTACACTCTGGTTGAGCCACATCATGGGTCATGTCACATATTTTTCTTTTTCGTTTTTTAAACAATATTAATATATAAAAAAAAAAGTGTAATTTTTCACATTCTCTAACTCATTAAATCCAACTCACCATTAATTCAACCATCTTCCAATTCTCAACCCTTCATTTTCCCCTTTGAACTGAATTAGCTCTTTTCAAGTTCAAACCCATCAATTACCACCCCTACACTATAAATTTTCAATTACTCTCAACTATCCATTGAATGTTTTCTTATTTTTCACCTTCCACATTATTTTGGGGATAAATTATGTAGAATCCTCTCCATAATGACAAAGCTAACCACAACCCATTCAACTTCCCCATTTATTCCATTAAAACTAAACCGGCTAACTATTTGAATTCACAATTAACAGTCATAGAATTTAATAGGATAACATTGAACACCAAGCATAAGCATATTTATATGGACGATTCTGCATTTGTAACCATCCATTACACAACAAAACCACAAACAAAAACAAAAATCCTTTTTTTTTTTATAAATAAAAATCACTTTTACATGCTGAATTCAATTATGTATCTACAACTACCCATTAAAACCAATTGCCCTCCCTTCCCCACACCCCCCCCCCCCCCACAAAAAAAAGAAAAAAAAGAAAGACATTTACACCAAATATTCAACATCAAGCATAATTATATCTTCATTGGTTGTTCATTTACTGTAATATTTTCTTAACCTTACAATTTCTCTATCCATTCATCTTCTTTTTATTTTAACTCTTCTTCTCCTCATTTTTTTTTTACCATAAAAAATTGTTATTTTCTCTTCCATTCAATTCATATTTTGCTCACACAAAAAGGTGAATACTCTCTCTCTCTCTCTCTCTCTCTCTCTCTCTCTCTCTCTAGGTTGATATGATTTGATTATATTTTAATTTTTTTTATCTTTTTAATTTTATTTTCTTTATTTGTTGTATATTATCCTATGAAATTACAGAATGATTTAATGTTATTTTATTACATAGCGTGACTTAGATAATTAAGTGTTTACAACTATACATTTTCTTTTGAATCTTCTACTCATCTTCTTTTATATAATTATGTTATTTGTCTCACATTTTCTTCCAAAAAAGGGGGATTGCTCTATCTCTCTCTCTCTCTCTCTCTCTCTCTCTCTCTCTCTCTTATTAATTTGTTCTTGCGACTCTAATTTAGATTGATGATTTTTTTTTTTTTTTTGTGTGTCTCTACTTCTGGATGATACACTTTGGTGGTGTGTTTTTTGAGTTATTTATCACACGTACTCTCTATCCCTCTTATAGTTTTGGTTTGAATTAATTTTTTAGATATTTTAGAAGTGAGACGATTATGTATTTGAATATTTCTATGAATCTTTTGAGTAATATCCATTATAAATTTGTGATGAGATTTGGTTATCATGATAATCTTTTTAAGAGAATGAGAAATTCAAATAATTAATTTTGGAACTTAAAAATTTTAGTTGTAGAAAAAAAATCATAACACAATATACAAAAGTTTGAATAATATAGATCAATTGAAAAAAAAAATAGTATTTCTATCTATTATCTCCAAAAAAAAAAAAAAAAAAAGGAATAATATCACATATACTCTCTATCCCTCTTATAGTATTGGTTTGAATTAATTTTTAGATATTTTAGAAGTGAGATGATTATGTATTTGAATGTTTCTATAAATTATTTGAATAATATCCATTATAAATTTGTGCTAAGATTTGGTTAGCATGATAATCTTTTTAAGAGAATGAGAAATTCAAATAATTAATTTTAAAACTTAAAAATTTTAGTTGTAGAAAAAAAAAAAAAAAAACATAACACACTATGCAAAAGTTTGAATAATATAGATCACTTGAAAAAAAATTGTATTTCTATCTTTTTTCTCAAAAAAAAAAATAATAATAATGGAATAATATCAATTGAATGCACCTAAGTTTTTCAAAAAAAAAAAAATCAAAATAATAGAATGATATATTTGTAGAGATAGAGAGATGAAAAATAATTTTAAAAATAATATCTCTAATAGGTTTTATAGAATAAATCATTTATTACACTATGTTACAAAATAGTTGTTTGCGACTAGTGATTTTAAAAATCGGACCAAAAGCAAAACCCTTTTTCCCTCTGGTTCTCGGTTTAACCCAATTTTTGATTGGTTTTAAGTGGTTTTTGACCGGTTTTGAGCAAATTTTTATCAATTTTGGACATTTTTACTGGACCAGATTGGTACTCTATTCCTGGTTGAACCGATCGAACAAGCCGATCCGATCCTTTTTTAAAACCATGTTTAAGTTTTCTTAATGTGGTCACGTAATGCTTATGTGATTCTTCCATATGTAAGGGCTAAAAAGAGTTAGTCCCACAGGTCAATTCAGAAAATATGAAAACCTTGAGGTGTTAAGGATTGAAACCCTATAAGGTGTTTTTGCAACTGACCCAGACCCAAACCCCACGAGTGTTTTTGGTATTTTGGCCTTAAATAAATGAAAAACGTTTAGCTACAAACTGGTTTGGAGTTATCTTCCTCTAACGTAATGTGTGACAATTGAAGAAATCATTTATGTGTAATTTTAATCATATGACTTTTTTAATGAGTTATGTGACTTATTTAGCTACAAACTGGTTTGAAGCTAAAATTTGTCCTAAATAAATTATATCTTTGATCCTTAATCTCTAATCTTTGTTTCAAAATCATGTATATATTTTACAATGTATAAAAAATCCTTACGGTCATATGTTGGATGGAAAATGTTGATATAACAAAAAAGAATTCATAAAACATTAAACCTAGGTCACTGTGATGATACGAAACCTGCTATGGCATCACATAAATTTGTTTATCCAATTAGTATTTTCTATCCATCAAATAACGATAATGACATTTTTAAACAAGTTTGAAAGTAAAGAGACTAAGGTGAAACATTTTAAAATATGAGGGCAATTTTGAAACAAAGGTTAAAGTTAATGATGAAATATGCAATTTAGCCTTTTTGATGGGTTAACGAGTGCCAAAATGTTTTTTTATTGTAATTAATTAGTTTTTTCTAGGTATTCACACAATACTTAGTTAAAATAATATATATTTTTTTGATTGGAAACAGATTTCATTCAAACAACTAAAAATGGAAGACAACAAAGTCCAAATACGCAGCTACACAGAGCAAAAACCAAAAAACAGCTACAAATTGATACAAAGAAAACATTAAGTCTTATCCAGTTGAATAAAGTGTTGCACCATAGGGGGAGAAACTCCTTTCTAGACTTGGTTAGTGCCATTGTGTTTTGCAAACTGTGAGCTCATGAGCAACCTTGTTGCAATTCCTCTTCAGGTGGTTAATCTGCCAAACAATAAATGACCCCAAGTTTTCACTAATCCCTTGAATAAGATGGCCAAGGTACCCATCCTTGTCACCTGCTGCCAAGCTTTGAGCCACTGTGAGTGCATCAATCTCTAGCATGATCTGCTGCAGCCCCATCTCTTTAGCTAATAATATTCCTTTCTCAATAGCAATAGTTTCAGTCTCTAAACTCGTGTATTAACTAGGAAGGGGCATACACAAAGCTGCAATGGTCTCACTTTTGCTGTCTCTGATGATCACGCCTATACTTGAGGGCCTGCCATCCTCAGATGTAGCACCATCCACATTAACTTTATACATCCCCACGGGTGGAGCTCTCCATTTTGATTTTGCACTAGCTATGCCACAATTGCATAACTTGGATGCCTCCTTATAGTCCTAAATAAATCTTCTAGCAAAACTCCAGACTTGGTCAGGGGTTTTAAAACTTGCTTCAAACACTTTTTGGTTCCTGCTATACCAAAGGAACCGAGCAGTCACAAAGAAATTCTCAAGATCCTGAGATGTGCCATCTGCCATAAATCTCAATGCTATATTTGCAATATCCAAATAATTGGATTTAAGGTTCAGTAGACATTCTTTCCACTTTTCCCAGACCTGTCTAGTTGGATCACAGAAGACTAGAAAGTGTAATATGGTTTCAACCCCCTGATCACGGATGGGACATATAACACTTGTATTAACACCTCTCTTATACAGATTCAGCTTTGTTGGGAGAGCATTCATACAAGCTTTCCATGCAAATATTTGAATCTTTGCTAGTACTTTTAAGTGCCACAATTTCCTCCACAATAGGGTTCTAGGGTCCCTATTAGAGCTCTCAACAACCTCAACTGATTCAATCACCTTGAGAGCAATGTAATACGCACTCTTCACAATAAACTCACCCCTTTTATTGCCTATACAAATAATTTTATCTTCAAGCAGATTGTAACTCAAAGGAATATTCAGAATTGTATTAGCTTCGAAGGGGAGAAAAAGAGACTTAACCAAATCAGTTTTCCACCTTTTGTTCTCAGTGTCTATTAGAGTTGAGACCATTGGAAATTCATTAAGGATGCGAGGTGGGGAGATTACCTTGTAGGTTGAGGGAGGGAGCAGTCACTTGTGACGAAATGTTTTTGTCATCATAGCCCACTTTTGTTGTAGTGCTTATATATGCATGCCACCAAAGAATGAGGATTGGACAGCAACCTCCATCCTCATTTAGCTAGCATAGCTAAGTTAAAAGCTTGCAAGTTTCTAAACCCTATTCCACCTCTTAGCTTGGATTTGCACATGGTCTTCCAAATAACCGAAGCTATTTTTGACTCATTTTGCCTTTGCCCCCACTAAAATCTTCACATCATATCTTCCATCTCCTCATATAGTCTCTTTGAGAGCTGGAAGCAACTCATGGTGTATGTCGGCATTTGCTTTTACTGCATTCCAATGCACTGAAACCGCTTACTTTTTTTACACGTGCATTCACTGATTAACATATTCCTTTCTCAATTGAGTTCTAAGTGTAACCCTCCAAAAAAATAAATAAATATATTTATTTATATTTATTTTGTAGTATTGTTTAGCGTATTATATAACAAGATCTCTTTCTTACACAAAGTCTCCTATGAGATTTCTTTTAATATAGTTAGGTGCTTCTAATCACTTGGCCTTTTTCAATATCCTATAGCTAAAAAAAATGAAAATCCACAAGCTCAAGTTTCTTCAGTCATCACAAAGGGAATCTGGACTTTCTGCAGTCATGAATAAGCAATGGCACGCCGCATGGAGACGATTCTCAGACTGAAGTCACTGAACTAAGGAAGCACATATCTGAGTTTGATTACGTGGGTGGTCAGTATTAAGGAAGCATATATGCAATGTGTGTAATTATGCAGAGCGGAATGTTTATTTCTTTCAACGAATCCAAGCATATCATCCAAAACGTGTCTTTGTTATTATCCTCCGACATCAGCTTATTTAATTTTATGTACATAATTTAAGTAGCATGTGTGGTGGTTATAACTTAACCAACGAATATATATATATATATATATATATAATACCACCCAAAAATATTGTTATTTTATGAACTCTTAGCTTCATAGCTCATACAAGAACCTCTACAATAATTAACATCATACGTGGCGCTTGGACTAGGTAATCTAATTACAAATAACTCACCTAACTTTGCTTTATTATAATATATGTGTATTTTATATGCTAAACATCTCTCTTATTGGGTAATTTTTGTTGCATAAGAACAGGAATAGTAAATCCTACTAATGTCTTAGTTTGTTATGCATCACAGATGACCCTTTTTAGCTACATTATTAGTGTAGTAGATTATTTGTCATAATCCAAAGCAGCACATCTTTTCACTGATATAACATAAAATTAGATGGGATTTAAAAAATTCTTAGTACAGTTTGCCATTGTTGATGGCACAACTAAAGTAGTCTCATACTTTTTTTTTTCCCTTTTAGAATCAAGTTGTCTTGTGCTTTGTTATAAATATTAAAGAATGTTAGCATTAATTTTGAAAATATATTTACTCATATGGTCTATCATAAGGCAAGGTTCAGATTGATTGGAATCTGGATGGAATCAGCCATCTCAAACCCAACTCAGTTAGGCTCAACTATCTTTATCTCTCCTGGGTTTCAGTCAGCACAATTGAAAAAAAGTAGACATTATGAAACTCATATTATAAGTTTCAAATCCTATTGTATCAAAAAATAAAATAAAGTCAGAACCAATAGGTCTCCCCCTCACTCACTCTCTCTGGTCTGCCAGGGAAATTTTGAGAAAGCATAAATTGGAAATGGAGCTGCCCCAGAAGCTCGTTTCAAAGATACAACCAGTTGGGTTTGAGAAATAAGTTTTAAATTACATGAGTGGGAGATAAGCTTCAAATGTGTTTGACATTGGATAATAATTAGATAGATAAACTATAATATGTTATAAGATCAACCAAACACTAGTGATTTTTTTAGAAAAAATATATTATATAAATCCAGCTTGTGGGATTAGCAGAACCAATTGAAATACTTAAATGTCCGGGACGTCTCAATGGCCACAATTATTTATATTTGTTTCTTATTTTTCCTGTATAATGAATCATATATCTTGTTAAAAAAATATTTCAGATAAAAAAAAAAAATTTCAGTTACAGTTCTGTTCTATGCATGTTATTATAGTAACCGTACAAGCATATCAGATTTTGAGGCTTAGCATGCTTCAGATTCTAGATTTCAGTTTGAAAAAAATGTATAATTATGTGGAATCCTTGTAAGAGACTTGAATTGGACATCAAAATCAACTTATCACAGTGTGTTAATCATTCTAAGAAAGAAACAATCTCTACCATCCAAAAAGGATCTACTTGATTAACCAATTGATAAGATAAGCAAAGTGAGACGCCTTTAACATATCTTTCGGCCTTTCCTTTTATAGGAGATAAGTGGGGTCTTATAGCCCAATAATCCTCCAGTTATTTGCTCCCCAAATTTTAGTCCTAGTCCACCACCCCTTTGCACAAATCTATCATTTCCACACAAGTGTTGGTCGTTTCATTGCCAGCCAAAGATGAAGCAATTTTGGTGGCCTATAAGGCAAGATAGGCTTATCAATTTGAGACCTTTTTGCATTATGAACCCCTCTGTATTGCTCAAAGATGTGATTAGGTGCTTGACACATTATATACATACTACCCCTGATCCATATTGTTTGTAATATTTTAAAAATTCTAATTTTTTAAGGAATCATTAATGCATTGTCTATTGGATAAAAATGTACAAATTTTTTAAACTACCATTATTAATTTAAACTCTACGGAAAGAATAGACGGAAAGAATAGTATTGACTTTTTAAATAGAGTAAAGGGTTATACCCAATATACAAAACTCTTAATTTTACAAGATCTGAAAGAGGCTATAATAAACAATATTATCTCCAATTTATTGGAGATATTGATTCTCAGACTCAAACTTATAACCTATCGCTTTTGGTAAAAGGCATTTGCTATTGCACTAAATCTCAACTTTTAAATAAAGCATATTAGTAAGGTAAGAAGTTTATTTATTTACTTTTCAAAGAAAATTACATATTGAAACATTTCAAAATGAAATAGTGGACCAAATTATTGGGATGGGATGAATATAACTGAGAGGGAGAGAGAGCGAGAGAGAGAACCATAAAGTTTGACATTATTGAATGAAAGAAAATTTTCAAGTCAAAAAAGAAGAGCAGATCTTGGTTAGTATGGGTTGTACGTACCCTAAACTCTAGAATCTACGCGGGACTTTTTCTGTAAATTACATCATTATTTGTCTAGTTGGATTGAAAAATTAAGGATAGTAAATGATGAAGTGACAAGGATAATGCAAGAAACAATGCAATAAATGTGATCTGCCACAATTAATTTGTTGAGAATTTATAACCAACCACAAAATTGTGACATTATAATTTTATTTTTATTATTATGATGATTGAGATATTTGCTAAAGATGATCAAGGTTTATCGTGTTGGATCATGAGAGCATGATCATCCAGGGGAATGGAAACAAACAAAAATATAAAAGAGTACTAGCTAAGACCAAAATTATGAGATTCGAAAATAATGCATTCACAATGTATCTAGAAAGAGTAAAAACCACTGACAATATATTCAAACTTCAGTCACAGACAGGCATTCCTCGGATGCTTCAATGCCTCTTGTGCACCACTGGAAGAATTCAGCTAAATATATGCTTATAATTGTTCTCGAGTTCGTATTAGAAATACGGGCGTTGATGATTGAACAGCAAAAATAGTCCTTTTTATCATGTGAGTGTGTCCTATTCCCATGCCGAAAATTAGAATGTGTTTGGAGTCTTTTTGCTCATCAGCAACTTGTCCAAATTCACTGAGCTTTCTTGATGACCCTGGTTAAGTTCAAGGAGCCAAATCCCCTACTTTCATCTACATGGACAATAAGGAAGGTTATAATCTTTCAATATGCAACATCCAAATCTCATAACTCAATTTCCATTACTCAAACTCAATTCCCATAACTCAGAGAGAGAGAGAGAGAGAGAGAGAGAGAGAGAGAGAGAGAGTGGTCACTTAGGATAAGATCTAGCAAAATGAAGAAGGTGAGTGACAAACCCAAAGTGACGGAACCAAAGGTTTTGGAACTTCTGATCTTCAGCTAGACTTGTGATCTTCGGCTGGGCTGAAGGTCTTCTTTAGATGCACCAAAAATTTTTAGAGGAAAAGTGAGAGGAGGAAGAAGAGAGGGTTAAGGAAAAGGAAATGCATTTATGAAATAAGAAGAGGTGGGTGTGGACTTCTCTGTGATGGGTTTAAGATTACAGGAGAGAAGCTGCCTAAAAGAAAGAAAGAAAAGAAAAAGAATAAAGAGTTAGCTCCCAATGGTCGCACACTGATTTGATTTGACAATGCACTAATGCAAGTCCCACTATAATTGAGTTATTTATAATAGTATCATTGAAATACTTAACTCAATATTTGGAAACATCCAATTTTGTTATCAGTTTCCATAACTTAAGCTCAAAATTTTGAGTTATGGAAACTCAACTCAAAAATCAATCCAAACACCCTCTGAAATGTTGTTTCCATAACTCATCACTCATTTTCACTTTTTTGAATAATGAGTGATGAAAATTGAGAAAAAAAAAAAAAATCAAACCAAACAAGAGTAGTGGTGGTGGGACCCACAGAAAACGAGAAATGAGTAATAGAAACTGAGTTATACAGACTAAACCAAACATAGCTTTCTATCCTCCACTTTTCTATTGCTCCATATTTTCTATCCTCCCAAACCATATGAAACCTTAGTGAGTTTAGTTCACATAGTGTGTGTTTGGCATTACCTTAAAAAACCAACTTTTTTTTACTATTTAACTTATTTTTGCTATTATTCATGAGTCTCATTACACTTTTTAGTACTATTCATGAATTCTACTGTACTATTGTAACTACATTTTAGTTTTATCTACAGTACTTTCAGCAAAAAAATTTCAATTTCGGTTAAATAAATTATTCCCAAACCGACGCATAACATTGGAAAATTTGGATTTGAACTTAATGCTTGTCTCAGTCACAAGCTTCGGTTGATTCCCTGTTGTTTTGCTGTCAGTTTTAACAAGTTAATTTTGGCAAGAAGTAGAATAGGATTGCTCCTCCTCATGCCTTCTTGGACTAACCGCATAACTTAAGCCCATGGGTGTCTTGTACAAGTTCTTGTGGGCTAAACTTAGTTCAGTGTTGACCCAATTAATTATATAGAGCAGGTTGTTTGAACTATAAATCAATTCATGGGCCAAGTTTAGGGTCGTACTTGTTGAATACTTCATAGGCTTTGTTCTATTGATGGATTCTTCGGCTAGATTTTGGAGGCATCTTTTTCAATTTCCCATAAAAACTTTCTTAAAATTATTATTAATGTATGCTTTAAAGGAATACATTAACCACTCTCTCTCTTGGTAAAATTAGTAGACCTTAATTTGGTGGGCCTCTTAACAAGTGTTTGTTTGGCATAAACTTTTTAACTTATAGGTTAATGTATTGCTTTTCAGCAAATAAACAAATAACCTTTTTTTTTTTTTGGTTCTTTTTATGTTGTCTGCAAATGAAGAAAAGCATTAGTGAACTCATTGTAAGTGAGACTTTTTTCCGCAATTGCTAAATCTCAGAATATAACCTCCATTGCTCTCCTTTATTGTTATAATTCACCTCTTTCGAGTCTTGACATGAATTGATAATTCATTTCTGCTTATTACAGAAGTACACCACATTATTCTGAATCTAACCTGTTGTTATATGCTACACAGATATGGATGAACCATTTTAAGCTCTAAAATGTTCACCTTGCATTATTCTGACTATGGTGAATTATGTGCAACTAGACGAAGCTTTTTAATGAGAAAAATTAAATCAAGATATACCACTAAACCTGTACAAAGTTGGTAACAAGATTAAATTGAGCGTCTAAATCAATTTCTCGCTTCACTTGCATGCTGCATGGTAGAGCTCCATGTATTCAAGAGCGGGTCGGTTCCAAGACCAGTCTTGCTCCATCACTGTCTTGCATAATGAATTAAACCAATCCCGACCGTCATACCAAGCAGAAATTGCCCTGAAAATCCAATTGTGAATGAATATTCAAAAGGAAAATACTAGAAGAATGTGTGCAGGGGCATACTTTTGTGGTTTTAGTGTGTGTGTGTGTGTGTGTGTGTAAGAGAGAGAGAGAGAGAGAGAGAGAGATTATAGTAGTACAAACATATACTTTGAACCCCTTGGCTCCCCCCTCCCTCCCCCAAGACAAGTCCTAGAGAAAATATTGAATTGGTGAATAAAATAAGTGTGGGGTTGCATTGAATTGTTTCTGTGCCACAGCATCTGTCAAGAACGCATATCTACAGTCCAGGCACAGGCTATGGTTTTCTCACTGTTGTGATTTGTTATAACCAACAAAGAAACATGTGCATTTGGAAACTAATAATGAAGAATAAATCCATTTGCCTCGGAAGACAAAATATGCATTTACTCACCTATTGAGAGCATAATCAACACCAGCAGCATCAGCTCCATCAAAATTAAATCCATTTGGTTCAAGACCCTGTGCTTGTGCTCTCTCTTTATCATGATCAACGTCAAATACAGTGTCGTAAAGTCCTATAAAAGAAATACCATGAAGTTGAATGGTTAACAAGAGAATCTCACTGAAAATCCCATGGTGCAATTATCTCATGGTCATAAGAAATGCAAGCACAAAGGTTCAGTCCAACTGCATGAGATAATGTTAGTACCATCCGATCCTTCAAAACCCCCTCATACACAAGCAATTGTAATTCTATAGTTAAACATGTCCATTGATATTGCTGTTCCTACTTGACCCCAAGACAGAGTATCAAGGTCAATGTAATGTCTTGCATAAAAAGCTAGGCACTCAAGGTAAAGTACCACGATACAGGCTATATCGCATGGGTACAATATGAAATTTGCATTTCATGAGAATTAAAAGGTTGAACTACTTCAAAATTTGGAATTTGGGAGAAAATTATCAATGGAAAGGGGAAAATCTATAATGAATATTGATGGGGGCAACGGAGATATATTTTAGAAAGCAAGAAGCACATTTAAGAAATGATACAGAATTTTTTTAAAATGACTTAGGAAGTTGTAGTAGCTAGTATCAGCAAACTATTAGTACAAAAGCTGAAGCCATAAGGAAGTCGACCAACAATATATTTTGAGCTCACACACATTTATCAACCCCTCATATGCAGACCTGCCCACGACCAAAACCCAAATGCAGGCCTTCCATGTGGATATCAGTGTTACCAAGACTTGAATCAAAAATTTCAGTTAAAACCCAGTTTGATTACATGTTGGTGACAATCCCAAAAAACTTGAGCTGTTGGAAAGTTGGCCAACAATGTATATTAAGCTCTCACACATTTACAATAAGAAAATCAATAAGTTGCATATAATTAAATCTAACATTACAATATTGGGTTCTATGCTTAATTATGAAAAACGGAAAAGGCAATATTAGGTTGTCAGTGATAATTTCATAAAATAGAGTTACAAATTTACAATATCAAAGGGAAAATTCCTTGAAGATTGACAATTTACAGGAACGTAAAAAGTTTTCTTACAAGGCACAAAGTACAAAATTATGCAAAATAGCCTACATAGTGAAAACATTGTTCAATACAATTGCCTAATTTCAATGTGAAGGTCATTGAGAAGACAATTAATCTAAAAACTTGAGGTATGTGCTACCACGACCTTGATGTCGCATATTTAAATAAACAATAAAAATAACAAGGTATCATTCATGCATCAAAGGGTTCAGCAGTAAAGACAAAATAGACACATGGTTGAATGGCATCACTCTCTAGTTTTGTATGAACGTACCTCCAGTTTTGCGAACAACTGGTATTGAACCATATCTCATTGCTGTGAGCTGGGTCAGTCCACATGGCTCAAAAATTGAAGGGACTAGAATGAAATCAGCACCGGCATATATCTATCATAAGTCCAAATGTATAAGTAACTTCCAGGGTCACACTGCAGATGTAAGTGGCAAACATGCATCCAGGAAAAAGGAGAAAGTTTGAAAATTTAAGTTCAGTGAGAACATACTAAGTGTGATAGAGGCTCATCATAAGTCAAACAAAGGCGAGCACGGTCACCATGAGTAGAATGCAATTGATTGGCTAAATTCACAAAATCATTTTGAATACGAGGATCTGGGGCTGAACCAAGCAATACAACCTGCAGGTAGATGTTTCATCAGCATAGACGAGATATGCTTTACCAAAAGACAAATGTTGTAACATTATTAGCTTATTAACAAGCATGAATTCAAAGTATACATTATGGTCATTCTTACATTCACACGCAACTAAATTTGACAACATCATCCATGATACGAAAAGAAAAGGGAAGAAGTGTGTGTGTGTGTGTGTGTGTGTAAGAGAGAGAGAGAGAGAGAGAGAGAGAGAGAGAGAGTTGTTAAAGTAAGTGAGCATTCTGGAGGATTATCATATTATTAAAATTCTTATAATTACTCGTACAATGTTCACATGCTGAGGAAAGAATAAAACGACATTCATAGTACAAAAATAAATAATTAAAAAATAAAAAATAAAAAAGAAAAGAAAGAAGACAAAAATGACCTGTCCATTGCGACCTAAGGTGTGCCAGATGGCATGCTTGATGAGATGAATTCCTTTCTGATGAGTTAAGCGAGTGATAATTCCAACCAAAGGGAGATCAGATATTTTCAAACCAAGCTTCCGTTGTAAGGCTTCCTTGGCAGCTTTTTTGCCTTCAACAACATTGTCTGAGGTGTATGATATCTGGAATAAACGCATCATGTGTTAGCCATACATGTAAAATTTGACCAGGTCATTCTTGTTGAACGAGAAGGGAACCTGACAAGCAGCTTCCACCCATTAAAAAAAAAAAAAAAAAAATCAATAGGAAGAAGAAATGGCAGAAGAAAAGAGGGGTGGGGATTTGGGGGAGTGTGCATGCGCATGCACACATGAGAGTGAGAGAGAGAAACCGACTTACAGGAATGAACTTATCATTATATGGGTCCCATATATCTGGGTCAATTCCATTTAATATACCATGGAACTTGTAGAGATGAGGAGCAACTGCAGGATTCCCAGCAACCTCCTTTGAGTAAGTGTGGGATACCTGCATATTCAAACATAACTTAGATGCTACAACAATAAGAATATGGATAGACAAATTGAATCTATATAGATGATGCATTAGCTTTTCCATTTTCAACCATTTAATAAACTGATATACTGGAACAGTATAGAAATGTAATTTGCATACCAAGGGACCAGTAACAGTTTAAGAAACTTATATCTGTCACTTATTGGGATCATTAGGAGGTTTAAAAACACGCTGCACAGGGACCGGTAACAGTTTTATTTTGCATAATTTTTCCATCAATCTAACCAATTCTATTTTGAACTCTCAAAACCTACCCAATTGTAAACTCAAATACCCCCAAAAAATGTTACATCTATTCAAAGAAAATAGGGAAATTCTAATGTATAGTTCCATCTGATTAAGTCATACTGAAATATATCCAATTCTTAAACACTGCCATTTTTTTCCTGCTTAGATATGATTCTGTCTTTGCTACTCTTCTCACTCAATTCCCAATTCCCAAAACTCTAAACTCTAATTAAGTGTTCCATATTAGCATTGATTCATATCCCCTACAGCTAGCTAGGTGGGAATTCAATGACAAAGACAATTAATTGCAACAACCTAAAACCCCTTTATTCCAACAAACAAATAAAACCACCAAATGAAACAGAAAAGTAAATAAATAAACAAAATACTAATAAAATCTGGAGTAATTTAAGGATAGAGGGAAGCATGTCAATATTACTCATTTCTTAACAAAGTTGATGTCTGTGAATATCTAAGTGTTATAGAAGCCATCACACAGCTCAAAAGGAACAAATCAACTGATTAAAAAAGAACAGTATAGAAAGCATAAAAAGTACGGAGAATGAATAATCTTAGGAAATTAAAAGTACTTACAGTTGTAGCCTTGTCTGAATATGCCACAGCTTTCCCAATTAAGGCTGCCCCAAATTCAAGGTTGTGGATCGTGAAGACAACCCGAGCTTTACTGAGACCATAATGCATATAATGATCCTTAAACAACCACGCAACTGGTGCAGTGGACCAATCATGGCAGTGGATGATATCCTGCCCATTGTAAAGCCCCAATAGATGGATATTCATAAAATTTAACAACAAAATTCAATTTTTTCTTGTCTGGAAGTGTGTGCCTGTGCATAGTAAGAGGAGAGAAAAAGAAAAGGTTTGATTTGATTTAATAGAAAAGCAATCTGCTCTAACAGCAACAGAACTCAATATTGGCAAAAGGTGGTCATGACAATTGCCCATATAAATTGATTGCAGTCATAAACACATATATAGCACGATGAATTAATGCAATGGATTTAGTTAATATTGCAATAATGGCAGGAAAAGATGAAAGGTCACTGAATAACTTCATACTGCTGCCATTCACAATAATTGCTCAATTAAAACTCATAAATGAAAGACTTGATATCATAGAACTTACAGGATGAAATCCACCTTGGAGTAGAAATTCAAGAGCAGCATGACAAAAGAAGCCAAACCTCTCTCCATCATTCCTACAGCCATATACGCAGCCTGTTGAAACGAATCTGCAGGAAAACCAAGCGCATTAAGAAACCATGTAAAATATATTTTGTTGCATTTGGCAATTAAAGTTAATGGAGACAGTGCACAACAGTAGTCATGCAAAGGACGGACATTCTGAGAAAGAATAATATGGATATGTGTCTCAATATTCCAACTTGCAAGAATAGGTTCTGAGCAGAGTAGCATAAATGAACTATTTCACAAATGAACCCCATGTAACTGCAATCCCCAGGATGAAGAAAAGAAGGTAAAAAAGAACAACCAAAGATGAAATTTGTACCCTGTATCAATGTGGATGTGCGAAAAAGAATATTTGAGGTTCAAATGGTATATACATCAACAAGCTGTGTTTCTGAAGTTGTTGAATTTTCCACATAGCTGACAACTCTTAAAAGATGGATCTTTGAAGATCATATCATTAGGAGTGTAAAACATACTTCACATTACCACATTCAGGATCAAAACAGCCAAAATCCTCACTATAATTTTAACACATAAAGCAACTTTTTCATTCATAACTTTGCAATGCAGTGGGGTGGCATATTGCCTAGAAAAACAATAAAGCTATGACTCACTCTTCAAGTGTTTGATCAGAACTCTTAGTGCAATTTTACTTTGTATCGAGTGTAGTCAATTATCAGCACTAAAGTGAGCGAAGAAAACAAAAAGAAACAAAAAATTAATACATGTTTGGTTTAAAGTAATATAGGAGCCTCTGTAAAGTAAGTATGGAGAGCGAAAAGTGAAGTACAGATTGCCCATAAGTACATGTTGTAAACTAGATCAAATACAGAACATATAGCACAAGAGATTTTAGGAGTGCAGCAGGAAAACAGAATTACCCATTTTGAGGCTCCAAAAAGTAGACAGAAAGGCCTTCGACCTTTCCAAACCATACTTTAATTTCGGTCCCACCCCAGGAATAGCCTCTGTTATACTGAAAGTCCTTCACCTGTATCAAAAAAAAAAATATTAAGTTAATTCAACATCAAACTGAGGTTAAATAAGTATAAAGAAAACCATAATGCAGGAAAAAGTGCAGAGATGGCGGAGTTTATAGTATTACAAAATATAAACATAAGAAACATTTTTTACTTATCATTAAAAAAAAAATGAAACACAAGAAAGGTCCACACAGCCATCACATGTATATTCAGAAAGTCAGAGAATAGAAGGGCCCAACTAGCAAATTATGGAAATATCATTGTTAAATACCCATTCGGTCTAGCAAAGAAATCATCCAATAATGCATATCTCAACTTAATTCTGAACATAATAACTCATGCTACAGTCATCGCAAAATGGACCTCTACGAGAGAGTACAACCACCGCATATAGGACCTACAAAGAACATGTTCTCTCTACTAAGTCAATAGAGAAAACCACAAAACTTGAGAATAGAGACCAAAAATACTTGCACAAAGAAGTAAGACATTATATATATACCAAAGCAACAGCAATGAAGCTTACATTGCTAAGGTTCAAACAGTCATACTTTGGAAGAATGATGTCCACATTGTGGTTCAAATCTTGTACAGCCCGAGATAGACTAGTAACAACGTCACCAAGGCCTCCAACCTGCAACAGATATTAGACATGACAGATAAAAAAAAAAATACGCAAAAGATATTGATTTTGATTTTTAAGCTACTATATTTAAACAACCTATTCTTTAACAAGAAAACTATTATTAATAAAGTAAAATTGCCATCCTTTGGAAACAAAAAGTAATTGTGCCAGGAAAAAATCACAGTGCCTATGCTCCCTCCCTCTGTCATTAAGACATTTTTTTCACTTTAACAGAGGGGTATGTGTGTTTTTGTCTCTTTTTTGCATTTCCATTAAGGTATTAGGGCTGTAAATGAGTTAAGCTAAGTCGAGTATTAAAAGTTCAAGCTTATTTATTTAGTTTTATTTCAAATGCAAGCGAAGCTCAAGCTCATTAGTAAACAAGACTACATGTTCAAGCTTGGTTCATTTTCTTGTTGAGCAAGCACAATCTTGTTTACAAACTACTTCATTAACTTGTTATCTTCTCATATATAGTAAAACCACGACTAAAATTTTCTACCCCTTCACAAATCTGACTTTTTTACTACGAATGAACTGCTTATATTATCAATAAACTACAGATAAGAATTTGAAATCATATGTACCTATTTATAAACTTACACAATACAGTTTCAAGTCTATATAAGTATATTTTTAGACAGGTATAAATATAAAAATATAATATTTTATATAAGTAAATTGAGCCTCATGTTCACGAACACGTTAACATGTTTGAGCTTGGTTCGTTTAATATTCGAGCCTAAATTTGGGCTTAAACTTAGCTTGTTTTCTAAATAAACGAACACAAACAAGCTTTTTCTTAACTCAAACTTGACTTGTTAATAAACCCACATGGAGCCATTTTCATCCTTTTTTGCAAGCGAAAAGCACTCTCCATCAGAAACCCATGAGGTCATAATGAAAAGTAGCCACTTATTCCAAACGTTAACACCGTGTTCTAGATTTTAAAAAAACTTCAAATGGAACTGCTAGATATCAGTAAATTAACTAGAGTATTGCCCATGATACAATTACAGAATGGATGGTCAAATTCCTAAAATAAAAACTCAATATTTAAACCCCCCCCCCCCCCCCCCTTTCTCCAAAAAAAAAAAAAAAAAAAAGAAAAAACGCACAATTTTATTCACAGATCAACATACACGAGATTAGATGAAAAATCTTCCCGTACATATATTAACTAACTTAAAATTCTAAACTTACTTTTGCAATGGGGGCCATTTCAACAGAAATATGCACTATGTGCATTGGTGGCTCCTTAACAATTCCTCCAAACACAGGTATGTGGTAATCCATGCCATTTTTATTGTCAAAAATTCCACCATCTTCCTTCTCAGAGAATACGAAGTCCATCATATATGCATCCAATGGAACCTTGACTGCAAGGACAGAAGAAATGGTATATTTTAGGTTTGAAGGAAAAAAAAAATCTTCGTGTTTCAAAATTTTTGCACCCTGCCTGCAGAACACATGGTAATCTTCGCACGTGACATGACATAGCATCATATTGCATTCTGTCAATGTTTTCTAATATATGTTTGGTTGGTTACTTTAACAGGTACCTATGCTAGATACTTGGCATGGAAAAGATATGTCATTATATATGAACACTATTAGAGAAAGTGAATAATTTTCTGCAGCCTTGCTCACAATGAGCATAATGGGAAAACACTTAAAATGCATATGAAAGAATTCACACCAGCTATGTTTTAAAGATCATCACATTCAGAAATGTGACAACCTTCCAAAGAGTCAAAATCTAAAAGTGTTCCTATAAGCTCTGAATTACATCACTTATGAACAAAAATTTTGAACCATTAAGAATAAGACCTTAATGTCCTAAACTTTCACTGGTTTTGCTAACTAAGAAAAATGGTTAGGAATTTAGAGCTTATTGGACAAAAATTTTGAGCCATTAAGAATAAGCCCTTAATATCTTAAACTTTTACTGGTATTGCTAACCAAGAAAAATGGTTAGGAAAAGAATGTCAAACATTAAGCAACCAAGAAACATTGGTATTTTCATATTGTGAATATTGCAGTTTGGCTAGGTCGTCATCATGTACAATATGTTGATATTTCTCAAGATTATAATGTGATTTGTGAATTATGTGCCGTGTGTATGTGCAAGACACTCATTCAAATGTCCAGAATATTTTTCAAGACTTCTTTTGCATATTCCAGAGGAACTGGTACACAGTTGGGCAATAAATTGACAATAAAAGGAGAGCACAGGACAGATTGTTACAAATCAAGAGAACCCAAAAGAATTAGAGAGTGAACCCTTTAAGAATCCATATTAAAGAAAAAAATTGATAACTAAACATGAAATAACTCACCAGTGCTTTTGACATGAGTACCATTATCTGAAGGCAACATTTTCTGAGGCGGCAATGGACCATTGCGGTGGGTCCAACGGTTAAATGAACCTCTGAACCAAACTTCAGGTTTTCCATTGAGAACTGTGTTGGCAGGATTATAGAAAACCTTCACTGTGCTTCCTGCATGAACATCAAGAGGTTCTGTGTAGACTATGTGCTTTTGAGATAGCAAAAACCTTTTCAAAGTTCTTTCCTTTGTTTCAGCCTTCATACGTGCTGTTCTTTCAGCCTGTGACAGGGAAGCATGGAGATATGGAAATTAGTAGTGAAAAGAAGAGAGTGATAAAATGCTAAATCAATAGCTTTGAAAGGATCAAAACTAAAATTAGTTTTTATTCATCCCCAGCATCCATCTTGAACATCTTAAGATTAGCCCAGGAAACTCACACTTATCAGAAAGACCACAATAACTGAAATAGACACATTAGACCAGAACTAAAGTTGGTCCTCCCTATCCTCTGCATGTGAACCACCATAACCATTACCCCACACAATATTTATGTACAATATTCTTAGATGCACTTCCTCTGAGAATTAAAAAAAAAAAATGATGACCAAGTGTGCTTTAATCAATATAAATTAGCCATATCTTGAACGGAAGATTTTTTCTAAACTGACCTTGGCACGTATAGCCTCTTCTCTTAACCTCCTCTCCTCCTGGATTTTCTGATAAATCTGGTGTTCTTCCTCAACCCAATAAAGTTCTTCAGGTATGCCTTTTGGGACAATTGCATGGAAATCCTGGCGGTGGTTGTTATCATACACAATGGCTTTCTGTGGTGGTCCATCAGCAAAAACCCAATCTAAGACAAATGCTCGATCAGGTACAACAACTGCAGAAAATAAAGTTGGTTACTATTATTTGTCTTATAACATGCAACACTGACAGTATAAGAGAAATTCCACCTAATACTGTTCCATGAAAAAATAACAAGCAAGAATTAAAAAAAAAAAAAAAAAAAAAAAACTCCCTTAATTTTACAGTGTTCTTTTGATGATCCACCTGTTAGTGTCCATCACTCCATCCAGAATTACTAAAACATATGGGAACAAGACATCAAGCTCTACTTGTACAGGACAAAGTTTGAGGCTTTTTTTTTTATTAAAAAAAAAATGGAAAAAAAGAAAGAACGGAAAAAACACCATCTCCATTTTGCATAATTCTCAAACAAAAATGAGTGAAGATTTCAGGTCAGCAGAATCACCTTGCCTATGGTTATAAGGACTCATAACAACCCAACAAAACTAAAAATCACAAGCAGCCAACATTTCAAGAGACATATAAAAGGTTATTGTCATTACCTAACCATAAACTGCAAGCTGGGGTTTGGGTCAAAATAGGCACTCCTGGCCCTTCAAGATATGCTAGTTTGGCCCACATTAAAATTAAAATGCATGGACATGGCAAAATGGTGGGAAGTTTGAGAAGTAACTCATTATCTGAGCTTGCTAAAAAATATATACTCCCTTGTCTGAAACACTCAACCTTTACATTAAATATATTCATACACATAAAAGACAAACAAATATGTATATTTGTGTGTGTATATAACTACCCATCTATTCTCTCACCCTTTCACTGTTCATGACAGAGATCGGAAATTTTTAAGAGATTCGTGTCGAGTAACAATGTTTGGAGTCACACCACTCACTTTCAGCAACACCACATTTGGATTGAAAATTTAGCACATATCATATATCAGGCAACAGCCAACAGGTTGCATGGTACTTGGCATGACTGATGAATGCCAACTGACACCATCTTGCATATGCACCTTATATTCTGTCACTCCAGCCAGATAATCTAAACTTGAAAGTCTAAGAAAGCATCATAAAACATTAAAGATAAGAAAGAAAATATATCTATTTATACATACCATCAGCATACCACCAGTCACCATCCTTTTCTTCAGAACTGACAAGCCTTTCAGCAATGGACAATCCATCCTTCCAATTATTATGGCCCCCATGAATCCATAGTTCCTTCGCATGAGCAAGGGGGCCAGAGTTTTTATTATAATATAACCTGACAGAGTCTTCACCTTTAAACTCACCAGGCTCTATGTACCAAACATGATCAACAGACCTTACAGCCTTTTTTGTCAACTGTTTCAAAGCTTCACGCCTCCTTTCAATCTCCTCCCTTGCCTGTGCTCTATCAGCTTCACTTGCTGCTTTCTCTGCATCTATTCGCCGTTGTTCCTCCGCTTGTCTTTCCCTTTCAGCTTGCTCCTTAGCAAGTTTCTCAAGTTCTTTACGTTTCTCTTCAAGCAAGAAATCCTCAAATTCAAACGCATCCATTCCACCTTCCACAGTTATGCAGAAATCCTTTTCATCATTATTGTCATAGACATTTTGCCCATTGAAAAAGACAAAGTCCATCTTGTAGGCTTCCCTGGGAACATGAACTAGGCAAGACCACCAATCCCCTTTCAGATGTGTTTTTTTTAACCTTACTGTAAATGATTTCCATCTCCAGTCATTAAAGGCTCCCATTAACAGAACATCTGGCTCATTATTTAAAGTGGAGAGACCCCTATTGAGGAAAACTTCTATATCTTGATCAGGTTTCACAACTTGAGGAAAAACAAACATCTTGCTCCCTATTGAGAAGTTCTCCTCAGCAAGCATCTCAATTTTCTGCTTACGCAAGTTCGCTTCCATCTCCAACTTGAATTTTAGAGAAGCTTCTTCTCTAATCTTTTCCGCTTCCATCTCCAACTTTAATTTTAGAGAAGCTTCTTCTCTAATCTTTTCATCAGTTTCAGTGCTTTTATCTCTTGTGGTGTCATCACGCTCTATGATATCCAAGTGTCTTCCTTCTGAAACCATTTTATCAGGAACATTCTCAATATCACTCTTGGAAGCTGTTTCTATCTTCTGTAATTCTGCTAAATCCTCATTGACCGTAGCAATGGTTCCATTTTTCACCACTTGATTTTTCAAAGCAATAGCTGATGATTTATTTGCTGATGATAATTCATTGGCTTCCTCAGTTTCAGAAATGATTTCTTTCTCAGATTTATCCTCTCGAGAATGTTCAACCGCCCACTCTTCCTCAGTATCAACTTTCGTTTCAACGGTTTTCCTGTTGGGTGACACATGCTCACTAGATGTTGGAGCAAGTGACAACTTTTTCTCTCCATTATTTATTTCATCCCTTTTTTGGGTGCTCGTTCCCACTGGTGTTTTTGGCGTCACTCCCTTTGAAGCAGGGCCTTTAGGCCTTGCATTTGACATTTTCTTTGATCTCCTCCTTGGAAAATCTACCAAGATGCAGAACCAGAACTTAATAGAATAAAGGATCAAAATTCAACTTTGAACCAGAACAGAACAACAGCAACTAACCTGAACTAGCAATGATCCGATATGAAACTCCACCTCCCTGGCACTCCTTTCCCCATGAAGAAGACTGAAACCAAAATGTATGACTTCAATACGTTCAGAACAAGAATGAAGTAGTATGAAAACAACCCCAGTTCAATAACTGGAATTATTTTAGAAAACAAAAAACCTACCATTAACACTCAATCAATTGTAATTTAATGGGGTAAATTACACCAATCCCCCTTGAGGTTTATCAAAATTACACTCCCCTCCTTGAGATTTCTATAAATTCAACAAAGAAGTTCATGCCCTCCCACACCATTACTTCCCTAAAAAATAAAAAAAAAAAGGTTTCATACTCAGTTGAAGGAATGTCATTTCATTCATAGTTTGGGTGGAAATCAAAATTTAAAAAAAAAAAAATTGAATATTCCTTTAGGAAAATGGCCTTATATGTTGCATTTATACATACAAGTAGGGGGGTGTCATTTCGTGAAAGCTCAAGGAGGTTGGTGTAATTTACCCAATTTAATTTCATTACCTAATGAATCAATCATTTAGTGAAAAACCATAAAGGAAAAACAAGAACTTCATCAACAAAGCAAACGTTCAATCAATTGATCAACAAAGAGCCCAGAAAACAAAACTCACCAAGTATATCATATCTTTCATGCATAGAACTTGATTGAACATTTTACAAATATCCCATTTGAGATTTAAACAAACCCACAAAATCTCTAGTAAAAAACCAATCACAAACTCTTACTGGGTGCTATCAAAATCAGACACTACAAGAACCCATTGAAACAGAGAAACAAGGAACACCAAGAATAGTTGCAAAAAAAAAAAAAAAAAAAAAAAAAAAAAAAAAAAAGCAATAATAACCTTTGAGAAGTGAGTGACTCTTCCATGAGGAAAAAACCCAAGAAAAGGTCGGAGCTTTAAGTGGCTTCTCTGATTGAACACTGTTCTGCAACTGCAACTGCAACTGAAACTGAGTGGCCTATGTACTTGCAAAGCCACCTCCATAACTGTGTTTTTTCTGTTTTAAGAACGTTCTTCAAGGTTCTTCTTCTTCTTGTACTTGTTTATGAGTCAGTGACCACAGTTTAATCAGAAAAAAAACATCCTTTGATTGAGGATCCCAGTATTAGATCTTTCAGTTTCTCTATGTCTGCGCATTGTAAATAATTAAATAAATAACAAAAAAAAAAATAGATTTTTTGAATTTTAAATAATAGGATGACACTAGAATGTAACAGGCTAAACAGCAAAAAAAGATCCTAGAATTTCAACCATGTATGAGTAATGTGTTATTATGTTTTGATAATGTACATGATTAATTTCTATGTAACATTAATGACTGCTGATGCGCCTATGTAGGTTTTTGATGAGGAATTGGATGGTGGAGATGAATTTGGATCAATGGTTACTGTGGATTTGGGTGTGGATGGTGACATATAAGTAGCTAAGCTCGAGAACTTATCGAAAGGCTAATAGTCCGTGGTAGGATACTCAAGTGGTGAGGAGAGGTACCTACCAGGAATTGACACATCAAATGGGGACATGCCACGTGAGGACAAACCTAAAAGACTGTTTAAGGTTCTCTTATGTGGCTATTTACACGTGCTTAGCTAAAGAAGAAAAGGGTGTTATATTTCTTTTCTTTTCTTTTTTTGGTGGCAAAAGCATGAAGTGTTACGAAGCAATCAAGCTAATGATTGTTTTTCATATAAAAGTTGGGGTGCTCGAGGATCAATTAAGCCAGCTAGAGGATTGTTGAAAATTGATATCTTGTTCACAAGAATGGGTGGCGTTCAAGTATTCTTCTCTGAAAATAAATAAAAGAATTGTCATCTGGATAGTTTATGATTGATAAATACTCCTTTTTTTATTATATATTTTAAAATTTAAAGTGGAAAATGATTGATTCTAGATTTGTTTAGACTTTAGAATTATATTTTTTCAACCCACTAAAAGTGCCTAAAGAGTCCACTTTTGTAGGATCACTATTTTTCTTTTGCCTAACTTCACCCGCTAGAATTAGTTATTAAGTAATCTAAGAGCTCTTCACCCCGAACAAATTAAATAAATTTTCTTATGCTCAGAAGCATCTAGGAGTGGTACTTGTTAAATAGAAATATAGATATTGAAATATAAAAAAATTAAGTTGAAATAATAATATCTTGTTGAATTATGTTTGATGATAAATGCGTATAATTTATAGAAATTAATATTATCCTTGTTGAATAATTGAGTTAAGTTCAAATGAAAATAATTATGTCATTAAAATATTAGTGATTTTATAAGAAATTATATTGTTCTTTTTAAATATATTCATAATCAATCATGATATATCTCTATTAAGGGTGTTTACGATGCAGTGCAGTGGTTTTAGGCCATTTTTAGCACCACATGTGCGGTGCAGTGTATAAAAAATCACCTGCAATATAAAAATTTAACATATATATTACCATACAATTCAATATGTATCAGTAATGTCACTATCTCAGATTCTCAGGTATATATCAAACACGTAATGAAGTCAAGTACTTTGAAATCCCAATAACACATAGTAAATATCTAAATCCAAATTCAATACCAAATAAAAACAAAGAAAACCCACAAAAATTAAACTTAAATATCTAACATAGCTACTGAGTACTGAGTCCTGACCCATCACTTCCAAGTGCCAATATACCAATGATAACAATCAATAAAAAAAAATAATATAATTAACGAGTTTGTCATATACAAGCTACCAATAGATTAACTTTGACAAAGAAAAGCTTGAATTGAACACGTATAGAGAGATAAATACCGCAATAGTAGGAGCAACTAGTGCAATGGCAATGAGTAATCTAGTGGCAATTCAAGTGGAAGTATGGCAGCTAGGGTCTAAGGGCTGAAAGAGTGATAAGATTATTATTATTATTTTTTTTTACTAACAAAAGAATGAGATACGGCTAGGGTATTAAATTATTAATATATTGATATTTTGTCCTTATTATATATAAAATATAAAATAAATAAATATATTAATATATATAGAGGGTGTGATGTGGTGCGGTTTTCATATTATAAAACTGCAAATAGCACTACATCATGCGGTGCAGTGCGATGCACTATTACTTGCGGTGCAGTGCAGTGCGGTTATGCCATTTTGCTTACAATTTTTGTATTTTGTGCGGTTTAGTGAACACCCTTAATATCTATATACCAAACCATCCAATTTAAAGACCGTTTTTAAAGTTGGTTATCTAGTAGTAAAAGTGACTACTTTTGCTTTCAAGTCTCTAAAATTATAAAATTCTAAATGAAAAGAATTATACTACATTGTAGAAGTATAATGCATAGACCTTGTAAAACAAATTAAAACTCATGTAATTAGCTAATTAAGAAGTGTTTGGGGCCGTGGGTTCCAGTTAAGGGAGTCAATCTCGTATCAGAAGTTGTACCAGTTTGGCCAGCGGAAAGATATATTTAGATATCGGTTAATATCAGTGTACCGTTTTGAGTTTACTACTATTTTTTATATTTATAAATATATATATATATATATATATATAATAAAAATAAATGTTTACCATAAAATATTACCTCAATTCAGAACAAATTATTCATAATTTTAGTCTTTAACATCAACTAAAAAAAAAAAAACTAAATATAAAAAACAAAAAGCTTTAGGGTCTGTTTAGTTGTGTTGTTTAAATAATAGTTTTCGTTGTTTAAATAACACAACACGTATTTTCACAACACTTTTTCACTCACACGTATTTCCACAACACTTAAATAATGTTACTAAAGCAAAATTATCAAACAGGCCTTAATTGTTCATTGCATACTAAGAAAACAAATAATACAAATAAGTTACTGTGGGGCCCGAGGGCCCAGAATCCCCGGCCCACCTTTAGGCAGGCCCAGGGCCCAAGCCGAGGAAGGCGATCTCCCCAGATGGTCGGCCTAAAGGCTTTAGTCCTTCCAAGGCCCGAGCCGAGGATACACCTATCCTCGGCGCACCTAGCCTAAATCTAGTTAGGGGGCAGACTTACTGCAGGTGGTCACATCCACACTTAACGATTCTGCCAGGCCCCCCAGGTTTCATCAATGCTGACAAGACCCTTCACTGAAAGACCTTGGAGGCAGCAACCCCCAGTATGGGAAAGAACCTGTCTGATGGGACAAGTCCTGGACCATTAGCCCGGATGGCCAACAGCTGTAAGGCCAGAATTGAGCTAAAGAGGGTATATAAGGTAAAGAACCCCCCTGGTGAAAGGGGGGCCTCCTCGGACCCCAGCCGAGGAGCAACCCCAGACGGAGAGCAAATAGACGAAAAGTTCTAGGAAGACCGGCAAAGGGCCGGCCGGAGCCAAACCCTTTGCCCCACTCTCTACAAATTCATTGTCGGGGGCCCACCTCCGAAAAAGGAGCCCCTACAGTTACCATTCTGCCCTTATAAAAATTTGAGAATTACAAAACTAAAAAAAAAAAGTTTTTATTTATTTTTTATTTTTTTTATGTACCAACTGGTATTTAAACCAGTACGAAATAGCTACGTTTCGGTATAAGTGCAAGTACCAGAATGGTAAATACCGACCGATATGGTATAATATCGATCACTTTCCAGTTAGTTTAACTAGTAAAGTTTCTGATTATTGAATAAGAGATTTGAGATTCATTCCTTGCTCACACCAAAAACCAATTGGTGTTTTAGTCTAATAATAAAAAGCTATCATTAGGAGCAGACACCATAGGTTGAAACCCTTTTAAGAAAAAGTGTTTGGGCCTATCACAAAAAAAAAAAAAAAAAAAAAAAAAAAAAGTGTTTGGGGCCATTTTTTGACAAACCTAAAAAAGAACCAACCCAAGTAAAATAAGAGGCCCAACATTAAAGACTATCAACCTAATGGGCTTAAGCCCATTGAACTTCCCTTTCTTTTTGTCAAGCCCATGGAAAATTTAGAAAGAGGTATTTTTGGGTTCACGGACTAGATTAAAAATCATATTATCTCATTCTGTCACAAATCTCATTGTTCAAAGTTGTGATCCTCTCAAGATCCATCAACTAAAGCTAGCCCTCATTTCAGAGGTGTTTGGTTCGTGTAATGTGTTATTGATGTGATGTACATTACGATGATGTGATATTAATATTTTTTGTTTATTTTATTTTTTATAACATTACTATAATTTAAAATTACAAAATATATCACATCATTTTAATTTCATTACATTTCTAAACAATATAATGTTGTATTTTTGTATTAAGATTACATTAATATAAGATTACAATAATGTGATATTATGACATAGTGTAATATCACAACAAACCAAATGCCCCCTTCATGTAAAAGGATTATCCACTTCAATGAGGGAATTTTTTGATGATCCACTTCAATAGGGGAATATCATGCTAAGATTCACTGCATGTATAAACATTCTCAATTTTATGTATTATAAATAAACTTTTGTTGGATGTGATAGGACTAACCACATAATTCATTGTATTTTAACTTTATATATTATATATTATCTAATAAAAATTGGCTCTTAAAATACATGATTATAATGATTAATGCCCTTTCCTTATTTCACGTGTAACATAAAAAATGTTCTCACCACACTATAAACGCAATAACATTATTAAGCTAATGTTACCGGACATGAAACTCTATTATCATATATTATTTTACTATTAAATTACTATTTCAATTAAAATTTTATTATTAAATGTTTGAATATTTTTTGAATAAATGAAATTTCATTATTTATTTTAAATTATTTTATTAATCTTTTTTTTTTTAAATGTTTCAATACATGATTGGCTTCTATCATATATATCAAGTTTTTTTTTTTTTTTTTTTAAAGAGAAAATTACAAATTACACCCCTAAAGTTTGGGGATGTTTAGATTTTACATTCTGAAGTTTCAGAATTTGAAATTTAGCTCCTGAAGTTTAGGGATGTTTGGATTTTATACTTTAACGTTTTAGAATTTGAATTTTATCTCTTAAAGTTGGGGTATTTGGATTTTATACCTCAAAATTCTTAAACTTAGGGTGTAAAAACCAAATACTCCTAAAAGTACCTCTAAAATTTAGGAGATGAAATCTAAATCTTGAAACATATCCAAACACTCTCAAACTTTAGGGGGTAAAATCTAAATTCTAAAATTTTAGGGTGTAAAATCTAAACACCCTCAAACTTTAGGGGTGTAATTTACAATTTACCCTATATATATATATATATATATATGAAAGAGACATGCCCAATATACGAAACTTCCATTTTTTTGTGGGATTTAGGAGAAGTCATGAAAGGTAGCCTTACCCTCAATTTTTTTTTGGAGAAGCTAATTCCCATACTCATACTCGTGACATGTCGCTTTTGGTGAAAAACACTTGTCACCACACCAAGACTTGTCCTCTTTCTATCACATATCTTAAGTTAATTTTTTAAGGTTTTTTTTTTTTTTTTGAGAGAATTTCATCCTATGATATCCGCTCTAAATAATAATTCTTTATCATTAAATCAAGATATCAATTAGTTTTTGGTGTAGGCGGGGATTAAACTCTAAGTCTCTTATTTAATTATCAGAAACTTTATCAGTTGAGCTAACTAGAACCCACTTTTAAAGTTTGATTTCATTGATATTTGTACAATTTATTTTACTTCACATTGATTATTTTGTTGTTCCAACCAAAACTCATCACATCAATTAAAAAACCTCTCTACCAAAGAAAAAAAAAAAAAAAGAAGTCTCTATTACCTTTAGACTTGATTGGCAAAAGAGGTTGCATTAGGCAAGTTCAGGCTTGACCGACTATGGACAAGTCAGAAACATGTCAAACTAAAATTGATTACTATTTTTATGACCTTATTCAATATTTGATGGGTCGGATCAACTTGATATGACTCAGTATATTTTTACATTAAATAAAGAAAAAAAAAACATTTTTAAGAATAGGTTAAAATTTTTATTTATAAACTTAAAAGAAATGTACATTGTCTGCTAATCAAACAAAACAAGAGGAAAGGTTCTCTTTTATAAATTTTTATTTAAAAAAAAAAAAGAAAAAGGAAAAAGAAAAAGATGAAAGGTCCCTAAATGAACATTAATATTACAAGAAGATTCGTGAGGCCATCAACATAGACACTCTATTCCCATTTCTATGCACAAAAGCAAACTATTGATATTTGTACAATTAATTTTACTTTACATTGATTATTTTGTTGTTCCAACCAAAACTCATCACATCAATTTAAAAAGCTCTCTACCAAAAAAAAAAAAACTCTCTTATCTTAATTTAGACTTGGCAAAAGAGGTTGCGTTAGACAAATTCAGGCTTGACCGACTATGGACAAGTCAGAAACATGTCAAACTAAAATTGATTACTATTTTTTTGACCTTAATATTTGATGGGTCGGATCAACTTGATATGACTCAGTATATTTTTACATTAAATAAAGGAAAAAAAATCTTTTTTAAGAATAGGTTAAAATTTTTTATTTATAAACTTAAAAGGAATGTACATTGTCTGCTAATCAAACAAAACAAGAGGAAATGTTCTCTTTTATAATTTAAAAAAAAAAAAAAAAAAAAAAGAAAAGAAAAGAAAAGAAAAAGAAAAAGATGAAAGGTTCTCTAAATGAACATTAATATTACAAGATGATTCGTGAGGCCATCAACATAGATACTCTATTCCCATTTCTATGCACAAAAGCAAACTATCAAGAACAACAACTTGTCAAAAGTAATTGGATCTCTTAAATCAAATGACCATACAAGCCTACAAGGTCGTTAGGAAATGGCCATTTTACATGACTGACAAACTCAACATCATCACACTCAAAGATGGAATAAAAAATACCAATCTCCTGGGAGAGAACTTGAAAGTCTCAATGGCTCCAAAATATAAGAATTTAGTCAGTTAATAACAATAGCACTCGTGAACACAATGGACTAATCAAGTAAAATAGAATAGGATCCCAGAGAAAAAAAAAAAAAAAATATATATATATATATATATATATAAATGGGGGAGAAAAAAAAAAAAACTAGATTCCAACTGACTTAAAATAGTCACCAAAGAAAAACATGAAGAGGACATATGAGTATAAAATGCGGACACAAGATTACTAATAGCAACAGTTATAACAAGATGTAAATATATATATATATATATATATATATATATATATTCTTTAAGACATAGCATTAAAAGGATAAAACACAAGAGATGTTTGTTAACGGATATGAAAAAAAAATGTGAAGATTAAAAAAAAAATGAATGAAATTACAAAGAAAAGAAAAAACAAAATCATGAAATTCCTTACATGTTTGTAAGCATTGAAGGAAGAGACTTGAACATATGGCAAGATAAAAAATACTCTTGTATCAACTTTTTAAAATTAGAGATCTTGGAGGAGGAGAAGAGTCAAATTCTTTTGTTAAGATTTCACAAAAAGATGGTTTTGATATGAATTATTAGTAAGAGTGATCTAGTGAGAATAGAGGTCGCAAGGTTAGGAAAGAAAACTCTGAGACAAATAAAAAGAAATAACATATTATTTTTGTCTTTACATAAGGATAAATTGCAAATTACACTACTAAAATTTGAAGGTGTTTGAATTTTACACCTTGAAATTTTAAAATTTAGATTTTAAACCTTAACGTTTTAGAATTTAGATTTTACTCCCTAAATTTTAGAGGTGTTTGAATTCTACACTTCTAAAGTTTGGGGGCGTTTAGATTTTACACCCTAAAGTTTCAAAACTTGGGGGTGTAAAATCTAAATACTCCAAATTTTAAAGGGTAAAATCCAAATTCTGAAATACTAGAGTATAAAATCTAAACATCCCCAAATTTCAGAGAGTAAATTTTAAATTCTAAAATTTCATGGTGTAAAATCCAAACACTCCCAAACTTTAGTGGTATAATTTGCAATTTACCTTTAACACAAAGAAAGAAACCATAACAGCAGTAGCATTAATAAAACAACGACAGTTATTCATTTATATTATCCTAAACAAATGATTGATGAGACTAATTAAACAAATGTCTATAATATATATATATATATATATATTTAAAGAAAATGTGTATAATATTGTACACATTTGAAAAAAATATGTACAATATTGTACTCATTTTTTTATATAGAATTATTATATACATTTGTTTAGTACCTATACTGTAAATTTTTATTGATATAACCACGTAAAGTACTAATTTTCATAATTTTTCATAAAATAAGTTTACCCTTTGATAAAACAAACATAAGTGCAATTAATTATACATTGGACATAGACAACAAATATTAAAACCCTAGATGCCAACCCCCACGGCTTACCTTATTTGACTTTTGAAACCCAATCCACCCTCCGAACCGTTCTTTCCCGCCACAACCTTCCACTTTATAAACCACCTTAACCCTTCTCTCATTTCTCATCAACCACAAATATCATTCCCCAAACAAAACCCATCTCTCTCTCTCTCTCTCTCTCTAGCCAGTAACCATGAAGGGAAGCCATAAGAACACCACTGGCAACAGTTATATGACAACAAAGAGAAAAGAAGGGTTTTATAGATATCTAAAGCCAGGAGCACTTGCCCAACTCAGGGATTCTAAAATCACAGCAAAGTGGCACCAAAAACTTGATCACGAAACCCACATGATCTCTTCCTTTCAACTTGCACTTCATGGTGCAACTCTGTCTTTGCCTTCATCGCCAAATCAAAACAACAACACGCCATACCCTAGTGATGATGCTGTCCCTTGTTTTGCTTCAAGGATCAATTACCACCCACGGTGTCTACAGCGTAAAAAACTCATCAAGGTTAGACCAATTTTTCATGAGACCGACCAAGTATAGTCACAGAGGTTGTTCTTGTACTGTTGTACAAGCCTGAAGGCTTTTGTTGATGTAGTGGATGATGTTATATTTACTGGTCATTGCCCTAATTTTGTAAATTCCTTTTGTTTTTGCGGTTACCCTAGTTTTTTCACGAGAGATCTCATGCAACTTTAGTCATAGGAGGATGTGCATGCCTGATGGCTCTTGTGGATGTATTTGATGATGTTTCTTGACATAATAATTTGTGGGTTTTTATTTATTTATTATTATTAAAGTCATGAGGACTATTTTTTAATGGATAATCTGAACTGATTATGGAATTGGAATTCACTATTGTGGATCTACGCCTTGCATTCAGTTTGGATTTATATTTGGTTTGATCATAAGAAGTAACAGAGAAATTCAAGGTTTTTTTTTTTTCTTATATTAATCATTTCTAAAACCACTAGGTTATATAAGTGTGCTAGCACAACAAATGAATCATTAATTTACACAGATAATGTAGTAAACAGTTTATTGCACGGTTAATAATTATACCTCATCAGTGGTTTAAATGGTTGTATTTTAAGTGTTATTGTTTTTAATATAATTTTTCCTGATGATATGAATGTTTATGCACTAGCCAGATCTTTAAACATTGGCCACAGGCCTGTTTTGAGGTTTGAAGGTTGTGCTTGAATTAGCTTGTTAACCTCCAAAAGATAGCATGTATGACTTAGTATCCTTACTACTTATACAAAAGCATCGCATGCTTGATCTTGTTTGGCTAAGTATTCATACAACTTAAACAAAAGAAATTAAGGTTTAGGTTTATTTGAGTGAGGTTCTAAGTCTGTCACTGTCTTGGTTTAGTTTCTGCAAATTTCTAAAATTTAGTTTTTCTGTGTTTAGTAACTCTAAAATTTACATTATGTTGTTTATGCAACTTATGATAATTTAAGCATAAGATCAGGATATACATTTTGAAGTTTTGAAAATATGACTTTGAGTTGAACTTTTAACATGGGGAATAGAATTGATATTTTGAGTTTCTTTTTGGTAATCATAGTTTGAATTGAGAGTTCCATATTTGAATGAAGTTTGAGAAGATGACTTTTATGCTATCGTGGATTAATGGTTATTGTGGATTTAGGTGTGTGGTAGTAACATTTGAGATATTTTTATATTTTTCAAAATGTTTGACATATTATAAGTTGCTAAGAGCTAAGGCCTTATTGAAATGTTAATAGTCCGTGATAGGATACCCAAGTAGTGAGGAGAGGTATCTACCAGGAATTGACACATCAAATGGGGACATGCCACGTGAGGAAAAACTTAAAAGATAGTTTAAGGTTCTCTTAGTACTATAAATTAGTAGTTACTTACACGTGCTTAGCTAAAGATGAAAAGGGGCTATATTTGAGTTTCTATTCTTTCTTTTTTTGAGAAAAGCATGAAGTGTTATGAAGCAATCAATCAAGCTAATGATTGATTTTCATATATATAAAAGTTGGGTTGCTAGAGGATCAAGCCAGCTAGAGTATTGTTGAAAACGGATATCTTGTTCATAAGAATGGGTGGTGTTGAAGTATTCTTCTCTTAAAATAAAATAAAAGAATGGGCATTTTTAGAGTTTGTGATTGATAAATATTAATTTTTTGATATTTTAAAGTGGAAAAAGTTTAACTCCAAATTAGTTTAGTGCTATATTCTTGATTTTTCAATTTCAACCCATTAAAAGTGCATAAAGCTCCCACTTTTGTAGGATCTAAGAATGAATTTTTTTTTTTTTTTTTTTTTTTTGATGATGTAGGAGAACTTTACTTAGATTAGTTGCATGTCATGAACATACTGTACAATAATCTTTACAGTTAATCAAACTCTTATTTTCAACTGACCCTACCTACTAGAACCAATTATCGAGTAATCCAAAAACATTTCACTCTTGACAAACTAAACAATGTATCTCATGCCTAGAAGCATCTAGGAGTGGATCTTGTTAAATTGAAGTATCAAAAAATTAAGTTGAAATAATAGTATCTTGTTGAATTATGTTAGAATGATGATAAATAAAAATATGTGAATAATTTATAGAAATTAACATTATCCTTATTGAATTCTATTCAAATGACAATAAATATGTCATAAAAATAAAAGTGATTAATTTATAAGAAATTATATTGTTCTTTTCACAATATATTCATAATCATTCAATCGTGATATATCTCTTTACACCAAACCATCCAATCTAAACTGGTTATCTTTTAGTTATAAATGTGTATCCATAAGCTTTTGCTTTCAGGTCTCTCTTAAATTACAAAATTCTAAATGAAAAGAATTATACTACAGCTGTAGAAGTATAATGCATAACTTTGTAAAAAAATTAAAACTCATGCAATTAACTAATTAAGAAGTGAGACCTCAAAAAAAAAAAAAAAAAAAAAAAACTAATTAAGAAGTGTTTGGGCCATTTTTTAACAAACCTAAAAATGAACCAACCCAAGTAAAATAGGAGGCCCAACATTAAAGACTACCAGCCTAATGGGCTTGAGCCCATTGCACTTCCCTTTCTTTTGTCAAGCCCATGAAAAATTTAGGAAGAGGCATTTTTGGGCTCTTGGGACTAGATTAAAAATCATATTATCTCATTTTGCCACAAATCTCATTGTTCAAAGTTGTGATCCTCTCAAGATCCACTAGCTAAAGCTAACCCTCACATTGTGTAAAAGGATTATCCACTTCAATGAGGGAATACCATGCTAAGATTCACCACATTTATAAATATATTAATAATTCTTAGTTTTACCACCGCGTACCATTAACTCGATAGTCACTTCATAAGTATAATGCTTGTTATGTGTGGGTGTAAGAGTTGAAGTTTAAGTCTCGATCGATTCCAGAGGGAGCAATACGTGATTATAATAAATAATACCCTTTCCTTATGTCAATTGCAAAATAAAAAAGTTCTCACCACACTATAAACCCAATAACATTATTAAACTAATTTTACCACACATGAAACTCTATTACCAAATATTATTGTATTAAATTACTATTTCAATTTTTTTTTATTGGATTTCAATTAAAATTTTATTATTAAATGTTTGAGTATTTTTGAAGAGATTAAATATCACTATTTATTTTAAATTATTTTATTAATCTTTCAAAAAAAAAGTTTTGATACATGATAGGATTCTATCAAGTGTCAAATATATCAAGTTATTATTATTATTATTATTTTATTTTAAAAGTCATGCCCAATATATGAAACTCCCACTTTTTGGTAGGGTCTAGGAGAGGCATGAATCTTAAGTTAATTTTTAATAAATTGTTTTAAGGTTCAATTTCATTGACATTTGTACTATTTAGTTTACTCTACATTGATTACTTTCCAACCAAACCTCATCACATCAATTAAAAAATCTCTCTATCAAAAAGAAATCTCTATTATATATCTCTAGACTTGGCAAAAGAGATTGCGTTAGGCAAGTTCAGGTTTGACCGACTATGGACAGAAACATGTCAAACTAAAATTGATTACTATTTTTATGACCTTACTCACTCTTTGATGGGTCGGATCAACTTGATATCACTCTGTATTTTTTTCCATTAAATAAAGAAATAAAATAAACTTTTTTAAGAATAGGATAAAATTTTTATTTATAAACTTCAAAGGAATCTACATTATCTGCTAATCAAACAATACAAGAGGAAAGATTCTCTAAATGAACATTAATATTACAAGAAGATTCGTGAGGCCATCAAAATAGACACTCTATTCCTATTTCTATGCACAAAAGCAAACTCCCAAGAGCAACAATTTGTCAAAAGTAATTGGATCTCTTAAATCAAATAACCATACAAGGTCATTTGGCATTGGCAATTTTACATGACTTTGACAAACTCAGCGTCATCACACTCAAAGATGGAATAAAAAATACCAATCTCTCGGGAGAACTTGAAAGTCTAAATGGCTCCAAAATATAAGAATTTAGTCAGATAATTACCAATGGCACTCGTGAACACAATGGACTTTCAGGGAAAAATAGTTTAGGATCCCAAAAAAAAAAAAAAAAAAAAAAAAATCAATATGGGGGAGAAATAAAAACTAGATTCCAACTGACTTAAAATAGTACCGAAAGAAAAACATGAAGAGGACATATATATGAGTATAAAATGCAGAAACAAGATTACTAATAGCAAGGGTTATAACAAGATGCAAATATATATATATATATATATATATATATATATATATATTCTTTAAGACATAGCATTAAAAGGATAAAACACAAGAGATGTTTGTTAACGAAGATGAAAAAAAAAAAAAAACATATGTGAAGATTTATATAAAAAAAGAAAAAAAAAAAGAATGAAATTACAAATTAAGAAAAGAAAAAACAAAATCATGAAATTCCTTAGTTGTTAGTAGGCATTGAAGGGAAGAGACTAGAACGTACGAAAAGATAAAACTCTTGTATCAACTTTTTAAAATTAGAGATCTTGGAGGAGTCAAATTCTTTTGTTAAGATTTCACAAAGAGGTGATTTTGATACGAATTATTAGTAAGAGTGATCTAGTGAGAATTAATAGAGGTCGAAATGAAAGAGAGAATTGACAGGTAAGGAAAAAAAAAAAAAAAAACTCTGAGACAAATAAAAGGAAACAACATATTATTTTTGTCTTCCTTTTTAACATAAAGAAAGAAACCATAGCCAGCAGTAGTATCTGTTAATAAAACAACCATCATTATTTATTTATATCATACTAAACAAATGATTGATGAAGCTAAACAAATGTGTATAATATTGTACACATTTGCAAAAAAATGTACAATACTGTACTTTTTTTTATAGAATTATTGTACACATTTGTTATCTATAATGTAAATTTTTATTGATATACCCATGTAAAGTACTAATTTTCATAAAATAAGTTTTCCCTTTAATTGAATTAAAAAAAAAAAAAAAGTTTCCCCTTTAATAAAACAAAAAAATGCCTCGTGTAAATTAATTATACATTGGACATAGACAACAATATTAAAACCCTAGATGCCAATCCCCACGGCTTACCTTATTTGAATTTTGAAACCCAATCCACCCTCCGAACCGTTCTTTCCCGCCACAACCTTCCACTTTATAAACCACCTTAACCCTTCTCTCATTTCTCATCAACCACAAATATCATTCCCCAAACAAAACCCATCTCTCTCTCTCTCTCTCTCTAACCAGTAACCATGAAGGGAAGCCATAAGAACACCACTGGCAACAGTTATATGACAACGAAGAGAAAAGAAGGGTTTTATAGATATCTAAAGCCAGGAGCACTTGCCCAACTCAGGGATTCCAAAATCACAGCAAAGTGGCACCAAAAACTTGATCTCCAAACCCACACGATCTCTTCCTTTCAACTTGCACTTCATGGTGCAACTCCATCTTCGCCTTCATCGCCAAATCAAAACAACAACACGCCATATCCTAGTGATGTTGTCCCTTGTTTTGCTTCAAGGATCAATTACCACCCTCGGTGTCTACAGCGTAAAAAACTCATTGCAGTTAGACCAGTTTTTCATGAGACCGACCAAGTATAGTCACACAGGTTGTTCTTGTACTGTTGGACAAACCCGAAGGATTTTGTTGATGTAGTGGATGATATTATCTTTACTGGTCTTGCCCTAATTTTTGTAAATTCTTTGTTTTTATTTTTTTGGTTGCTTTTACCCTAGTTTTTGCAAGGAGGATGAATATGCCTGATGGCTCTTGTTGATGTATTTGATGATGTTTCTTGACATAATAATTTGTGGGTTTTATTTATTTATTATTATTAATTAAAGTCATGAGGACTATTTTTTAATAGATAATCTGAACTGATTATGGAACTGGAATTCACTATTGTGGACTTGGATCTATGCCTTGCATTCAGTTTGGATTTATATTTGGTTTGATCATAAGAAGTAAAAGAGAATTTCAAAGTTTTTTTTTTCTTTCTTTCTTATATTAATCTTTTCTAAAACTACTAGATTATATAACTGTGTTAGCACAACAAATGAATCATTAATTTACAGAAATAATGTAGCAAACAGTTTATCATGGTTAATAACGATCAATAACTATAACGGACATGAACTGCTAATACCGAATTACCTTTCATGAATAATGTATACTTTGATGATTTGATCCATTTTTGGATAAAAATTAAAACAAATTGCTTTAGAATTTGCAGTTAGTGAAAGGGATTAATGGATTTACATAATGTGTTCCTCTATATAATATAAGGTAATTAGATCTAAATTATAATTAAGATTCTTATGATTAATTTGAGTGTTATATATTGTAGGGGTCAGACTGGTTAAAAAATTGTGTTGCACTCCATCTATCTTGTGAGGAAAGCGGTTGAAGAAGATATATTTGGGAGAAACCAATAGAGGGGAAGAGGGAAAGGTAAGTAAGATTTTTTTTTTTTTTTTTAACAATTAAAAATATATTCTTGTTTCTTTTTTCTTTTCTTTTTTCCTTTTAAAAATATTTTTTTATTTCCTCATTTTGATACCTTGAAAGGCCCATATTGAAATTAGAACGATTTAGTTCCAGTTGAGTTTGAAATGTTACTTACATACATCTAGATTTCTTACTAGCATTTTTTATGTTCTTATATATTATAAGTGTTCTCTTTTTGTGTCCATTATTGGTTTGAATCTCTTTACTGGCATCTTATGGCATTGTTATATCAATCAATGTATTGAATAGTTTTATCGTTCTCTAGTGGTTTGCAAATGGTAATTTCTATATCCAAGCAAGCATAGATTGAAGGAATTTTCTTTCATGATTTTAAAATTTTACAAATGTTAACTTTCTATCGGTTATCTTCTCTTTCAATAAATTTTCATATGAAGTTGGAACCAAAATAAGCTACATACAGGTAGTAAGAAAAACAAGTGCATATGAATGAAGTTTGTATTCTTCATATAGTGCTTTATTAAAACAAGTGCAGTTTTTTGTTAAATATATTATTTTTGATTAAAACAATAATCATGCACTTTATTAGTGCTTTTTCGTTACTCTATAGTCTATACCATTTTGCGAACTGCATTTTTTTGTTCTTGCAGATTGACTACAATTCTTGTTATAGTCACTGGTTAATCAATCTCCTCCACTGATCTAGTTAAAAATCTAATCAAGACATGTCTTATTCACTATGCTTAATTTCAGCAGCAAATTAGTGAATCATTACTTCATGTTGCAAATTCTTGAATTGTTATATAAGTTTTATGGTAAAATACACATTCGTTACTATTTTAACGTACTTTTCAGATAATGCAAATGGTTATGCACTGGTAAGATCTCTGAATGTTGACTACAGAAGCATGTTTTGAAGTTATAGGGTTGTTCTTGAACCTGTTTACCTCCAAATGATAGCATGCTCAATAACCAAGAGATTGCATATCACATAGAGAAACAAAGATTTAGTATCCTTACAACTTATACAGAAGTATTTTGTGCTTGATCTTGTTTGGCTAGGTATTGATACCATTTAACATAAGTAATTAAGGTTTTATATTTGAGTTAAAGTTCTACGTCTGTCATTTTCTTGGGTTAGTTTATGCAAATTTCTAAAATTCTGTTTTTATATGTTTAGTAACTCTTTGATTTACATTATATTGTCTGTACAACTTATGGTAATTTAAACATAAGATCAGAATATGCATTTTGAAGATCTGAAAATATGACTTTGAGTTGAACTTTTAACATCTGGAATAGAATGATATTTCAAGTTTTTCTTTGTAATCTTAGTTTGAATTGAGAGTTTCATATTTGGAAGAACTTCGAGAGAATGACTTTGCATGGCTGTGTCATATGACCTAGATTCTGTTTTTGTTTGCCTTATGTGGATTAATCAACGATGATAAAGGTAATTACTCGTTTATGTGTAAACGTTTATAAAAAGTAAACACTAACGCTGGCTACGTCTCAAATTAGCATTTTGTTTATTACCTTGTGTATGTTGACACTGTCATTTTGTAAAGTTTGCATAAATTAAGATGTTAACTAAGTTTGTATCAAGTTTTCATTAATTTTCATAATCCACTGTTAATTAATAGACATCAAATGTTTGCATCAGTAATAGGCAAAAACATATACCTCATCAGTGGTTTAAATGGTTGTATTTTAAGTTTTATTATTTTTAATATACTTTTCATTGATGATATGAATGTTTATGCACTGGCAATATCTTTAAAAAATTGGCCACAGGTCAGTTTTGAGGTTTGAAGGTTGTGCTTGAAGCTTGTTAACCTCCAAAAGATAGCATGTTCCATAAGATGATTTGGTATCCTTACTACTTATACAAAAGTATCGTTTACTTGATCTTGTTTGGCTAATTATTCATACAACTTAAACAAAAGAAATTTTTTTGATAAGTAACTTAAAAATTTATTGAAAAAACACAGCCCCGTACATAAGAAATGTACGAAAGAGGCAAGAATATCAAGAAAACAAAGTACAATGATCAAGCAACCCAGAAAGGGAAATACAAGAAAAAGAAGGTAAAACCAAACACCATTCGAGAAGAGTAGAAAATAAAAAAGACTTAAACTCAAGAATGGACCACTCACGATCCTCAAAGCTTCTTGAATTCCGTTCCCGCCAGATACACCACATCAAATAGTGCGGTACAATCCTCCAAATAACTAAATTACGATGTCGCTTGAAGTTGCAAGACCAACAATCCAACAAATCCGCTACCCTTTGCGGCATCACCCAACAAATACCAAACAAGCAAAAGATCATACTCCACATCTCAAAAGCAAAAGGACAATGAAGGAGGAGATGATCTACAGATTCCCCACACCCTTTTCACATAAAGCACCACTCAAGAACAACAAAGTGTCTCTTCTGTAGATTATCGATAGTTAAAATCTTGCCTAAAGCCGCAGTCCAAGAGAAAAAAGCAACCCGAGGAGGAACCTTTGATTGCCACACCATTTTCCAAGGGAAGGGAAAGACCATATATGGAGATAGAAAATGATAATACCCACTCACCTTGAAACCTCGGCTGCAGGCAAGCTTCCAACAAAGTTTGTTAGCACCAACACCCCAGACCTTTGTGGAATAGATCAAGACCAGAAACGAATCCAAAGAAAGTGACTCTTGATCGTTCACTAAGAGACGAAATTGAATGTCCCAAGAAACTCTCCCATTTGCGTAGCTAATAACCTCAGAGACCGACGCCTCCCTTGTCCTACTAATATTATATATGTCTAGGAACTCCTCCTTAAGAGGATGATCCCTACACCACACATCATCCCAAAACTTCACACGAGTACCATCACCCACATCATATCGAAGGCACTCGGAAAAAATTCAACCAACCACTTCTAATGCACTTCCACAGACACACACCATAAGCCCCCGACACAGATTTTGTGCACCAACCACCCCACTCATTCCTATACTTCGCCCCAGTGACCCTTCTCCAAAGGGCATCATTCTTCCAACCATAACGCCACAACCATTTGGCTAACAAGGCAGAATTAAACCATCTTAAGTATCGGATGCCTAACCCTCCATTCTTCATTGGCCTATAAACCTTAGACCAATTAACTAAATGAATTTTACGATCATCCCCAATACTAGTCCAAAGAAAATCTCTTTGTAATTTCTCCATCCTCTTAGCCACCTTAACAGGAATAGGGAGAAGAGAAAGGAAATACGTAGATAAGCTAGAGAGCGTACTCTTAATAAGGGTAACTTTACCCCCCTTGGATAAATACAACCTCTTCCAACCAGCTAACCTACGCTCCATCTTCTCCAAGATAGGATTCCAAATAGTCTTATCTTTATAAGAAGCACCCAACGGAAGAGCGAACTCCCTACAACCTAAAATCTCCACTAACTTATGAAGATTAGACACATCCCCAACTAGAACCAATTCAGACTTACCTAAATTGATTTTCAGCCTTGACATCTCCTCGAATCTAGAGAGAATCCCACGTAGAGCTGTAATATGAGTGCTGTCTGCGTTACAAAAAACAAGAGTATCATCCGTGAACAATAAATGAGACACCGACAATAAGGAACTAGCTTCATTCCTAACTGTGAAACCCGAAAATTGACCAGCTGCAGTAGCCACAACCAACATTCAGCTCAAGGCCTCCATGACAATATCAAAGAGAAATGGGAATAAATGATCACCTTACCGAAGTCCTCTAGAACTCCCAAAAAAGTTAGAAGGACAGCCATTGATCAAAATGGAGAATTTGATAGTTGAAATAAAACACCTGATCCACTTTCTCCACTTTTCAGAAAACCCACACTGCTGTAACAAAAACATGAGAAACTCCGAATTCACATGGTCGTATGCTTTTTCAATGTCCAGCTTGCATAACACCCCCAGAATCCCCGCCTTCAAACGACTGTCTAGACACTCAAAAGCAATAAAGACAGAGTCTAAAATCTGACGACCTTTCACAAGGCATTCTGAGATTCTGAAATAAGACCATGAATCACCCTTCTCATTCGATTGGCTAAAACTTTAGCGATAATCTTGTATAGCCCACCCACCAAGCTAAAAGGTCGAAAATCTTGGACATCCATAGCATCAACGTTCTTAGGAATAAGAGCAATAAAAGTAGCATTAAAGCTCTTTTCAAATACAGCATGTTCATGAAACACATTCATAACATCATTTTTCACCGTGCTCTAACAAGACTGAAAAAATACCATTGTAAAACCATCCGGACCTAGCGCTTTATCACCTTTGAACTCATGGACCACTCTAGAAACTTCTTCCTCATCAAAAGGTCTGTCCAACCAAGTGGCATCTTCCTTAGAAATGCTAGAAAAACAACCTCATCCAAAAAAGATCGATGTACCACATTCTCTAAGTAAAGCTACCTATAGAACTGAGTAATACACCCCTCAATTATCCCCTAATCCAAACATAACTCTCCATCCACCATAAGTCTATCAATAGTGTTGCATCTTCTATGAGAATTTGCAATACGATGAAAGAATTTTGTGTTCCTATCTCCCTCTTTAAGAAATAGAGCCCTAGATTTCTGTCTCCAATAGATCTCTTCTAACAAAATAGACTTTTCTAACTCTCCATGAATATGATCCTTTTCCCTCCTTTCCTCCTTAGTAAGAGCATGAGCTTCCTCAATAACTTCCAACACATTAAAATCCTTCCACAAGTTTTGCACCCTAAGACCTATATTACCAAACTCCTCCACATTCCATCTCTTCAAATCCAATTTCAACATCTTCAACTTGTTAGCCAAAGAAAAACTAGGAGTTCCTTGGAAATGATAGGACTCCCACCAAGAAGTCACCCTTCCCAAAAAGCCCTCATCCTTTAACCACATGTTCTCAAACCTAGAAGGTTTTTTGCCTCTGTTTAAAATTCCGCCCTCAAGAAGGATAGGAAAATGATCCGACATTAACCTAGGAAGACGGTGTTGACAAATAGATGGAAAATTCTCCTCCCAATCTACAGACAAAAGAAACCTGTCCAATCTGGAACTAGTAACAACCTCTCTAGTGTTAGACCAAGTGAAATTCCCCCCAACCAAAGGCAGATCAACAAGACTTTGCTCAAAAATAAAATCTAAAAACCGAAGCATAGCTAAAGTGAAACTTGTAGAACCAGACTGTTTAGAAGGAAAACGCACCACATTAAAATCACCACCCACACACCAAGGCACATCCCACCAACTACGCAAGCCAGATAACTCATCCCATAAGAACCTCCTGTCTCTATCACTATTGGGTCCATAAACACCAGTGAAAGCCCAAACGAAATGATCCGCCACATTTTTGAATTTACAAGAAACAAAAAAAGACCCACTGCTTCCTCCACCTTATCCACAACCCTGTTGTCCCACATCAACAAAACCCCACCAAAAGCACCAATCGAGCCTAAAAAGAGCCAATCCACACGTTGACCCCCCCCCCCCCCCCCAACAAGCTACAAATGGCACCTCTATTAATAAGCTCCATCTTTGTTTCTTACAGATAGACAATATCTGCTTTCCCCTTTTGAATCAAATTTCTAACCCGAAGCCGCTTGTCTTGCTCATTCAACCCTCTCACATTCCGAGAAACAATTCTCAAATTCATTGATGCACAACAACGGCCTGATCCCTACTACCACTCATGCTCCTTTCTGGCTCCTTTTCCTCACCCCACGAGCTCAATAAACTCTTTAACTGATGATGCTTTTTGAGTCCAGCCTTACCCAACTTCCTCTTAAAGTCTACATCAATCATCCGTTGTTTTCTTCGCTCTTCTAAAGCTAAAAGCAAACCTATCACTTGTTCTTTGAAGCCCTCCAATGAGGTCCCTACAGATTTCTGGAAAGCTTTAATTCTATTAGTTGCCCAAAGTGACAACTTGGTGCTATCAACATCAACCTTACCCCCAATTTTCTCAGCTATAGGACACTCCTTGCCCACAATATTAACCATCGCCAACGGTACCACTTCAAGTAGATCTCCTAAATGATTCCAATCCAATAACCCCTCAAAAAAGTCCCACTCCTCACCCTCTGACCCAAAATCAGAGACAACAGAGCCCCCAACCCCCTCAAACTCAGAATCTCAACTAACAATATGTCCCTTATTAACAAGAGAATCCAAACCTAGATTAAGTTCATCCTTTGGAATAGGCTGATCTGACACAAAATCAGGGGAGCGATATGCGGATAGCGGAATAACGATTTTCCTCCCATCCCGAAGTTCAAGCATCCAATCCTTAGAATTGCCCCAGTTTTTACTCGAGTCCCCAACATAGTCACTGATTCTAGGACCAAAAACGTGAGGCGTTATGGTGACCATCGGTTCTGACCCAGGATCTGAACTCTCGAAATTCCCCTCTTCTAACCCCATTCCAACTGTGTCCCTCATCGGATTGCTAGAACCCACCCCAAGAGTGGATGGTGGCGGCTGAACAGGAAGCTCCCATGAGAGAGGAAGCCCATAATCAGCGCCAAAAGCAAAGGAAGGAAGAGACTCCAAAGACCCAGACCCAGGCAGCACCTGATACGACATTGAGAGAGAAGAATCAGCTTCAAAAGCATACTCACCGGCAAGAGGCGAAGGCCCTAATCCTGCCTCATGACAACCCGAGATACTTGGTTGAAAAGGAGCCACACATGACTGCATCGCAAAGTTGCAAGCGAAGGAGGAGATCGCATTCGAAGGCGTAACTTCAGGCACCTGTGTCGCTATATCAGAAGAGACCAAATCACTTGTCTGAGTTTCGCCCGAAATGTGTTTGGAATGAGACCTAGCCTTATAACCCAAAGCTTTAAAAGATTGGGTTTTAGGCTTCCAAGTAGCAAGTGGTCAAGGCCAACTTCCATTTAAACACATAGTTTTAAAACTGTGTCTTAATCTCTTCAATGGGCTTGACAGCAACTTGGCCCACCTCTTAATCCCAGAGGATATAACAACCCACTTCCCATCATTCCCATATTTCACATGCAAAGAAAAATTCAGGGATAGAGTTGTATTAGCGCTAGGATTCTCAGCTCACTAATAGCCGACGTGACTGATGTGACTTCCGCCCCAACCTGATGCTTGTCAATCCCAAAAATCCCTCACCAAGTAATACACGATTTCAAATTTTGAAAATCCAAAGCAGCCTACTTTCCTTTGTTTCCAAAACCTCCAGAGATCTGCCGAACTTTCTCCATCATCCTCATTGGTCTAAAGGTGGCACTCCTATGCTTCACACCATTGTTCTAAAATAGCGGATGGATTGTCTTCCTCAACTGAACTCCAAAACTTCTCCATCCACTCCACAATTTTCCTTCCGGTATGACAATGGAAACCCTCCGGCGGCCTTTATCTAACTCAGAGACCAGCAGAAATGAGCCATGGGCATTGGACCCCAGCTGGAGAATAAGCACGCTATTACCCTCCCTGACCGTTCTCGCAAACTGACCCTGATTTGGCTTAGATAACAACTCCTCAACGTGAAACAGAATTCTTTTAGCGCACTCCTTACCCATACTGACAGAACGAAAGAAACTCCTACTTCTCTCATGAATACGTAAATGGAAAAACGACCCCCCTTCCTCAATAGCAAACTCAAAAGTTTTTGCTTCAATGAAAACAAAAGTAGAACCTCCCATGATATTGAAGAGAATCCCACAGGCGTGTCAAAGAATTTTTCTTCTGTAAAAAGATATGCTTGTTCTAAATTTGAATAATTCCTTGAAATTTTGATACATCAGAAGTTTACTTTTGGCTCTTATATGTCTAGAAGAAGAATCTTTCTGTCTTTCTTTCTTTGTTTTTTTCTTTTTGTGTGTGTGTGTGTTTACAAGCTTATCATCGAATTCTAGAATTTTGAATCTTCTTGATGCTTGTCTACCTTATTGGAAATCAGGAGATTGATAAACAAAAGAAATTAAGGTTTAGGTTTATTTGAGTTGAGGTTCTAAGTCTGTCATTGTCTTGGTTTAGTTTCTGCAAATTTCTAAAATTTAGATTTTCTGTGTTTATTAACTCTAAAATTTACATTATGTTGTCTATGCAACTTATGATAATTTAAGCATAAGATCAGGATATACATATTGAAGTTTTGAAAATATGATTTTGAGTTGAACTTTTAACATGGGGAATAGAATTGACATTTTGAGTTTTTTTTGGTCATTATGGTTTGAATTGAGAGTTCCATATTTGAATGAAGTTTGAGAAGATGACTTTTATGCTATCGTTTTTCATATGACCTAGATTTTTTTTTTTCCTAATGTAGATTGAGATCAATCAATAATGACAAACATAATAGTAATATAATTAATATGAACAGCATAGAAGGTATGTTGATTAAATGTTTATGCATATATAAAAAAGTAAACACTATCGCAGGCTAGATCTCAAATTGCCATTTTGTTAATGTTATCACCTTGAAAATGCTGAGATTATTATATTGTAAAGTTCACATAAATTAAGAGATCTCAACTGTTTATATCAAGTTTACATTAATTTTCATTATACACTGTTAATAGACACCAAATGTTTGCAACAGTAATGGACAGAAACATATACCACAACAGTGGTTTGATTGGTTGTATTTAAGTGTTCTGGTTCAGCCTTAGCAACATAGGCTTTTTACTCTTAAAAAAATTCCAAATAAGTTCTCCCTCTCTCTCTCTCTCTCTCTCTCTCTCTCTCTCTCTCACACACACACACACACAAGCATGTATTGACTTGGTTGGGAATTTTAAAATATTTCTTTCTTTCTGGTTACATAATTAGTTCCATTTATGCTTCTTTTATTGTCAGAAAACTGAAATCATAAGAGTTGCTATATTTATAAGGACTTTTAGGGAGACTTTCAGTTTTGATAGATAGGTTTCCCCTTAACTGCTGAAAACAGAATACTACACATGAACTCTTTTGAGGATTTAGTACACATGAAATTAGATATAGATAGCCCAGACTTTTGGAATTATATAGATAATTTACTTTTTTCTTTCTATGGTCTTTAAATTTAATAACAAAGAGAATTATAAACTATTTATTTTATACAGTTGGATGGAGAGTATTCCATTCTAAGCTAAACATTGCAGAGCCACACAAGCGAACACCAGTGAACAATCTAAGGACCAATTCGCAGAAGTGGGAGATGATAATAGAGATTTAGGTATCACCTCTTATTACTTCATAGCTATACAATCAAAAGGATTTGAGGAAAAAAAAACACATGATAAATAACCAAATTAGGTTAGAAACATTTATGAAAGTCCTGCTTAATAGAAGAGGAAATGTTTGAACACTAGGATCACTTCTGAGATGTTTTTATAGGAAGTACATGCTAAACCTCCTTGTGTATTATGAATTTTAGAGAACCTTATTGGTAAATTGCTTCCCCTACCTTCAATTCTTAATTGGATAGAATTGTGGCCTGATATGCCATAAGATTACTAAAGTGCATTCTCTGATTGCTACACTAATGGTGGCATATTTAGAAAGATCATCCTAAGTTAACTGCGAATAAATTGATTCTGCACTGTCACAAGTTAAAGGAATCCAGTTAAACTAATAGTGAAATTCCAATTTCAGAATATGTTTGTCATTAGTAATACTGAAACTCAGTCTTCAACATCAACCCTGTTTGGGCACTATGCATAATAATAGCCATTTCATATTATGAAAGCCATAGAGTAAATGAATTATACTAACAAGAACCAACATGTGGGATATATCAATTATCAAGTGACCATGGAAATTAATAAGAGCTGCAATAACACAGCAATGTACAGTTATTGCATAGATTATAACTCAGCGTACCATACAATGAGAATTTCAAATAGTACAAGTTTATAATGGTAGAAAAAAAAAATGACATAAAAAGAAGTACAAGTTTATTGCTCCTATGTTCCAAAATACATTGCAGTTCTCATTGTGCACAAAGTTCATACGCATGAGAATTACAATGAAAAAAGTGTAAATTCTGAATAACTGTTCTTAAACAAGCATATTTGAATAAATTAAGAATCCCCCATAAAAGTACCTACTAAGAAGCAAACTGTGGTGGACACAAGAACCAGGGTTTCACTAGATTTGAGCATTGGCACCAGCAACAATCTCCAATATCTCGCCTGTAATTTTGGCCTGGCGCTGCCTATTGTAGACCAAAGACAGGGACTTCTTTAGCTCAGATGCATTATCAGATGCACTGCTCATGGCGCTCATCCTAGCAGCAAGCTCACTCGCTAGTGATTCCTGCAATGCCCTCAAAATCTGACTGTTCAAATAGAGAGGCAACAAAGCATCAAGAATCTGAACTGGGTCCTGCTCAAACTGCAAAATTGGTGAGAAATCTACTGTCTCAGTCCTCACAACATCTCTCTCCACTGTCAGTTTCCCCTCCCTAGTTGTTAGCCTGAAAAACTCATCCTCAGCAGCATCCACACATGTTCCATTTATATCACAAATCTCTCCCTTTGGTGAGAGTGGAAGCAAGGTATGAATAACTGGCTCAGACTTAACCAAAGACACAAACTTGGTGTACAAAAGCTCAACTTTATCAACCTCCTCACTAACAAAGAATGAGAAAACATCATCAGCAATAGCCTGAGCTTCTTTAGCAGTAGGAAGTGAACCACCCTCAAGAAACTTATCAACCGGAATATAAGGCCTCCTACGGAAGTAAGTGTTACCCTTTTTACCAACACTAATAACAGTATAAGAAAGACCAAGACCCTTCAATTCAGCAATCCTTGCTTCAGCTTTTTTGATGATTTGATTGTTGAAATTACCACAAAGACCCCTATCACCAGTGACGACAACCAAAGCAACCTTCTTGACAGGCCTAACCTTTGTAAGAGGGACATCTACATCATCAGTTTGTAGCTGCTCATTGATGTTGTAAAGTACTTCTACAAGAGTTTCTGAGAAAGGTCTGCCATTAACAACAGCTTCTTGTGCTCTCCTGACTTTAGCAGCAGCAACAAGCTTCATAGCCTCAGTGATCTTCTGTGTGTTCTTTACAGAATCAATACGCTCTCTGAGCTCACGGAGACCACAATGGATTGGAGTTACAGATCGAGAAGGATTGCAAGAGGTTGAGTTATGAGAAGGAACCTGAAAAGGGTTGAGGAAAGAACGGAAGGAAAGTGCAGATGCATCAGAAAGGGAAGGTTTTGAGGACACCCACATTGTTAAATTTGAGCAAGACATGGTTTTAATGGAGGTTTTTGAGCTATGGAGGGACTAACTATGGGGAGAGAAAGAGGGTCCGCTATGTGGGTTTGGTTTTTTTTCTTTTTGTGAATTCTTATCTTCATGTTGTTGTTTCTGGTGTTAGAGGAAATGAGTGGAGGGAAAGGGAGAGAGTGGATGAGGTTTTGGGATAAGGATTTTGACCGTTGGAAATTGCTTGGGCAGGATTTTGATTCTTATTTTATCTTTTAATTCATGGTGGGGTCCTGTCTGATGTGGCATCATCTGATTGGGGGGTATTGGTCTCTGACTCTCTGTTACATGAGATGAGAGGTCCCTAATAAATAAATAAAAAAGGTATATGCGGCTATGCGACTGGGATACTTTCTCTGAGCCAAGTTGAGTTCAGTACTGTGTTTCTTTGTTCATTTGGGATACAGCAGTAACCTGTAAATGTAGAAAGTAAAACATAGCTCTTAGATTTAACTCAGCTGACATCTTTTTGTTTGAGTCTCCCGTTTAACTATTAAATTTATTAAAAATAAGAATTGATGGTTTGCTACAAGGATTTGAAATTGTAAATCAAGCAAATATCATTAAGTTACGAGACTCTTGACATTCTCATATATTTTTGTTTTACAATAACTTCGGTTATTTACTTATTTTGATTTCGTATAACTTTTTTCTTTATTGATTTTTTTCTTAAGAAATAACTTGGATAAAAGTGAAATTACACTTTAAGAAAGTGAGGCTTTATAAATGACACAAACTAAATCTGTAAATAAAAAGAGTTGATGCTTTAAAGCTACAGTAAAAGCCTATACTAGTTTTTGGTTTGTTCAACCTGCACTATTTTGGTCTCTTTTTTTTTTCTTTTTTCTTTTTTTTGGGGGGGGGGGGGGGGTGTTGTAACATCGTTGTTGAACTCTTTTATATTTTTTAATATTTTTATTTACATAAGTAAAACTCAATTGCTTATTATTGGAAGATGATAATTTTTGTTATCATTATTAGAAGTTTTTAGTGATTGGATATTGCCTTTAACAAATAGGTATCAAAATTCTTATACGAATGAGATTAATTTTGTATGACAACCATTTTTTATGTATATAGTTTCATATTTCATCATATAAAAATTCTATCTTAATTTTCTCACTCAGGAAGTAGCACATGCCTTGCATGTGCCACCTAAACTATATATATATATAAAAATAGCCAATGAGTATATATAGCTATAGCAATTTTGATTTGTTCAATGTTCTCAGTTAAACCTCAATGAAAGCTTGATTCTTAAAATATTCCATTGTACATTTTCTAAAATAATCCACTAAATTTTAACGTCTCAAAAATTTTCTTCACATATTTGGAGTTTTAGATGATAGTAATGCTTAGAAAGTTGGAATGATAATATAAGGTGTTATATTTGCTACCTAGAGAACATTAATTTTCTAGATTTAGATCTTCGAAACTTATAATTTATTTAATGCAGAAGTCGATGATACATGTCTTTTGTTTTGTTTTTCTTTTTCTTTTTATGCCTAAAATGGATCTTCATTAAAAACTAATTAAACTAAAAATTGCACTTAGACTCATGTAGAATGATAAAAAAGAAAGTATGAATAAAAAAAATTTCATTGTATATGGTTGAAGGTATTTGATAAAGAGTTTTAGTTCTAGCATATAGCATCATTCATTGCGAAAATTTAAATATTGTGACAAGGTTTTAGTAAAACTCAGTTACTTATTGTTAGAAAATGATGACGTTCCTTATCATTCTTAGAAATTTTTAATGAGTGGATATTGCCTTCAGCAAATAGGTATCAAAATTCTTATATGAATGAGATTAACTTTGTATGACATATATAATTTTTATGCATATAGTTTCATACTTTTTCAAATAAAAATTTTATCTTAATTTTCTCACTCAAAAAGTAGCACATACCTTGCACGTGCCATCCACACTAGTAAAATAAAAATAAGCTAAGCCAAACTCTAAAAATTATTTATTTTGGTTTAGTCTATTCAACCAACAAGATGGTGTAATTGAGCTCATCCAAAAAAAAGATAGTGTTAGTGAGTAGGCATCCATGTCACCAGAGGAACGCGTCATATTTCTTGTAAATTTTTTTTTTTTTTTTTTTTTTTTGAAGAAGCATATTTCTTGTAAATTAGTCACTAGTATTTGAAGAAAGGATATTCCATGTAATTTTTTTTTTTTATTCTTTTTGTTTTGGAAAAGTGGTTACTTTTAAAAATAGAAAAATAACAAAAATAAATAAAAAGAGCAAGTTATGGTCCATCGCATCTTGCTGGTCATGATGTGTGTCACATTGGCATTATTTGGCCACAACAAACTTGAATTTTGAGAATTTCACAATTAAATTAATAACAAAAAAGACAAACTAAAATTAGGGCACCACACAATCATTCTTACCGGCAATATATTATTGTCATAGTCCTTGACCATATGGACAAAATATCTATTTTTATGTGTACAAACAGATTAATGTATGTCATCATATTCGACATATTGATGGGGATGTAATAATTGTGTACAAAGACTATATCCTTTATCATTAACACGGTTTTTGGCTTAGTCTTGGCACTCACTCAGATTATTGTATGTCATCATATTTGACATATTGATATATATATATATATATATATATATTTTTTTTTTTGCTAAACTTCAATGTCATAACTCAAATATTTGACATATTGATATTTGACATGAAAGTATCTTCATATAAGACGGAGTAATTGCTTCGGAGATGCTTGTACCAATTTCGCTCAAGTTTTCGCTCAAGCTTAGTAGAAAATATGCATATGTAGATGTGGATCATGTATGTTTCCTTATAACATTTGATGTTAAATAGGTGATAAGTTTACTTGTCATGTCTTTCTTTATGTTGTGAATATCTGTTAATTATTTTTATGGAAATAAATATCATGGTAGAAACATAAGTACTGTATCTTTATTTCATCTAATAAAAATTCATTTATTTTGAACAAGAATTATTGATTTTTATTTATTTTTTAACTCAATGTTACATTGAACAAAGTGAAGATATTTAACATTTGCTAACTATCTAGTACATTGGACAAGATAGCAACTAGTTTGGTGTAACAAATTAGTCACTACTCTTCAATATATATTAGTCACTACTCACTGGCATTTGAAGAAAGGATATTCCATGTAATTTTTTTTTTTTATTCTTTTTGTTTTCGAAAAGTGGTTACTTTTTAAATAGAAAAATAACAAAAATAAATGCGTGTCACATTAGAATTTTTTGGCCACTACAAAATTGAATTTTGAGAATTGCACAATTAAATTAATAACAAAACGAAAAGACAAACTAAAATTAGAGCACAACAAAATCATACTGGCTATATATTATTGTCACAGTCGTTTGACATATTGATGTAGATTGTAATAATTATAAACAGAGACTGTAACCTTTATCATTAACACGGTTTTTGGTTTAGTCTTGGCACTTACTCATGATTTTGATCCAAAGTTTAGGCAGCAGGAAAAAGGGAAAGGGGGAATGAAGAAGATATTTAAAATGAAATGTTAAAATTAAAAAAAAAAAAAAAAAATTCAAATGAATTGTTCATACAATTTAGTTTAAAAATTGTTTTTAAAATATATTCAAAATGATTTTTTATTTTCATTTAAAAAAAATTGAAGTTGTTGGAGGGATCAATTTGTTTTTAAACCAAAGCACAGGAGATATTTTTGCATTTTTTGCTTGATTTAAAAAATAAAAAAAAATTTAAAAAAAAAAAAAAGAAAAAAGAAAAAAGAAAAGAAAAGACAAAAAAAAAAAAAAAAAAAAAAAAAAAAAAAAAAGGTGAAATCTGTATGAGGACATGCAATTGCCAATATGTGCACAAGAAAATCTGCCTACATGTAAATTCAAGAATTTAAGAGCAGCTGGAACTTCAAAACTATTTCCAGGGAGATCACATACAGTATTCAATCCCAAGAAAAAAAAAAAAAAAAAAACATTGATGGTAGAAATATCAGTAAACCACTGGCACGAAAAATCAGAGAGACTAGAATTCATTCCAATATTAAGAGCTCAGATCATCTGAAACCCCCTTTAGTATGATGTTTAAGAAGAAATTTTACATCATTTTTTGGATAAACCAGCAAACTCCTTTTTCCCCTCTTCTTCTCTGCAAAACAAGGTAGACGAGTTTGAGTACTCTGTGATCTCCAAGAAGAAATCCCTGATAAGTGCATACCTAAGTGACCCAATAGAGCTAGATGCCATCCTTTGGCAATATGAGCCTCACAAAATTCAACCGCAAGCACAGAGCAAAGAGATTGTGTACATTGACCACTCATCCACCTGCTGCAACGGTAAATCAGCACATTCTTCACTGAACTGTCTAGGTGTCTTGAAAGCACAAATTTATATTGGAAGAATGAAGCCTTACATTAAGGAGGTGATTGTATAGGCAACTTGCCATGCTAAAATGTGTGATTCGAAGCTCACTTTGCCATTCCGAACTCAAGTGTCCATGTTGTCTTCTTGAAGAAGTGGGCTAACAATGGCCCTATATGTTGGTCTATCAGGGATCACTCCCTTAAGCACCATCTCATCATGTAATTCAATCACCTCCTCTGGAGTGCAATTCTTGCTGAAATGGGTAATAAGTGTTGTGTATGATATGGAATCAGGAACAACGCCATGATGAGCCATCATCTTCACAAGGTCTTTTGCCTGTTGAAAACACCCAGACTTGCACAAGAAGTTGATTAATGTATTATAAGTGACACTGTTCTCTAAAATCCCCAACTTTCTCATTTCTGAAAACAAAGCAAAAGCCACTTCAATCTTCCCACTGAAGCAATAGCCATTAATCAGAGTATTATAAGTTATCACATCAAATAAACCCATGCTCTGTAAAACATTTTTCAAGAGTTTTGCAACATCCATCGCTGCCTCTTTGCATAAACCATTTATAACAGAATTATATATAATCAAGTTGGGATTTTCTTCCGCCTTTATCATTCGGTCGTAAATCTGTACTGCATGCTCTACATTGCCTTCCTTGCAGTACCCATCAATCAAACTACCATATGTAACAAGGTCGGGAATTAAACCGTGAACAAACATACTGCCTAACAGTTGCTTGGCTCCTGCCATATTTTTGCTTCGGCACATATAATTTATGAGAATATTGTGAGAAAAAGCATCTTCAAGGAGGTTCTTTCCTATTACCTGGTTATTCAGTCTAAGAGCTTCAATCACATATCCATTTCTGCAAAGCCCCTTCGTGAGGATCGAGTAGGTGAATTGATCAGGGCATATAAGCTTATCAATCATGTCAGACAATAGCAAAGAAGCTCCCTCCATATCTTCTACCTTGTAAAGCCAATGGATAACTGTATTGTAAACAACAGTATTAGGAATTAAGCCCCTTTCCACCATTTCATTACACAACTTAAAAGCCTCCTCCAAACTCCCTCCTCTTGCATGCCCATCTATCAGAGTCCCATAGGTCCTTTCATTGGACTCAATACCCACCTTAGTCATTTCAATACGCACTTCTTCTGCCAATGCTATGTTCCCGATCTTACAAAACCCATTAATGATACAATTATAAGTAACTGAATTGGGCCTTACACAACCCCCTGACATCACCCCCATCTTCCTTACAAGCTTCAAGGCAAGTTCCAAGTTGCCCATCTTGCAAGCTCCATCTATGATCATGTTAAAAGTAACAACATTGGGCCAAATTTCATCCTTCAACATCCGGTAAAATACCGAGATTGCTTCTAGTAATCTCCATTCCTTACAAAGAGCATAAACAATCAAATTGAAAGTATTCACATTTTCACTATACCCATATGAAATCATTTCTTTATACACCTTCCAAAATCTATCAATCTCATTCAACTTCAAAAGGTGACCCAGAAAATTATTCCAAGCGTGAATTGTAACCCAACAACCGTCCATTCTCAACTTTTTGATCACTTCATAAGCACCATCGGTGGCCCCAAACTGAGTACAGGCCCTTACCAATGCATCAAACACCGCCGGACTTGAATCATCTCCTTCATAACTATTAATCAACCCTTCCAAAACATCGAATGGAGCCAATCCTCTTACACACATTAAGTTCCCCATACAAGCCAAGGCCTCATCAAACCTCCTCAATTTTACCAACAAATGAATTACAGCACAAGAAGATTCCAATGAGTGCGAAAAATTCTTCTCTCCAATCCAATTGCAGAACTCCAAAGCTAACTGTGGCAAGTTCCAAAACTCGCCAACCACACGACATACTAATGAGTTGGTGATACTCAGAGACATTTGCTCCAAAAGTTTCCATCTCCTCTGTTTTAAATTAACACAAATTGCTCTAAAAACAATGTCCTCAGTACTTGGATTTGAGAACTGCTTACCAACGTGAAAACTCCGGCATATAAAAGTACTTCTTTTCCTTAAACAAAAGCTTAAAAACATAGAATGTCTAAAACCCAGTGCATCAAATGGCCTAAAACCTGCAACAATAACAAAAGTAAGGGAAAAACCAAATCAGTGTAGCTGATAATCCCATATCTTTTTTTATTTGAAATTATGGGTAACCCCCAAAAGATGGGTTTGCTCAAAAACATAGAATGGTGAAACCCCAGGTCATCAAATGGCTTAGTTTCTGCAATGTATAGTCAAAGTAAAGGAAAACCAAAAAAGGTATAGCTAAAAAAGTTTATGTCTTTTTTGATTTGGGATTATGACCCACACCCAAAAAATGGGTTGGCTTAAAAACATAGAACGGTTAAACACCAAGTCATTAAATGGCTTAATTTCTGCAATATATAGTCATAGTAAAGGTAACCCACATAAGTGCAGCTAACAAAGTTTATATCTTTTGATCAGCTATGCAATATTCATCTTCCAATACAATGATTTGGCTAGTATCCATCATCTATAGTCAAGATACATATTCAATATTCAGAATCAAATCAGAGAAAAGAAAAATATTTTTAAAAAAAAGCATTCCAACATTCAGGGCCCATTAAAGAATTCTCTCAATGAATTACTTACAAACACTAGAGTTAAGTTTTAGAATGTCTAAATCTAGAATCCTATATTTTTACTTACCCTCAGTTACTTATATTTTTGAAAATCAAGTCAATATGAACAAGAACAAATTTTGTTTTTATAGATGAATCAAAGATAAATTCAATACTAAAGAAAAAGGAATACAATTCCTACAACCCAGCTAAATTTAGCATCACAAAAACAACACCAAAACCACAGTACAGGACAGCAAAACCCTCTTCTACACTGCACAAACAGTGCATTAATAATCAAACAAAACCAGCAAATCCAAAACTCACATTAATAATCAAATACAATTCTTTCAGGAAAAACAAAATTAATAGATTAAAAAAAAAGTAAGTATTTCAAATATAATAATTCAACCACATTAATCTACAATACTCCAAATTTTTATAAATAAAAAAATTGAAGGAATAAAAGTTATCAATGAATAAAAACAAAAGGAAATTTAGTATTAATGGAAGACCAACCTTTAAAAAACAAATGCAGATTTCTATGTTCGTCTGTGAAAGGGTGGTAGTTTTGACCGGTGGAGCGGCGGAGCAACGTACAAGAGGTGGCTTTGAGAGTCGGAGACTGGGTGGGTCGGCGGTGGAGGGAGAAGAGGGCTTGGGGTGACCGTTGGGAGCTGGGTTACTGGGTTACAAAGAAGTCGACAAGAGAGAGTGTGCGTATTAGGTTTTGTTTTGTTTTGTTTTTTCTTTTTAATAGGTAGTTAAGTACTTAAGTTAACTGGCAAAAGTCTTGTAGCGAAAGATTTTTTTTTTTTTTTTTTTTTTTGGGAGAAGCTAGCAAAAGAAAAATTCTAATACTTTTTTCAACTTGTGTCATAAAATGTAGGTAGTGAAAATAAAATTATTAATTTATATGAATGTGACAAATAGCAAATTACAGTTTGACACGTAAGATAGTTAGAGTAAAAATTATATCAATTTATGTAGCACTAAAAGTTGTAATAAAAGTCCTTTGGGACTCACTTATTAGTGAGACAAAGTTCTCATGCGCTCGACACATGAAATACTTTCTTAGTTAACTAAGGTTTGTTGAGTTAAGTTTAGTTAAATAATCATATGTAGTGCACATGTTATTTTTACACATGTCAATTTATTAGAGCAACTTATAGCTTTAGACTAAAATCAGTTTTGTAGCTAAATTTTGTCTCAGAGAGAGAGAGAGAGAGAGAGAGAGAGAAGTACTTTTCTTTTTCCTGGTATTTGGATGACAAAAATCGTTGTTTTGCTTTTTAAAAGGAAAAGTTTGGGCCTAAAACCTTAGTATAGTGTACACCTCGGCTCAGTTGGCTGTCCTTTGGTTGTGATGACTTTGAGGATTGAGCTCATATCTGCTGGGCTGGTGGGCCTGTTGGGATTGCACTTTTGACCCAAAAAAATCTCTCTCTCTCTCATGGATCATGATCTTGCTCAACATACAATAGACAATAGTTTTTTTTTTTTGCCTTATAGATACCATAATATTTGCCCTTACCATAGTTTGTTCCATAATAAATGTTCTTTACCATAAAAAGAAAACATCAATAAATTCTTTTTGGTATAAGTGATAAAAGATCTTAACATTTGAGTTAATTAGATCTCACATAATAGATTGGGTTGAAGAGCCACTTGCAATTATCATCATCAGCTAACAAATGGCAAATTTATCCAAGCGGAGTTAGATACTGGCTTACTTTGTAATAATATCACCCTAACACTACATTATGGTGATTGAAGGCTGGAGCAAAAACAAGTGTTTTAACAAAAGGGGTATGAGTATGAAAAGGTGAAGCTTGAAAACAAATGGTCAACGGCAAAAGTGCATCTCTAATATACCAAGACTTCACACAAGAAACTACAACCTGTTAGTAAGAATTGTCAAAATTTTCCATGATGTTATGAACAGTTTTTGCCATTTCGTGAAACTACATTATGTTAGCAAAAGTGGTCCCAAAATGAGAGATCAATGGAGGATGTACAAGCAAAATATCTGTACACAAACCTAACTATAAAAACAAATTGATTGGTAATGATTACATCAACCAATGGATTAACATAGTAACTGCCTATGTGAACAGCATACCCGAAGCCCTCCATTCACCAAATAGAGAGAGACCTTCATCACAGTCTCGTATGCAGATGTCTGAATCACCAGTCCCCTAGTTCAAGTTTTAGGGAAGATGAGGACTCCATGAAGATCAAACTTCCTCACCTTTCTACTTCCACTCTGACACCTCTTGGTTGTGAAAATTCGAGGAAATATAACCAACACTGACTAGTATGGATAGATCAACAATCAACCTAGTCTATCTCTACCATCACTGCTGCTAGTATGTGTTTTTGGGGTTTTAGGTCTTTACCCTTTTGGGTCTACAAGAAAAGAATTGGACCCAGTTAGACCCGATTTGACAATGGATCAGACCCAGACTCGAACAGACTTTAGTTAATCTCTCTTTCTCTAACAGAAAAATTGACTTACTTAGCAATCACAAATTTCCCACTCTTTCTTTGAGCCCACACTTACTCTTGTAATTCCCTTTCTCTCTCTACACACACATTCTCTCTGAAAGTAGAGATAGAAAAAACACCTACTTACTCAGTAAGAAATCACAAATCACTTTCTTTGGCTAAAAATCATCGTGTCCGACTCTCAAATACCTAGTGCCACCAAATAAGTTTAGACTCTCAAACTTTGATATGATTTGAAACCCAAAATTGAGTATTGTGAAATCAAAGAAAATGGTGGAAGGCGAATCGAAGAAAACAGAGCAAGCCAAGAGAGGAACCAAAGTTGGAATGGACAAGAATCCAATAGAAGAAGGTGTCTTTGATTTCAAATCTACTACTGGGATGTGTTTTTGGGTCTTTACCTTTTTGGGACTAAAAGAATTAGACCCGGTCAGACCCGATTTGATAGCCAGTCAGACACAAACCCAAACTTAGTCGATCTATCTCTTTCTCTAATAGAAAAACCGACTTACTTAGCAATCCCAAATTTCCCGTTCTTTTTTTGAGCTCACACTCTCTTTCAGAATTCCCTTTATCTCTCTACACACACTTTCTCTAAAGTAGAAATTGAAAAAACACCTACTTACTCAACAAAATATCACAAATCACTTTCTTTGGTTGAAAATCATCATGTGTCTGACTTTCAAATCCCTAGTGCCGCCAAATAAGTCTAGACTCTCAAACTTTGATCTGAATTGAAACCCAAAATTGAGTATTGTGAAATCAAAGGAAATAGTGGAAGGCGATTTGAAGAAAACAAAGCGAGCCAATAGAAGAACCAATGATGGAATGGACGAGGAGCCAATAGAAGAAGGTTTCTTTGATTCATCTTTGATTTCAGATCCACTGCTGGTGTGTGTTTTTGGGTTTTTAGGCCTTTACTCTTTTGAGTCAGCGAGAAAAGAATTGGACCTTATTAGACCCGATTTGACAACAAGTTAGACCCAATTTGACAACGAGTCAAACCCAGAGCCGAATAGACTTTAGTTGATCTCTCTCGAACAGAAAAATCAACTTACTCAACAATCACAAATTTCCCACTCTTTCTTTTAGCCCACACTCTCTCTTGGAATTCCCTTTCTCTCCCTACACACACTCTCTCTAAAGAAGATATAGAAAAAACATCAACTTACTCAGTAAGAAATCACAAATCACTTTTTTTGGTTGAAAAATTATCGTGTTTCACTCTCAAATCCCTAGTGTCACCAAATAAGTCTAGACTCTCAAACTTTGATCTGAATTCAATTTTGGGTTTCAATTCAGGTCAAAACTTGAGAGTCTAGACTTATTTAACGACACTGGAGATTTGAGAGTGAGACATGATGATTTTTTGGCAAAGAAAGTGATTTGTTATTTCTTGCTGAGTAAGTATGTGTTTTTTTAATTTCTACTTTAGAGAGTGTGTGTAGAGAGAGAAAGGGAATTCCAAGAGAGAGCGTGGGCTCGAAGAAAGAGTGGGAAATTTGTGATTGCTGAGTAAGTCGATTTTTCTATCAGAGAAAAAGAGATATCGACTAAAGTCTGTTTAGGTCTAGGTTTGACCCCCTGTCAAATTAGGTCTAACCTAGTCCAATTATTTTCTAGTAGAACCAAAACGGTAAAAGATTTAAAAATCCAAAAACACATACTAGCAACAGATCTGAAATCAAAGGCAAATCAAAGACACCTTCTTCTATTGGCTCCTCATCTATTCCATCTTTGGTTTCTCTCTTGGCTCGCTCTATTTTCTTCGAATTGTCTTCCACCATTTCCTTTAATTTCATAATACTCGATTTTAGGTTTCAATTCAGATCAAATTTTGAGAGTCTAGACTTATTCGGCGGCACTAGGAATCTGAGAGTCAAACACATGATGATTTTCAACCAAAGAAAGTGATTTGTGATTTCTTACTGAGTAAATAGGTGTTTTTTCAATTTCTACTTTACAGAGAGTGTGTGTAGAGAGAGAAAGGGAATTCTGAGAGAGAGTGTGGACTCAAAGAAAGAGTGGGAAATTTGTGATTGCTAAGTCAATTTTTTTGTTAGAAAAAGAGAGAGATCGACTAAAGTCTATCCAGGTCTAGGTCCAACCCGTTGTCAAATCGAATCTGACAAGATCTAATTCTTTTCTTGCAGTCCCAAAAAGAGTAAAGACTTAAAAAATCCACAAACACATATCAGTAACGGATATGAAATCAAAGGCAAATCAAAGACACCTTCTTCTATTGGCTCCTTGTCCATTCCATCTTTGGTTCCTCTCTTCGCTCGCTTTTTTTTCTTCGATATGCCTTCCACCATCTTCTTTGATTTCCCAATACTCAATTTTAGGTTTCAATTCAGATCAAAGTTTAAGTGTCTAGACTTATTTGATGCCACTAGGGATTTGAGGATGAGACACAATGATTTTTAGCCAAATAAAGTGATTTGTGATTTCTTGTCGAGTAAGTAGGTGTTTAGTCTATTTCTACTTTAGAGAGTGTGTAGAGAGAGGGAATTCCAAGAGAGAGTGTGAGCTCAAAGAAATAGGGGGAAATTTGTGATTGCTGAGTAAGTCGATTTTTATGTTAGAGAAAAAGAGAGATCGACTAAAGTTTGTTTGAGTCTGGGTTTGACTTGCTGTCAAATTAGGTCTAAGCGGGTCCAACTCTTTTCTCGCAATCCCCAAAGGGTAAAGACCCAAAAACACATACCAGTAGCGGATTTGAAATCAAAGGCAAATCAAAGACACCTTCACAAATATATATATATATATATATATATATATATATATATATATGGGATAATTACAGTAAACCCACCTGTGGTATGGCCCGTTTTCATTTTGCCTACCCGTGGTTCAAAACTTAACACTTTGCCCACTTGAGGTTAGTCCTGTTAGCCTTCCGTAACCCACCTCTCCGTTTGCCATTAGAAAAACACATTTTGAGGTAAAAACAAATATAACAAGAATCAAAAAGTTGTTTGTTTTGATTGCTTAAGAACTTCTATAAGAACATAGTGAAGGAATAGCAAACCACGGGATAATTTGAGTTCAAAAACAACATTATTGAACCAAATAAAATGGGCTTGCGCTTGGGCTTGGCTTATCCTTGCACTTACCCTTCATTCCCTTCTCTATACTTGCTTCTTCTCCAACCCCAAACTCATTCTTCGAGTATTCCCAAAACTCTCAGGCATAGAATTTCTTGTTCCAATCAGACACCCCAGGTTAACAAGCATCAACAACCTCAAAGAATCAAAGTTGCTTTTAGGACCACAAAGAAGAAGAGGAAACCCAAGCCGAGCTTCTTTGAGCAAATTAAAGATAAATGGTCGCTCAAACCCAGTTCCAAAAGAGAGAAATTTCCATGGGAGGAACCAAAAGAAGAACATGAAGATAAGGAGAGACAGAAATCTTCTGGGGTTTGTGTATCTGACTCAGGAATTGAGGCTAAAGAATCGGTGATTGACCCAGTGAGCTCTGTGTTTCCGAACCGGGGTGTTTTGCCTCTTGGGTTCATGGAAGCAAAAGCAATACCAGGAATTTACGGGATGATTCTGAACCTGAAACTAGTACCCAAAAGAGTTGTGAACTAAGAGAAGATTTTGATGAGGTTGGTGGGCATTATAAAAATGGTACTGAAAGTGCATTATAAAAATGGCTTTATTGTCTTTGTAGATCCTTCCATTCTCGATAGGGTTCTTCAGGACAAGCACACCATTGATGCCAGAACGGTCTGACTCACACCTATAATGGGGTTTTCTTCCTTTTATTTCCTGGGTTTTTGTTGTCTGGTGGTAATTCTAATGATTCGGCTTCTGGGTCTTCTGGGTTTGTTCTTTTTTTATGCTTGTTTGTATGGAATTTTGAGTTTTTGGGTATTTTGGAAATCTTATGTTCTTGTTGCGAAATTGTGGTTCTATTTAATTTATGCTGCCACTGATGTTTGTTCTTGGGATTTGTTGTTTTTGAGTTTAATCGTGATGGGGTAATGTGGTTTCTCATTTTATTTGGTTCAATAATGTTGTTTTTGAACTCAAATTATCCCGTGGTTTGCTATTCCTTCACTATGTTCTTACAGAAGTTCTTAAGCAATCAAAACAAACAACTTTTTGATTCTTGTTATATTTGTTTTTGCCTAAAAATGTGTTTTTCTAATGGCAAACAGAGAGGTGGGTTTCGGAAGGCTAACGGGACTAACCTCAGGTGGGCAAAGTGTTAAGTTTTGAACCACGGGTAGGCAAAGTGAAAATGGGTCATATCACAGGTGGGTTTACTGTAATGATCCCTATATATATATATATATATATATATATATAATCCAACATAATAATTAGCTTCTCTCCCATAAAAATAAATAAATAAAGTTCACAGAAAAGAAGGGGGTTGGGGTAAGGAGGGAGAGAAAGAGATAATGGGACAGTAAAAAATAAAGAGACCAGACCAACATTTACACGGTACAAACAAAAATTTTAAAGAAAATTAGTAATGTGCATAAGTAACACCATAATATGCTTTAGGCCAACATAGAATATAGAGTCCTAGAAATGAAGGAGGGCATGTTTGCAATATCAAAACACAAGGTGCATTTGATTTATCTTGGCCAATACCGGTATTGGATTCAGTAGTAAAAGAATGGCTGGGGCTGGTTAGGTATGTCTTAGATTTGAATCTTGCCTAAAATGAAAATGGAATAATCCTAGTTCATTATTATGGTTATGCAAATTATCAAAATAGGATTCAATCATATGCAGTTATTCAAAGAAGAAACGGTCATACTAAAGCCTTATAAAAAGCAATTATTTTAATAGGAACTATTCTGTTTTCAATTGATTATGCCTAATTTGTAAGAAGAAATGGACAAAAGATAGAGCAAAATGGTTAAAAAGTTTGAAATGGGAAACCAAGTTTTTTATTAAAAAAAAAGGTCTATTGAGTAAAATTTTGTGTTCAATCAATCATCTTGAGAAAATATGAGAGGGCGAATCCTATAGTAGTTTTAGTTCTTCTGTGAGGGATGACCCTGAAGCAAGGTTGTCAAAATCGAGATCTTACGTAAGATCGTGAAAGATAGGTGGAATCGTGGATCATAGGATTGGATCGTGGATCATAAGATCCTACATATTTTCATATTTAAAGTAAAAAACACATTGATAATGACTTTGTATGTTAAATAATCACATAAATTATGAATTTATCCATAAAAAAAAAAAAAAAAGATTTGCCTTATATGATGTAATTTGCATGTCTTACATCGCTATGTCTATATTAACGAAACAAATATATTTACTTTTTGACCCAATGTATCTAAAAAGTTCAATAAATGTTTAATTAGCAACCAAATACCAAAATATTTATCAATAATATGGAAATATTTTTTAAGTTCTAAGTTCCAAGTTTAAAATCCAAAATAAGTTATCAAATGAAAACTAGCTAACTAAAATATGAAATCCAAAAGCAAGATTAATATTAAAGTGAAGTGAACATTTAATTATTCTCATTATAGGGTTTTTATGACCACCATTCTAATCATCATCAACCATTTTATTATCTATGTAGACATTGTATATTTGTATACTAGAGCTGCAAAAGAGATCAAGATACAACTTCACACTCAACTATTCAAGTTATACCATTTAGCAACAATTACATAGTGTGCTAAAAAAAATCAATCAATCAAGATACAAATACAAGCATACTAATAAAATTATATATAAGAAAAACATTTTAGTAATATTATAACACAAATTAGTATATTGATCAAACAAATTTAACAAACATTATAGCTTAAAATGTAGCAAAGTCAATATAAATTCTTCATTTAGAAATGATGAAGCATTCCTTCATTTTTATTACAAGTGAACTAAAAACTAGAAAACATTTGCTTAGGTTAACATAATTTTATAAAAAATAAATATAAAAAAAGCCATCCCATCCCCATCACAACATAGAAAAAAAAAACCATTAAAAGTTCATCAAAACCAAAAATTTATCCTAAAAAAAAAAAAAAAAAAACCAAAAACTGATGTTTTGGTAGGATCAATAGAATCCAATACGATCCTATACGATCTTACACGATCCTACATACGATCCTAGTGCGATTTTAAACGTTTTGATGAAGTGAGATCATAAAATTGTGTGATCCTACGATCCAGATCATGATGTTGACAACTATGTCCTGAAGCTTTCAAGATATAAAAGGTCAAACTTTACTTTGGAACACCAAAATTGTATGTAAAATACGGTTTAGTATGCAAATAAATAGAATTTGGAGGAGCAGTACTTATCAAAAAAGATGAATGCTTCTCATTTCTCAAAAGAAAGACTTGAGTCACCTTATTTTGCGTATCAAGAATTTGTTCACAGCCTGATCCATCCTCTCCTTCAGAATTAGCCTGATCCATCATTTTCTTCAGAATCAGCCATCTCCTTACACTCAAACTCTACATGTTCTTCAATTTCTTCATCAAGGTTGCTCAATTCTTCCTGCTCCATCACAATCTTCGGATGAGACAGGTCACCTATATCATCATGTGATATCTGCTGATGTTATTACTTGGTATCGACAATCCATGGCTACTTGAAACAAGGTCAGTACTAACTGTGGGACAAATCTCACCCTGCTAATAATGTGGGCCATTGAAGTTTAGGGTTTTCATTGTAGACCTGGAGTGTGATGCTGCCCATACTGTTAGTTGGATTACATGCAGTCACATCTCTACTTTCCATGTCTCTCTTCTTTCTTGATGTATAGCTTAGGTGGATCTCCAAGTCCAGTTCATTAGTTTTCTCTACAGGGCTTGGAGGATGAACACCAGTAACCAAACTAAGACTTAATAGTGACTCAGTCTGGACAGCGTCAAAAACTTTCTCAGTAGTCACTGAGTCAGTATATACATGATCGGTTCTTTGTAGCAGTGGATGGAAGTCAATGCCATAAGATACTCTAGATTCCTCTTGACATCAGAGATTTATTAAAACCTTCAAAATAGTTTTCTAGGTAAGGATTATGGAAGTGATTTAGGTTCAATTGAGGCTGATTTCTTGAAAAGAAAATGAAAGAACTAGAAGTACAAGTGCCGCAGTTCAATCGATAATAGGGCAGACGTCTATCTTCAGGGGACTGGAATAGTAAAGGATGCATCTGAAGATCAAAATCAATGCGTCTTCCCTCAGGAATACATTTATTCCTATCAACTTCAAATTCTTCTGGATGCGAATGTCTAACATTGTCTTTCAGGGGACATTTTTTTTCCTGTACAGCTTTTACTGAATGGGTGGTTCCCAAGTTCACAGCATGAGGAATTCGAGAAACTAAATTTTCTTTTCCAGAATTACAAATGCCACCTCCAGCCACTGAAATCTTGGTAGATGCTCCAAACTAAAAGCCTTTGAAGTCAGCCTGTGAGACTACACAAATAGATGGTGGAAGATTCACAGGAGGCAAGTCTAGCACTAATTTCACTAATTGGGAATTAGAAGCACCACTTTTTCTACGACCATGATAAGGCTGAAAAAAGAATTAGGATTTTCTGATATTCAATGTCATACCAGAATTTGGATGATTTGGTTCCATTTTATTAGATGTACCATTTCTAGCACTAACAAACTGAGATGAAATACCCAGGTACACTGTGATAGAGTTAAAAACTTATTCATGATTCCAGTCTGGAGTTGAGTCTCTTTGAACCCATCATAAATTTGCTGCTCCCTTATATGAGTACCCTCTTGTTATAATGCATAGAAACATGCATGCACATAATAATATATGAGTAAGAACACATTTACACATTAACAATGTTACGTGCAAGTATTATTTAGTAAGTAAATTCATGATTTTTGGTTTTCTAATTCAATAATTTATAGACCATATTTCCCATTTCTATTCAACATTACCATTACACTAGAAAGCTTAATAGGTGATGAACAAAGATTTCACTGAGTGTCTCATAGCAGAGGCCAACTAGTTTACAACAAAAAGCACAAATTTTGTGCAATGAGACACAGTCTGCAGCTGTGCGTGCATGTTTTAATAACTATTAGCAATTCAGACAAAGTTATCTGATCCATGGACAACTAATTAGAATATTGTATAAAAGCAATGGGAAGATGTGAACAGTTGAATTTCAAATTTTCAATGCAGATTTTCTAGCTCAAAGTTAACAAACCTCCTTTTCGGATGCAGTTTGCCAACTTGCCAAACCTCCAGTTTTGCACTTTTTTTCTTTTTGACTCATACAAACAACGCATCTCCTTTTTTGGCTTCATCCTACTTATATGACCTCTGAGTTCCAAAGGCAACAAGCAACTGCCGAGGTAGTAAAGATGGTTCCCTATGTGGGACAAAAAATTGCCACACAAACATCTAATCTAATTTATAAACCTTATGTCCCTGGGAGATTTGGATTAGATAGTAAATCACACAGGAATCAATCAAACAGAAATCCTCTTAAGAAAAATAATAAATTCAAACATCTCTAGGTTGAATTTACCTCCTGAATACATGTTATCTCTTCCACTATCAACGGAGAGGTCTTCATTCTCCAAAATGCCTGCATGAAGTAGAAAACAACTACATTAAAAGTTTACCGACAAACAAAATGCCCATCTGCTTTTGCCATGTTCAGATGGCATATTTGTTTATCCACCAAGACAATCTAACTAAAGACCACCTCCAGCAATGATATAAGACCTAAAAATTAACTATTGCAATTTTCAAGCATCCAAATACCATAGATTTTTCTCGACCATCAGTGGATGAAATGTTTGGTTGAAGAGTCAAGAATGCATATCCACTCAGTTTTAATTAGAGGTCATGAGATCACGACCAAGAATGATAAATTTTGGAGACAGAAAAAGATGGAAGTAGTAAACAAAAGGAGGACATAACCCAAATGCCCAAAATGTTTCACCATGTTCAGATGGCATATATCCACCAAAACAATCTAACTAAATACCACTTCCTGCAATGATATAAGACCAATAAATCATAAGTTAAAATATTTGAACGTCCTAATACCATAAATTTTTCTTGACCATCAATGTGATAAAATGTTTGGTTGACAAGTCAAGAATGCATATCCACTCTTTTAGATCTTCCACTTGATCTTCTTGTACTTTTTAAAGTTACTTTGTGTTCACTATCATGGCCATAGAGAGTTTTTATTTTCAATAAAACTCTTATTACTTATCCAAAAAAAAAAAAAAAAAAAGAGGCCATGAGATCACAACCAAGAATGATAAATTTTGGAGATAGATAAAGATGAAGCCACAAATTAGCAGCATTGTTTTATACAATTAAAAAAATTGCTATATCTCCTCTATTTATAAGTTCTAGGTGGAGGGTGTCAGGGTGATGTTGTGGGTTCAAGACCCATTGAATGCATGTGTAACTTAACAAGATAAAATAATAATAATAATAATAATAATAATAATAATAATAATAATAAATAAATATTTGCTTAAGATGACTATCAATTAGGATGAGATAAGAAAAGATCAAAATAATTTATAATTTATCTTGGTTGTGCTCAAGATTGTTGAAATACCTTTATGGGATTTTTTGGTGCTTTAGATGAGCAACAATTCTTTTGCCTGACAAAAATCTACAACAAAAGTGGTAAATGTCAATTAAAATAGTCAACAATTGCTTAATCATGACAATTATGTTGATGAATTACAACACACCTAATGCCAACATGACATTAAACTTCAGAACTTAAACGAACTAACAAATACTATGACTCCCTATCATCATGATCATGAAACTTAACCTAACAAATACTACAATTCCCTATCATCATGATCATGAAACTCTAAAACCAACCGCAATCTTTATTCAACAGTGTACATAATGACCAAAAAAATAATTGGCCATATTAATCCATTATCATGTGAAAAAAAAATTTTATTTCCTCAAAATGAGAGGATATTGAATACGCAAACACCCATAAATAAACTCACATCTAGTAAAACTAATTAACCAAAAAGCTAGGAATGGAAATGGGACTTTTTAAAAGGATAACCTGCACAAACCCTCTAATTCAGGGAGCACAACCAAATTATTTTAGAATTTATTTCTTCAAATTTTATTGTTGTTGGAAAACTTATATTTCTTTTTTTTTTCTTTTTTCTTTCTTTAGATTTTTCAGGTGGGGATCGGTGAGGATCAGATTTTATGTTTTTTCTAATAGGGATAAGATTTTAGACTATTTAATTTATTTTTAGTTGAGGATTTTGAGGGATTGTATACTTTGTATTCCTAGAAGCTCTATAAAAAGGCTCCAAGTGGTGGTTTTTTATTTTTTTATTTAGATTTTATTGTTGTTTGATATTCAGACAGCTCTCAGTGGTGAAGCCTCGGCTGTCTTGCATCACTGTCATGTGTGAAGCCAACTAAAATGAGATGGATCAGAATTGTGGATTCTTAGTTTAATAAAAAGTAGCTTCCGAACAAAGAGGGCTTCAAGGGTGCATTAACAACAAAGTCTTTACTCCCAAACTTTTGGGCTCAACAGAGAATTCGAAGTCAACTATATGTATTTTTATTCATCATTCTGTCATAATAGGAGCCACCTCAATCTTTAAACAAATATGTTCATTTTGTGTCTATCTGTCCTTGTATTTTCATTTATCCATCTTAAATCTTAACATTCATCTATGCACATTTTATAAACATATTGCTTCTTAATAGCTCAACATTTAGTACCATATAGCATGGCTAGTCTTATAGCAATCTTCTAAAACTTTCCTTTAACTTAATGTGCCGGTTTGGATAGCACTTCTTCTCACTGAATGTGGCGTTGCGTTTTCCTATTTCACGTTTCGGTACTTCTTTTTTTTTTCAACGCATGAACAGTAAAATCACTATGCAGGAGACATTTATCACTGTTCACGTACTGTAGCACTGTTCACGTGCTGTAGCAATACTGTTTATGCATTAAAAAAATATTAAAGATGGGTCCCACGATATTATTTACACATTTAAAAATTATTTTGCTATAGTATTTTTAGCAACAATCAGTTTTCAACAACAATAAGTTGTATCTAAACAGACCCAATAGGTATTTTACGATCACACAATACTCCAGACGCACCTTTGCTCTTATCCTATAATTCACATGCTCTTCAATCTCTCCATCATTATGAATTACAAATCAATGAAATCAAAAGCACTAACTCTTTGGTATCTCTTGACCATCAAGTTTTACAACTCCATCTTTATTTATCCTTTGCTTACATTTCATGCAATCTGTTTTAGATCTACTTAACCTAAAACCTTTAGATTTTGAAGCATCCCTCCAAATTTCTAATTTGGAGTTGACTCCATGTCTAGTTTCATCCACAAAAACTATATCATCTGCAAAAAGCACACACCAAGCAACTTCATCTTGAATCAATCTAGTAAATTCATCTATAACCAATGCAAAGAGATGGACTTAAAGCTAATGCTTGATGAAAAACTATAGTGATATGAAAATCACTTGGGACAATTCCATTTGTTCCCACGCCATTACAACTACGTCATATATAATCGTAATATACTTTAGAGGAAAGCTTTTCTTTTCTAAAACCCACCATATAACCCCTCTAAATATCTAGTGAGTGGAAGAAATGTAATTGCTAAGAGAACCTCATCTTTAATAATTTTAATATTAGCCTTAGATGTGTACACATACACACACAAAATACATTACCATATCCATCAAGCAAAAAATAATTTCAATTGAGTCTTACAACCTATCTAGTTTCTTTCCAATGAGATTTGGCTCAAATGGTACTTCCTCCTTCCACAAGAATGGTTGGAGGGTGAAGTTGTTGGTTTAAAAACCATTAGGTGCAATTGTAGCTTATCAATGAAAAAATAAAAAGCATCTAGTTTCCTTTCATCTTTTGACCGAAATAAAATACTTTCATGCTTTTAGTAGTTTGGACCCAAGAAAACAAATACATACATACATACATACATACATACATATATATATATATATATATAAAATTTTTTTTGCATTCCTATGCCATAAGTAGCTCCATCCCTCCTTTATAGCAAGAGCAGGAGGAATAGAAACACAACTGTCTAAGCAAGCTTAGAATTCTGTCTAAACAATGATTACCAGAACAATTTTGTGTTTGAAATTCAAAGTCTAGAACTACCTGATGCCTCGATTTGCATGGAAGAAACTGTTGTTGAATAGCCTTCCAATCCGTATTGTATTCCATCAACCCCAGCACTAATAGCCTGCATTAACCATGACCATGGCACTTGGAAGTAATTACAGGAAACAAATGTTCAACATAAAGGTTAATGCGTATCACCATCATCAAGTACTACAAAATTAAATGGGACCCACCTAGGAATAAAAATGAAAAAACTTTTTGTTATTTAATCACATACTTGTATACTTGCGTACTTGAAATAAATTTAATCATGAATAGAGATCTTAAGCTACCGTTCCACCATTAGTCAGACCTACAGTAAAATTTACTATGCAGAAAAACCTTCTTTAGATATACTTTCATCTCCCAGTATATAAAATAATATTCCTATTCTAACAGGTGAAGAAAGCATTAAGGATTGTGAAAAAATTGTGAATCATAAGAGAGATTCTTGTTAGAGATCAAACCCAAGATTTTTCTTTTTTTATGATGTTATATCTAAGACATGAATCCTAACAACCCATCAACTCCATTATTTTTGTCAAAAGAAAAAACCTATGCTGTTAATATCCATACCTAAAGTCAAATGCATTAGCCTTGATTTCAACATTTAAATTTCATAAGTCTTTTTCTTATACTGTGACAAAAGTATAACTATGCAAAGCAATGCACCTTGAAATGGAGGCATTTTAAAACTGAAAATAGTAAGTAATCAAGATCAAGTAAAGCCACCAATTCAGCAATAAAATAGTCAAATAGAGAAGAAAGCATGTAACTCACTCATCCTCTACATTAGTGAAAAGCACCCGATTTATAACAGCTGCAGAGGGTAGCTTATGTGGAAATAATGAAGGATTGAAGAAAGGAAAAAATCTCTGAGCTAACTTTACAATTTCCTTGGTAACTAAAGCAACTGATTTCTTCATGGTGCTTTCTACAAGTGCAGCAGTCATTGTTTTTTTAGGCAATTGTTGACTGGCTGTAGATGAACCCATGTTAACAGCTGAGGTAATGGGTCCCCTTAAAACTTCAGAATTAGCTTCAGTATCAACGGGAAAGAAGGAAGGGGAAACAGTGGTTCTCTTTCAAAGGGAGCATCACTACTAGATTTCACAGGATGATGTTGATAGTCCTATACAACTATGAAAAGAATTTCATATCAATGGCAAAGCATACAGAGGTTAAACTTTTAAACAAGCATATGATTGTAAAAGCATGAAAAACACTTGAAAGCTTCTAAATGACATACCAGTATAAACATCATCTGTATATCTTCCAACTATATTGAGTGGAGCCACATCCAAGATGGACAGTACCGGACCACTTATCAAAGGCACTCAGAAAGAGTCCTCGATGTTTTGGAAAGAACCCACTTGTTCATTGAAAACATGTACACATCTTCCTTTAGAAGGATACATGTTTTGAGAAGCTAACATCTGGTTATTTACAGGAGAGCAAACTTTTTCTGTATTAAATGGAGGAAATGATTCTAAACTGCATTGTGCTAGGGTGACTCTGGGATGTTCATCTGGCACAGATGAGCAAACATATGGAGGGTAAAAACAAATACTAGGATATGGGACACTTTTCCAGGCTAATACTTCATTATGTTTTTTAAGCATCTCAAAAATCAATCCCTGAATCTGGGAGGCAATGTGTTGCAGAAAAGAGTTAAGAACACACACAGAAAATACTTGAATGAGAAGTTGCACACGTTCATGTATCAAACAATGTAATTGGCCTATTTGGTGGAGAGTAAACCCATTTATAGAACCATCTTCTGCTGCAGAATAATGAGGCATCAAAGTTATCCCACAATTAGTAGAAAAGATTGCAGTTGGTCCATTTTGCGAAACTAGCAAGAGAGGACATAATGGCCTCTTCTCCTGTCCTGAAAGCTTCTTTTTATATTAGGCAGAGTTTTATTTGCGCCTGTTCTGCCTAGTCTCTGGCCACTGTCCAGCTCCCCCATACTTATTTGGGTTTTATCTCAAGTACTTTTATCAACATCACTCTCAAGCAACTCTTGAATTTCTATCTCAAAATCCACATCATTGTCTTCATCTTCATCATCAACAATTTCATTCTCTTAATTTGACTAACCATCACCATCTCCACTATTTAAAACAGCTGCAAGAAACTTCCTGTATTCTTCTTCATCATCAACATTTTGAAAGTCATCATCATAATCAGTTTCTTGAAGAAAAGTCTTGAGTTCATCAAGTGTGAAACTTGCAAGGGAATAACAGACCCTAGTACGTGTGCAAACAGCATCCTCATTCTCTAAATCTATTACAGGCTTCTGGGATTGTGCTGTATTACTTAAGTCTTCTACCAAAATATCAATATAATCAATTTCACTAACATTGTCCTTTGTCTGAACAATATCAGCTTTTGGTTGGGAGTTTGAGCAAGATTTTCTCTTCTTAGGAGTTTTGGAAACAGAATCTCCAACAGCTGATTTTTGCACCTCACTTGTTGGCTTCAACGAATTAACTCCCAAACTATTATCAAAAGTCTTTCCCTGACTATCAACTTCACCATCCAAACCATCACCGGAAGCATTTCGACGACCACAATGCCCAACCTCAGTTGATTGTGCATTTGAACATAAAGAAATCTTCAACAAAACGAAAACTTTGTGCTCAAGATCCTCAAACATCTAGAGCCCCAGAAAGCCCAATCATCCATAAAAAAACGTTAATCAATGCACATATAATACCATCCTGAACCAATGCCAAAAGTATAGATTAACCCAAAAAAGACAAAATTTCAAGCTCAACAAAGCATTAAGTCCTGCCTTACCATACACATTCAACTTAATGATTAATCAGCCTACTTTTTTAACAAAGGCAAATCGTAAAAAAAAGTATGCTACTTTACATCTTGTACAATAAATTTAACCCCTTTTTTTAGTAGTAATCAGAATTGAGTAATGCTACTAACACCCAAAAAAAAAAAAAAAAAAAAAAGACAACATTTTTCACACTAGGTGAGTTGACAAGCTTTTACTGATTCTCGTCTAGGTCTATCACTGACATCACTTTTTTATCTACCGCTAACAATTTATCAAATCAGCACGTGGCAAATTTTAAATGTCTCTAGACTTTCTCATTAGAATTACATGTTTTTACAATTAAAGTAATGTAAAACGAATCCATTTCTTAAATTCTAGCAATGGGACATTAAGAACAGCAAGTTGTCCTATAAAAAAAAAGTATTCAAATAAGAAAAAAAAAAACACACACACACACACACACACAATGTGAGATTAAATTAAGAAACTAATTTGAATGCAATGAATTCAAGCTTCAGAACCCTAAATTTAAAATTTAAAAAAAAAAAAAAAAGATTTATTGAGTGAGGGAAAATTGAATACATACCAGTAGCAGAGAGAATGGTGAACGAATGAATGTATTGGGAAGCTTTATGGCGCTCACGAATGAAGAGGTTGAAGGAAACAGAAGCAAACAACGTCGTTTTGAAACTTGAAACGCAAATCAGCTATGCAATTTTTTTTTCTTTTCTCTCTTACCAAAACGGTGCGCTTTGGGGAGATTTAGGACCGTTTAGTATTTTTTTTTTTTTTTTTTAATGGGAGTTTGGTACATGTGTTTTTTTTATTTTTTTGGAAAACAAACTGAGCACTACATTCGTTCATAATATTGAAACTGCTATTTAAATATGTGTACCAAATGGACCCTTATATTCAAACTCAAAATCTTAATGCTACTGACCAACTATATACACTGTCTGCTTCCAATGATTGCTTTATCTTTTTGGTTTTTTTTCCTTTTTTTTTTCTTTTTTTTTTTTGTGAGTGAATGGGTTTCAAATTTTTTATTCAATAACAAAAAAAGTTTATTAATTAGGTTAATTGAAACTCATTACGTAAATAAATATTTAATTATACTATTATCTTACATTTTTTTGTGTAACTTAATTTAGAATTGTGAGTGTGAAAATTGGCAAACTTTCTTATTCAAAGATACTAAATCAAATTCTGCTCATTGGTAGAAGAAATGTACTTATAAGGAGGTGAGTAATGTTTCATTCTTAAGTAGGTGAGTCATGCTTCATGTGTAAGTGGATGACTTATGCTTTTTCGTAAAATTATTTACCAATATTGAATTATCTTAAAAGTATTTTCTTTTGGAATGGGGAGTTATGGGAATTTCAAAATTGTTAATTCAGTTAAGAATAAGGAAAAAAACAAGAATGATACTGAAAATGTTATTGAAAAAAGCAACTAAAAAGAGATAGCTGATGGAATGGTTGGTGATTTTATTTTTTAGAAGAACGTTGTAGATTTTACTAAGAAAACTTAGCCAAATTGGCTATAATTACAGCACTAAGGTGTGGAGGAACATCTTTTATCTACACCAAGAAACTATTGACATGTTTAGTGTGCCTAACAAGGTCATGAGCAACTGAATTTCTCTCTCTCTTAGTATGAGAAAACATAACATCAATAAATGAAGTTGACAAAAATTTTGCCTCGTCTATGAGTTGACCAAAAGAAGCAAGAGAAGTATCGTGACAAAGAAAAGCTTTAAAGATCACTTCCAAATCCCCTTCAAGAATACTAGAAGAGGCACCAGTATCTTTAGCAAAAACTAAACTAAAGCTCTAACGGCGGCAAAGGTTTCATCATCCTCCACTGAATATGGTAGATGATTATTATTAATAATAAAATTGTTATGATGATGGAATAAATCTAGAGTTTATATTGTTTCATAAGTAACAACCATGGTTTTAAAAATAGAATTAAATGAATTAGTTCACATTTGAACTTGTCTCTATATTGGTTCGGTTATCATATAAAACTGAATAAATGCCAAAATTGGAGGAAACCAAGGAATTGTCAATTCAAACAGTAAAATTGGAAACCACAATAGTTAAACCATTTCCAACGGTATTTTGATTCAAGCAAACCCGGTTACCTCATCGATGCTAAGTCAGCTCTTTGGTATTATTACTCTTTGCAAATTGAACTTGACTCTTGTTTTCTTGTATTGTTGTTAAACGACTCATGTCAAATGTATTTAATGAACAAGAATGATGAAATGACAAGAGAATGCTTTGAATTGTAAAGGTTTTTTTTTTTTTTGAGAAATAGGATCACTTTTCTGTTCATAGTTCAGCACATTGGATCTTGCAGCCGAGGTCTCTCAATTAAAGTCAGATGAATTGAGTTGAATCCTATACTTCAACCCGGGGGTAGGTTGAATGTGTGATTTATGATTTTTAGTCAATAATTTAATACATCAATCCTATCTTAGATTATAAGAGGTTTAAAATATAATATGCATCTACATCATATGGTTATGCCTTCATACCTACTCTACATGTTTTGAACATGGATAATGGATATTAATGCCTACTACCTAACGCTTCTGGATCCGACAATTTTTGTTAGAACCATTCATAAGGATAAAGAGGAGGAGGAGGAGGAAAAAACAAAACAAAGTAAGTCCTTTACATCTACTTTTAGACTAAAACACGTTGCAGTTTTCCTCAAAAAATAAATTAAAAAAAAACACTTTGCTGTTTGGAGTTTGGACCACTAAAAAAGATATTTCTTAAGAGGTGCACGTTTATTATTATTATTTTGTAAGATTCAAAGAGTTTCAAGTTTATAGCCAACTAGCCAGATAGATAATTTATCTCTAGATTACTACTGAAAAATTAATGGTGCTATTCTCTAAATTAATACAGTAATTTATAGAAAATAAGAAGTTCACAAAATATAAAACTCCTTTCCAAAATGTGCTTAGACTTTCTACATATTCAAATATTATCAAAGTACTTTTTTTTTTCTGTCCTACTTGTATTCAAATATGTACAAATGATTCACACAGAAATAATTACATGGCAGTCAACCATGACTGTATTCAGTGTATTGTAAACTAATCACTAATGACTAATTACTAAAAGATGGAATTGCAATTAACTTGGTTATAACTTATTGCAAGTTATATTTTCACACACATAGATGTACATACCTGCTCACCCCTAAATTCATGAATTATAAAAGTTATAAAATAGCATCCAATTCTCTTTGCCAATTAGATAATTGAATTAATAAATACTACTCTAGGCTCTTATTGCCATCTTATAATTGAAAAGTCTTTTTTTATTATAAATAATTTTACTTTAGAATAATCTAAGTGTACATGTATGTAAAACTCTCTCTTGAAAACTTGAACTCTGTGAGTGGTGATATAATTGAAAAGTCTTAACATGCAAAACATATGTTCCATTATCAAATATCAATTAAAAAAAAAAAAAAAAAACCTTATATGGGATTGAAAAACAAATTGTTTCCAATTCCTATTTTCCAATTAAATTATTGGATTAATATATACTACCATAGTCTCTTATTGACATCTTATTATTGAAAAGTTTAACATGCGAAACAAAGTTCTATTATTATATATCAAAAATAAAACATGGGATAAAAAAATAAAAAATAAAACGTCTGGATTAGTCTTAACATGCAAAACATATGTTCTATTATCACGCACAAATGGTATAATTGAAAAGTCTTAACATGTGAAACATATGTTCTATTATCATATATCATTTTAAAAAAACTTATATGGGATTGAAAAACAAATCGTTTGGATCCAATTTCCATTTGCCAATTAAATAATTGGATTAACAATTACTACTATGGTCTCTTATTGACATCTTATCATTGAAAAGTTTAACCCGTGAAACACAACTTCTATTATCATATATCAAAATAAAACCCAAATGGGATTAAAAAAATATAAAACGTTTGGATTAGTTAAAAAAAAAAAAAAAACCCTCCTTATTAGCTTATTTACTTATGTATAGTTTTTATTTATTTATTTTAAATCCTACATTTTCAAGGTATAATTATATAATGAAAGGAAATTCCAAATTTGTATTTCAGGTCAATTAATCAAGGCAGAACAGATTCTGGACAAGTATAATACGTTGTCCCCGTGGGGTATCTGTACTGTGTACAGTTTGAGGATAGGGCTGAATGAGTTGGCAATTCACAAAATCAAAAGAGAAAGGGATACATATCTTCAATAGAAGGTCGAAAAGGGCCAAATTAAACAGGCTTTTTTATCATTTTGCTTATCCACGAGATTGGTTTGTGTTTTCTCACTTAGTCACGTAAAGTTAACTCAACCAACTATTTGATGTCCTCAACAACCCATCAAAGTTGATAACTACCAGTCTTTATGCTCTGATTTCTCAACTACCAATCATCATTATAAATACCATAATTTTATGTTCCATCCCATAATGAATCACTTGACTCATCTTTGTGGAGACTAATGGGAGACTTAGCTCAGACCACTAATGACAATAATGAAGAAACCAAAGGTACCCCATTTGAAATTTGGTCACTTCTAGTCTTATTTCAATCAAGACTATTGCTTGTTTTTCAATTTAGTGACATGGGTTTGTTCTTGTTCTTGTTCTTCTTTCCTTTTTTCAGATGAAAATAAACTGGAACAGGATTCCAAGCTGGAATTCTCTGAAGACGAAGTCTCACTCATTGCTAAGATGTTTAGATTGGTTGGAGAAAGGTTTGTTTGTTATTGTCATTCTTGCTACTCTATACATATACAATTAGGCTGCTCTAGTCTTTTTTTTTTTTTTTTTGGAGAAATAATTACAACATGCTGTTAACCCTGCAACTTGAATCCTTTCCCTTTTAGACCCTTAAGCACTTTGTGTATAGAGATGTGTCAATTCAGCTACAAGGTCATTGATTTTAGTCTCAATTATGTGTGTGTGTTTTGTTCTTTCTTGGTGTGGCAATATGTGCTAGGTGGTGATCATTTACTATTTGACCTATAAGCTTAAACCATCAGGAGGTGATGAATTTAATTATTTACCTATTGTTCTAACAGGTGGTCTCTAATTGCTGGGAGGATTCCTGGAAGAACAGCAGAAGAAATTGAGAAGTATTGGACTACAAAGCATTCAGCTTCAAGTGAAAGATGACTGAAAATAATTCAAATGCTGCTATGGTTGATTGGCTTTGATTGTTTATTGTAAATGATGTCAAGGTGTGGCTTATAAGTATAACAATTGTTATTATATGTTAGTTGCTTTCTATGATATTATTGATTTATGTAATTATATTAGCTAGTGTAATCAGTAAAGCAACGATGCATGGTGAATGTTTATGCAAATTACGAAGTGCTTGACATGTAATAAGAATCAACTTTCTCTTCTTCTTCTTTTTTGGCAAATATTATTTATATAATGAATTGTTCTTATTTCCTTTCAGATTAATCTTTGGAAAAATTTTGTTTTAACCAATTATGTTACAACTCAAATAATCTATTAGATTAGATGTCTTTATTAGAAACACGACAAAATTAAATGTCTTTATTAGAATCACAACACCAAAAAGTGCCAACGAGTTAAACTACACAATACTCTTATCATGATTTGTTTGTAATTATAGGCTAGGAGAATCACCATCCAAATAATTATGCAATGTATTGTGGATAAGATTCGAAAAAACTTTGTCGATTTTGATAATTAACTATTAACGCCGTTGTTTGTTGAAAAAAAAAAAAAAATCGGTGGATACAGTCAAAGTAGGCAAATTATTTTTTATTACATGAGACATTAACACCTAATAATGAAGTATAGCTACTTGTACAAGTAGACCCCTAAGCTCGTGCAAATCGCTATCACACTAGAAATAAGTTTCTGTTCACCTTTAATAATGATTGTGTCTATCTTTTTTCTGAAAAGGAATAGTAATAATAATAATAATTGTGGTACAACGTTGGATTTTATCATGTAGTGTGGGTCAGGGTTGGATTTGTCCAATATGCAGGAATGATAAAGAAATGAACAGAGCTCAACCCATCGATTTTGCTGTAAAAAAGATACATTGGGCCCATAACTCTAGTCCTGATTAAGGCCCAACCCACTCTTGTACCCACCTTTAGTCCTTTATTCAGAATTCTACACTACAACTGTCACGTCAAATTTTTTCTATTAAAAAAAAAAAAAACCAAGTTCTGCTCCCACGTGAGTTTTAAAGTTCGGGAAAATTTCTAAAATCCCAAATTTCTGCTCTCTCAATAGG